>JYIP02000013.1:0-503398 GCA_001051155.2 Chrysoporthe austroafricana
CTAACCCTAACCCTAACCCTAACCCTAACCCTAACCCTAACCCTAACCCTAACCCTAACCCTAACCCTAACCCTAACCCCTAACCCTAACCCTAACCCTAACCCTAACCCTAACCCTAACCCTAACCCTAACCCTAACCCTAACCCTAAGGAATCGAATTGAAACGATATAAATATTTTGAAAAATAGATTGAATATAATTTGTATAATTTTAAAACGATCTTTTATTCTTAATTTTTATTAGCGCTAAATTTTTGCTTATACAAAAAAATTATCTTTTATTTTAAGAATACTTTTATTTAGAGATAAGATTAAAATTAATTATTTATATAGAATTCTGAATTCCGATTAATATAAATCCCTTTTCGTTTTAATTAATTATTTCAAAAAGCAAAGCTTGCTTTATTAATTTCTAAATAAAAATTTAAAAATTAATATTAATATAGCTTTTATTATAATTTTAAAAATAATTATAAAATAGCTATTATTCTTTACGATTTTTCTAATTATATATACGGATTCGTATTTGCTATACGAATATTTTATTAAATTTGGAATAATTAAAGAAAAATATTTTATAATTAATATAATAGCATTTAAATAATTATACGAATAATGCAAAATTATAAAAATATAATAAATTAATAATAATAATAATTTAATTAATATTTTTATTAAAGCAATATTAAATAGAATATTAAAACGCTTTATCGATAATAATTAGCTTATAATTTATATAAAAGAATTCGTAAATAAGCTATAAAAAAGAAAAAAAAAAGCATTATAAAAAAAGAAAAAAACTATTAATATAAAATAGCTAATATAGAATAGCTAAAGCTATTTATTTTAGCATATAAAAATAAGCTAAAATATAGCTTATATATTAAAATAAAAGCTATTTCTATATTTTAATTATTATTTATAACTTTTTTTCTTTTTTTCTTTTTAGAGAAATATAATAATAAATAATAAATTAAATCCAATTATTATATACGTAATTAAGCTTAACTAATAAAAACCGAAAAAAAAAAATGCAATTTTTATTCTTTATTACTTTTTATTTCGTATTATAAAATATCTTTTTCCCGGCCTAAAAATTTAGCTAAAATTAACCTTTTTGCTATATATTAGCTATTATATCTTTTTCTACTTTAATATCAATCCGCAATTCGACAATTATTATTTTATTAAGTTTGAATTCCGAAAAAAGTATACTTAGCAGCTTAAAGCCAAATTAATAGAAAAGCCGATTAGTTTTTATTTATATAAAAGCAAACTTATATTAATACTTATAAGCGCTTTAGCTTTATAAATAATTAAGTGCATTTTATATATTTTAAATATATATTAGCTAGTTTCGATATATTAAATGCAATTAATATAAATGCTATTTTGAATTTAAGGAATAAAATAGTATTCGAAAAAAGGAATTATTATATAAGCAGTATTTCCGTTATTGAATTGGCATATATAGCTTGCAGCTTTTTACGAATAACAATCGTACAGATTTCGGTTTCGAAAGCCAAAAAGAGTAACGATTAGAGCTGGCATTTATCGGGCGTTAGTGCTATGCTTTAGGAAAGCGAAATATTTGCCGAAAAGCCGAAAGCCAGAAAGCTCGATAAAAATAGGGTTCAGCTAGATTTTTTGGAATTGTATTGCATATATTATCCAGAAGCTTTTTTCTTGCGCAAATAAAAACCGGCCGAAAGCATTTCCGATAGCCTTTATTAATTTTTCTTTTATATTCAGAATCCAAATGCTATATAGCTTTCCGGCAAAGCTTTATAGCATATAAAACTGGAAAAGGTTATGCAATTCTTTATACTTATCGCAATACTGGGCATAGTTAAGCTAAAGCATTGCTTTAAAAAGCGTAATCCGATTCTATATAAGCGGAAAGGCAATAAGGCAAGGCGAAATGAAAACGGGTTTGCTAGCATTAGCTATTATAGGCGATAAATGCTAGGGCTTTCGAAAAGAGCTTTTAAAAAGCAAGCGGCAAGCAGTCGGTTTGCAAGCGAGATAAGCAATTCTGAGCTTTAATTAGAGCTATTATATAATACTAGCAGCTAAATAAGGGCTAGGAAGTAAATGCTTGGAAATTCGTTAACATAATAGCAAGATATAATAACGGACTTTTTTATATATTACAGGGGCTTTTAGCAGGGAAATTCTGGGAAAAGAAATAGCTTATTGGCAAAATAAGTAATTCTAAGCTCTAATTAAAGCCGTTATATAATGCTAGCAGCTAAGCGAAAGCTAAGAAGCAAATGCTTGGAAACTTATTAACGTAATAGCAGGATTTAATAACGAATTCTTTAGCAAAATATTAAAGACTTTAGCAAAGGATTTTAGCAGCAGAGTTCTGGGAAAAGAAATGGCTTACTGGCTAGAAAAGCATTTCTGAGCTTTAATTAAGGCCAATATATAATACTAGCAGCTAGGCAAAAGCCAGGAAGCAAATGCCTGGAAATTTGTTAGCGTAATAACAAAATATAATAATAGACTTTTTCGCATATCGCAAAAAGCTTTAGCAAAAAGGTTTTGGGGAAGGAAATAGCTTACTGGCAAAATAAGCATTTCTGGGTTCTAATTAAAGCTGTTACGTAATACTAATAGCTAAGCAAGAGCTAGGAAGCAAATGCCTAGAAACTTATTAACGTAATAGCAAGATATAATAATAAACTTTCTCGTATATTGCAAGAAGCTCTAGCAAAGGGTTTCTGGGAAAAGAAATAGCTTATTAATAAGATAAATACTTCTGGGCTTTAATTAAAGCTATTATATAATGCTAGCAACTGGGCAAAAGCTAAAGAGCAAGTATTTGGAAATTTGTTAGCGAAATAGCAAGATATAATAATAAACCTTCTAATAAACTGCTAAGGATTTTGGCAAAAGAATTTTGAAAAAGCAAGTAATTTACTAGCAATATAAGCATTTCTAAGCTTTAATTAAGGCCGTTATGCAATGCTAGCAGCTAGGCAGAATATAAGAAAGTAATAGCAAAAACTCTAAAAGCAAATTGGCAAGATAAGATAAAAGATTTAAATTTTGAAAAAAAAAGGGGAAGCGGGAATTTTAAAAAAGCATACGGTTAATAAGCGGCATATTATAAAAAAAAAACAGCCCTAGCTTCTAATTAGCCTAGCTTTGCAATTCTAATAGCTAAATAGAATATAAGAAAGTAATAGCAAAAACCTTAAGAATAAATTAGCAAGATAGAATGAAAAAGCTTGCTAGCAAATTAGCGAAAAGTAAAAAGGAAATATCCTATATTATGAACCCACAAATAAAACCCGGGAAGGGAAAAGGAAAACAGACAGACGACCCACCTACAGGGAGTTTTATACAGGAAACACGAATCCCAGGATTATGCATAGGTTAGGGTTAGATAAGATAAGGATTACCAGATTACCTGGTAAGCCAATAAGCCACGCTTACCCACTTACCTGGTAAGCCAGTAAGTTACGCTTACCCACTTACCTAGTAAGCCAGTAAGCTACGCTTATAGAGCAAAATATATAGACAGTAAGGGATGCCTTTGAAAGGGTAGTTCTAATACTTTCAGTTATCAATCTAAATATTAATTGGACCCTATTATTAATAGCCACATTGGCTTATAAACATTGCGATATTCAGTGAACTCGTCCTGAATCTCAAAGCTGTACTTGGTACCGCTCTTATTAGCATAAACCCTTTAACCCTATAGTATATCTTAGGATTTGCTATAGCGTTTATAATATTTTGATAACTCTTGTTCAAGGTTAGTTCAGTATATACCCCTTAAGCAATATTCAGGATACAATAGCGCCCCAGACCCTATTTTCGTCCAATAACCAAGCTTTCCAAAAAGAGATTCCGGTCGTCCTTATTAACGAACAATTCCAGCAGCAGAATATGGCTCTGTACTAATAACTTGAGAAAATCAAGAACGAAATCATCCGCCTTAATGCCTTCTAGCAGGCTAAGGCTTTCAAGCTTGACAAACCCGGCCCGTACAAAAGCATTCGGGGAGACTTCCAGGCCTTCTTAACGCAACTCAAAGCCTATTTCAAGCATTATGGAACCCAGTTCAGAACTACTTACGACAAAATCGACTTTGCGGGAAATCGCCTCGAAAGAACGGCCTTACAGTAATAGGAGCCGACCTTTCGCGACTATTTGGACAATAGTGAGAAGCTTCGCTCAGAGGATACGAAGCGCATCTTCCAGCGCTATGCCAATTTCGAATCAGCCCTTATTAAGACTTTTGGAAACCCGGATGAATGACGAACTGCAATACGGCAACTAGAGGCATTTCGATAAACCGGTTCGGCAGCAAACTATATAGCAAAATTTAGATAAATCGTCGCCTACCTAGATTACGAGAACAAACCCCTTATGGATATTTATTACGCAAGACTTAAGGAAGAAATCAAAGACGAACTCTATAAGGAAGACTAATCCGAAAAACTTAGTAAGTTTATTAATAAAGCAATTCGTATTAATAATCGATTGTACGAATAATAGCAATAACGGCAGAAGAATTACGGTACTACCCCGCAGTATTAGCTAAATACTGGGAAGCGCAGATTCTAGTATAAGGGCAAGAACAATATAGCCTATTCGGGCATTATATATGCTAAACCTATAGAACTAGACGCCCTTATACGTAAATAACATAAGGGGGTTACTTATTATAATTGCGGAAAGAAAGGTTATATTGCCCGTAATTGCTATTAGGAAAAGAAAAAGCAAGGATAGAAGCCAGTCCCGGAAAGACAGGTCAATATCGCCTAGCAATAGGAACCCAATCAGCTAAACAAAAACATCCTATTAGAATAAGCAGCGGACTTTAATTATAGTAATATCAGCTGGATAGCCTACTACCAAGATTATTGCTTATTGCACCTTTCGGAAAAAGAAGGTTCAGGATAGTTTTCACGTAAACTTTAGGGATAGCGGCAATTCGCTATGGGTAGGAAAGGCCTACTCTACGACTCTATTATCCAGGATAGCGATTCCGATTGCTCTAGCGAAAAACCCTTATAAGGCAAGGAAAACTTAGGGAAATACCCTTTAAATTACTACTTAGAACGATAATAGAGCAATATAGTAGAAGAAGAAATCGGAACTATAGAACCAGAATTACTAATACCCAGCATTACTATCGAAGATTTAGCATACCCCGATAGATAGTCGGATAATCTATTAACTCTAGCCTTTAACGAAGAATTATCAGAAGAAATAGCCCGCTATTAGCAGAAGAACTGCCAAAATTGCAAATGAATATCCAAATATACGGAAATCGAATATATTATTTACGGACTTATAACAAAAGAACTCCTCTAAGGCATACCATTTCAGAATAGCGGATATTTATTCCAGGAAGACGGAAGGATTAATTACTTATACCCTCGTTATTATAAACTTGCCTGGATCTGCTATATTTACTATAACTGCCAGACATATTTCAGCGAGAAAGTCAAATACAATTAATTTCCATTCAAGGAATAGGACCAATTGATCTATCTTATTACAGAAGAGAGAGGAAAATTCAGAAAAGTCCTGCATATTGAAAATAATAACGCATATATAGGGCTGCCCGACAATTGCTTGCGAGCATGCGTCGATAAAAAGACTATATAGGGACAATGCTATATAACGGCATATTCCATATATATACAGGATAAGGCCAGAAAATGGCATAGGCTGCAGAAAATCGAGAAGAATCAGCAGCGGAGCTACGCTCAAGCGAAACGGCTGGCATAGCAAGTAGCGAAAAGCGCCCAGAATACCCCAAAAGGGAAAGATCGCCTGTAATAAGATAATAGCCGATTAGGATTACGAAATCCCTATATGCTACTACTAAAGAAGACGAGGAGCATATCATTCTAGACGCATATATCAAAGGATAATAATATAACGCATTATTGGATAGCGGCGCACAAGGAAATTTCATCTCGCCCGAAATCGTTAACAGGGAACGAATTCCTTGGATACAAAAAAAGGATTCTTACAAGCTTAATACTATAGAAGGAAAGTCGGTTACGTATAACCAAAGTATAATCGATATGGAAACTAATTATCTACTTATTTCGATCCAAAGCCTTATGATAAACGTTGCTTTTAATATTACAGATACGGCATAGCATAAGTTAATCTTAGGAATACCTTGGCTTAAGAAATACAACCCTCGAATTAATTGGACTACTGGCCAGATTTTATAGGAATAAGCCGTACTTATTAAGAAAGTCGCAATTACCAATAGAGGAAAAGACCTAATTACTGAGAATAGCATAAGAAAAGCGCGCTCAAATAGGCTTACAAGTACCCTTAAAGCTGAAAAATAAGCCACGATACAGGGAAGGGTTACAAACACTTTGAACTTCCAGACGAAAGTTGGGAACGGACCAAGATTACAAGTAACTATCGACTAATAAGAATTCGGTCAAGTACGGAGCAATGCAAAAAAATATAAACTATAGAACTATAAAGAAATACAGCTCCTATAGCATAAATACGCTAGAAAACAATTCGGCTTAGCATTTAACAAGCACCCGAAGCTACTAGAAGCAAGAAAACCCCAAAGATAAGAGGCTAGCGAGAAAAAATACGCATAACGGTATATCATATTCCTACAAATTGCAGAAAACGAAAAAGGACTAATACCGATACTCGAAAACGTACTAAGAGAGTATTACGAATTCAAGAAACTATAGCAAGGGAAATTTGATACGGGATTACTAGAGTATAGCCCGTACGATTACGAAATCCTTTTGAAAGAAAGGATACAGCCAAAATTCTTCCCTATTTACGGACTTGACAAAGCAAGGCTCAAAGCGCTTAAAGAATATATTAATGAGAACCTAAAGCGAAACTATATACAATTATCGCGATTACTAGCAAGATACTCTATCCTGTTTATACCAAAAAAAAACGGTAAATTACAGCTTTATATGGACTACCGATAGCTTAACGATATTACTATCAAAAATCGATACCTATTACTGCTAACAAGCGAAATAAGGGATTGACTGATTGGAACTAGATAGTTCATTACGCTTAACTTCAAGGAAGGATACTATTACATTAGAATCAAGGAAAGCGATATCTGGAAGACAGCTTTCAGAATACATTACGGATATTTTGAATACGTAATTATGCCTTTTGGACTTACGAATGCGCTAGCATCCTTCCAGGAAATAATCAATTATATCTTGCGCAAGTTTCTGAATACTACTATCATTATCTACCTTAATAATATCCTAATTTTCTCAAAAAATCTCGAAATATACAAGCAGCATATACGGGAAGTATTCCAAATACTGCAAGATAACAAACTTCTAATTGAATTAAGCAAATGCTATTTCCATTAATAGAAAGTTAACTATCTGGGCTATATTATCGAACCAGGACAAATTAGTATGCAATAAAATAAGGTCAAAGCAGTACGGGAATAGCCTATCCCAGAAAATGTCAAAGATATCAGAGCATTCCTCGGATATGCCAATTTCTACTAACAATTCATCCGAAATTATAGCAAGATCGCATACCCGCTTACAGATCTAATAAAGAAAAACCGAAAGTTCAGATAGATTTCGGAAATATAAAAAGCATTTGATAAAATCAAAAGACAAATTATATCAGAACTTATTCTTTGCGAAGCAGATCCAAAAAAACCTTTCGAAATTGAAACCGATATATCAGATTACGCACTCGGCAGACAATTAAGCCAGAAAAACAACTAAAGACGCTTTAGGGTCGTAAGCAACTTTTCAAAGAAATTAAACGGCCCAGAACTCAATTATAGCATTCCTGACAAGGAATTGATAGCAATTGTCAAGACATTTGAAAAATAATAGCGATATCTGATCGGAACCAAATACCAGATTATAATGCATTCGGATTACAAGAATCTTATAATATTCATAACTACCAAAGTCTTGAACAAACGACAGATCAGATAGGCAGAATTCCTCTCGCAATTCGATCTGAAAATCATATATTGCAAAGGATCAGAAAATAGCAAAGCAAATGCATTCAGCAAACGGGCAGACTACCAAAATACGGAACCCAAAAAACTGCAAAATATCTTCAAACAAGACAAAAACGGCAGCCTTATAAACGAGGCAAGAGAATTCAATACGATTATCAGAATCGAGAATTAAGGAAAATATTCTGAAAACATAATCCCCGAAAAGCAAGATAAATATATCAAGACCATATATAATGCACTAGCACATAGTTACTAAGGAATCAGAGCCACTTACGAAAGAATCAAGAGATATTAGAACTTACTAGGATTCAGACGAAGAATCGAAAAAATCCTACGAGAATGCGATAGCTGCAAAAGGAACAAAATCGAATATCATAAGCCCTATAGGTTATTCCAACTATTCCCGGTTCCGGAAGCAGTTTGGCAATCTATCAGCTAAGACTTTATTACTAAGCTACCCCTCTTACGAGAACCCTTAACTAGAATGCAATATAATAGCATTCTAATAGTAATTTGCAAACTAAGCAAGTATACTTATTTCCTGCTATATAAGGAAAGCAGCATAGCGGAAGAACTCGCATATATATTCCTCAGAACGGTTATAGCCAATTACGGCAT
Source organism: Chrysoporthe austroafricana (assembly GCA_001051155.2). Classification (NCBI taxonomy): domain Eukaryota; kingdom Fungi; phylum Ascomycota; class Sordariomycetes; order Diaporthales; family Cryphonectriaceae; genus Chrysoporthe; species Chrysoporthe austroafricana. The sequence goes on from JYIP02000013.1 coordinate 8,599, forward strand.
GCCCAAGGAAATTATTTCCGATAAAGACAGAAAGTTCGTATCAAACTTCTGGATTTTACTTACGAAACTATTCGGAACATAATAAAAAATATTTATAGCATTCCATTTACAAATAGACGGACAAACGGAAAGAACTAACTAGGTTATCAAGCAATACTTACGATACTATATAAACTACGAATAGGATAATTAAGTTAACCTCTTACCCTTAGCACAATTTGCATATAATAGCGCAAATATAAATATAATAAAGAAGTTGCCATTCTACGCACTCTATAGCTATAACCTGATAGCCTATTACGACAAGATATTAGGAATAAATGCAGAAGCTGCAGAAAGACAAATCAGAAAGATCAAGAAAATTTAGGAAAAATTCCAGAAAGAACTGAAGTTCGTATAAGAAAGAATAACGAAATACGCTAACTCCAAAAAGATTAAAAGACCAATCTTACAAGAAGGGGACAAAATCTACCTTGTTCGATAAAAGGAATACATTAAAACGATAAGACCCTCTCATTTACTGGATTATAAGAAATTAGGACCATTCAAAATCCTAAGGAAGATTTTAGATATCAATTTCGAACTCGCATTACCCTATAGAATAAGAATCCATCCGGTATTCCATATTTCGCTTTTCGAACCAGTACCAAAATTGACCAAAATAAATAAAAGCATTCAAATAGGGAATAATAAGCCAGAATACGAAATCGAACGAATCCTTAAATACCGCAGACTAAATTACGATCCCGAATATTTCGTCAAATGGAAAGGCTATCCGGCAAGTGAAAATTCGTAAAAACCTAGGATTAACCTATAGAACGTACCTCGAGCATTAGCAGATTACTTGGACAAACAATAACGGAAGGAAATGAACTTATAAAAGATTCTACTTACCAGGATTATCTAAAAAAGAAAATTCGTACCCGAGGAATCTGCAGAACCCTAGAATTTATTCTCCAAGTCCAGTACGGGCTACCCAGACCCGGGACCAAACTATTATAAGGCAGCATCCAGATCAAAACTCTTAGGAAGAGGATTTTCGGGAACCAAGGGTTTTATTGCTCGACACTCTGCTACAGCCTTGCGCCCTTCTTCTTCGGCTTCCTCAGATTCCAGTCTTTCCAATTCCTCCAAACTAGATAAGCCGCGATAGACAGCCCGTATCATCTTCTCGTACCATATACGCTTTTGGCGACGAAGCCGGAGAACCTTCTTTTCGGCCGCCTCTAGTTCATCTTCCAGCTCTTGGTAGCGGCAAGCCATTTTGCGCAGCTTGTCAGGAGAAACGCCTAGCATATCGTAACGAGAACGGTTAAGTCGTACGCATTCTGAATAACGAAAGGAATCTCGTTCAGAAACCTAACAGATAGGAATCCCGCGACCCTTGCAGAAGGAATAAGAAGGCATCTGTACGGCATATTGAAAGATCGCTTCCAGAAAGGAGTCTTGCCATTAAGTTTTAAGTAAACGATTCTTTTGCACCCTACCAGATATTCTGATTAGGAAGGTACGATAATAAAGGAAAGATTTGCGAAAAATTCTTACAGAAATCGATAAAAATATCAATACCAATAAGGGGGGGGATAGTATTATGAACTTACAAATAAAACCCGGGAAGGGAAAAGGAAAACAGACAGACGACCTACCTATAGGGAATTTCATACAGGAAATACGAATCCCAGGATTATGCATGGGTTAGGGTTAGATAAGATAAGGATTACCAGATTACTTAGTAAGCCAATAAGCCACGCTTGGACTTTACTATTGATAGCCATATTGGCTTATGAATATTGCGATATTCAGTGAACTCGTCCTGAATCTCAAGGCTATACTTGGCACCGCTCTTATTAGCATAAACCCTTTGACCCTACAGTATATCTTAGGATTTGCTGCAGCGTTCATAACATCCTAGCAGGTTTGCAAGATTTAAAAAAGAAGCTTTTTGCAAACGAATAAGAAATAAAAATAAAAAGCTTAAATACTTAATAGCAAATAAGTTACTATAAATTAATTTGCTATATACGAATAATTAATTTATTCCGATTTGAATTTGCAAGCAATTCTTGCTATTAATAACTTGTATATGCTTATAAATTACTCGATTTTACAGTTCGAAATTGCAGTATATTGCTTAAATGCGATAGCATAAATATTTATTATTGCTAGCTTTCTAAATCTTTTCCTAATTTTCTCTGAAAACCAAAACCAATCCAGCTTGCAATATATATTTTACTGATTATTAGCCTTGCCCTTGCTTGCATTTTTTCTTTATATTTAGCTATTGCTTTAATAAAGAATTCCAAACCCAGTCTGCTTGCTTTTCTTTTTTCTTTCCGTATTGCAGCTATTAGCAATCGAAACCCAAAATATCAAATAGCAAAGGAAAGAAACTTGCTAACTTTGCGAATATTCTAATACTATTTCTCGAAAAAGCCCAGGTAAAGCTATTCGGCAACCCAGAAATTCCTCGCTTTGCTTATTTCGGTATAGCCTTTCTTTAATATACTAACCCTTTCCAGGCAATAGCGAATAAGATTTACGAAATATTAAATGAAATAAAATAATAGCGCTTTATAATACTAGCTAAAGAAGCCCGATTAGTTTCCTAAACGCTTAGCTTAGCAAAGTATATAGCTTTATTTCGATAATATCTTTATACGGCTTTTAATTTAAGCCGGATTATTATAAATTCGGTTAATAATAATTATTTTCCAATTAATCCGAAAATATTAGCAGATTATTTAAATTATTTCGATTTGGAATTATTTAATTTCCTATTAGCTAATGCAATTGCTATATTCTATTATTTCTTTCCCAATATTACTTTTTATTTGCAATTATATAATAACCCAAATTAGCTTTTCAATTAAGCTATACTTAATAGGATTTATTAAATCTATATTATATTTGCGCTTTACGATATCGAAGCTTTTATTTTATAACGCAAACAGATTACGAATACAGCTTTAATAGGCTTAATCCGATAGCAGCTTATAGATTTAACTTGCTAGATCTAAATACCGAATTAAGTTTTCAATTTTGAAAGCCATTCTATTTTATATTTTCGAAATAAATACGGGCCCGAAATGCATTAAGCAATTTTCCTTTATATTCGCTTATATTATTAATTTATAATTATATATAATTACTATCGCTATACTATTTAAGTATTCGATTCTTTATTAGCTAGTAAGGATAAGCTTTAACAAATTATTATAAAGCTTATCGAATAGCATTTAATAGCAATAAATAAGCTATTAGCTAATAAAGCTTTGGACTATTGCTATATGCTTATTTTCTTTTAGAAAAACGGATAGAATTGCGGCTTGCATATAGCGAATAATTTGCAATTTTTTTTCCGGGAACCCGAAAAGCAATATAGCAAGGAATTTACGGACTAATAGCGATCTGCCTTATATACGGGTACGAATAGCAAGCTATTACCTTAGCATTATATCGAAAAGGCGTTTCTGGTTGCTATTCGCTTTAAGCTTAATATATCCGGAAAAATTTTGCGAGCGAACGAATTCTTTACGAAAATTCTAAATAATTAGCAGCGCGATAATAAGAAGAATTTAGCCAATATACAGCTTTTGGATCGGGCAAAAAGTATTTGAGTCGACCCGATAAGCATACGGCTAACGAATCCGAGAATTGTAAAATTCAGTCCGTAAATAGCCAATCGGATCCGCAGCCCGTTTCTGCTTATACTAGCCTAGCTTACTGCAGCAGAATAACGAATCTTTTTGCCGATTCTAATACTTAAAGCCGGAAGCTTTCGCCCGCAATTGCTAAAGGCGATAACAAATATCGAAAAATATTCTAGCTTTGGGAAAAGCATAATATAAATCGAGATTTCGAGAAAAAGCTATACGGCTATTTTACTTTCGGGTTTTCCCCCTTTTACGCTTGCTACTAAAGCCTTTGCTAAGCCCGGAATATCTAATTAGCCTTTGCCCGTTTACGGCATACTGCTTGCGAGTTCAGTATGCATTTCTTTGCGAAATTCCGTATAGGGTTTGTTATAAGGGTTTCCGATAGATTTCGAAATTATATTTAGTATTAATATTCTGATTGCTAAGCTTAATTTATCGAAATAGCCCAAAAGGCTGCTGCAAGCTTTAAGCAGCAAAGATATTGCTTAACGGGCAATAGCGAAATCGATATTCCAGATAAATCTTGATAATATGCTGCTATCGAAATCGGTAAGTACGGGTAGCGATATATCGATAGCTAGCAAAGCTTTAACCGAAATCCAAAGGTTAATACTGGGATAAGCTTTTCGCCCGCTATTCCTTATATTAATTTCAGATCCGTTTTGCTAGCTAATGCTAATGCAAGAGCCCGATTTCGAAAGATAATAAGCAATACTAAATAAGCTAGCAAGAAGAACAGGCAATATTTTATAACGGGAACAGAAAGCTAAAATATAGAAATAGAAAGCTGAAATACGGAAATAGAAAGCGGATATATAGAAAAGCAAAAAGCCTGCTTGAATATTAAGGAACTGGCTATAGAGCCGGAAGGAAAATATTAAGGCGGTAATAAATATAGCAGGCTTAATAGATTGGGAAGCCGAAAGTTAATAAGCAGGCTCGCGCTATATTTTTGCTTTTTATTTTGGGCTTGATAGTTTTTTACAAAAATTCGCTATGCTATATTTCTAATCAGGCTTTCTTGGACTTGGCTTGCTATAGAAATCGATTTATTTCTTCCCCCCGATTTTTTTTTTTTTTTTCTTTTCCTTTCTTCCCGTTTTATAAGCTGCCGAACCAGGCTTTATTTTCCTTCTACTAGCATACAGTTAACTGCTTTCGTTATTTCGAGAAAAGCCTAATACAAGTTATTCGTTTCAATATCAAGCCATTTATAGCGCTAGCCTAACTATATATAAATAGCGCTTTGCCCTTAGCTTAATAGCTTATCCTGCTCGAAAAACGATAAAACGAATGCCGAAATCTTGTAAATATAAAGCGCTTAGAAGCCCGCAAGGATAGACCTAACCAAACCGGAATATTAGCATATCTTGCTAGCTTTGCAATAATAAGATTTTTAATCCGATAGCATAATTGCTTACAATTCGCAAAACGCTTGCGGAATTCCGTACTAGAAATATCCCGAATATAATACTAGGCCCTTTTTCGCAAAAACGATTTCTTGCAATTCTTTTTGCTTTCTTTCGATTTCGTACTAAGCCGGATTTTGCTAAGATAAACAATCTGCTTTCGTATATAAAACGGCTATACTTTTTCGCCTTTTGCTTTTACAAAAAATACAGATTCCGGCTTATATTTCGAGCTGCCGGATAAAAGCATTAGCTATCTGGGCTTTCTCTTTAGTATTTCTAGCTATTTTTTTTTGCGCCTAGTTACTTTTCCGTTATATTTAATTAAAGAGCTTCCGGCTAATACTTTAATCTGTTTCGTACTTGCTTTGCAGCAGAATCTTTATTTTGTATAAATTGCAAGCTATTTCGCTATCCGTATATTGCATTCGGATTATATGCTTATCGAAAATCTGGTTAAAGACAATATAATAGCATTTCTTTTCTTGCAAAAACTAGCTAATTTCGCTACTAGCATTCTTAACAGCCCGGCCGTTCTAGAAAAGAAAAGCAGTATTATTATTCCCATTCCGGCTTGCTTATCCGCTTTTCTAAGCGTAATTTTGTAATTGCTTTAGCAATTCGGTATAAATAATTATATAAATTATAGGAATATCGAAACCCATTCTTAATACGTTAATAGCTATAATAATATGCTTATTTTCTATTTATTTCTGAATAATAGCAAGCTTGCTAAGCATATTAGCTACTTTGCTATAATATATCTCGCAGCTTAAAGCGGTTTCAAGCCTTTCGATATGCTAGATAATTCCGTTATAAATAATCGCTTTGCTTTTATTTTAGCGCGCTAGAATCGGCATAATTGCTTTGCGAATAGAAATTTCGATTTAATCGGACGCAACTTTATATACCCGATAGCTAATATTCTTTCGAATTATAACTATCCGGAAAATAATAAGGCGAGAAATTTATATCGTACGGAAAAACGAAAATTTATTTCGAAAAGATAATATAGCTATTAAAAAAATACGCTATATGCTATAAGCTGCAATAATTGCCTTAAGCTTTTATATTTTAAATCAAAAGCTATCTTTAATATCGAAAGAAATATAGCATTTATCTATAATTATTCAATTTAATTGCTTGCAAATTCGGAATTAATCGATAAAAATACGAAATTATTATATAATAGCAAATTCAGGTATAACAAAAATAATAATTGCAATACAATTAATTGCAAATCCGGCCCAAATATATATATCGATTTAATATGCTTAGCATTTTCGGATTAAATCGTTTTATAATACAATAATCGGAAAAATAATAATCGAAATGTTTTAGAGCAAGTAATAAGCCGGGAATAAGAAAGAAAGAGCTTTTTTGCTATTAGTCCTGGCAATTTGCAAGATAAGCGTTTCGCCTCGTATAATTGCCCTAAATATAGCTTTCTGGCCGTTTCGGAATTGCATTTATTCCCTTATTATTTGCTGTAATTGGCCGGGAAAGTCGGTTTCGTAAAGCTGCTAGAAGCGCTATAGCCGGCTTTATTCGAATTTTCTTTCGAAAATCTCTCTTTTCCGCTTAGAAAAAACCTGATAGCTATAAGAGTTTCGGAAGCCGAGAAAGCGATATTATTAAATGCTAGCTATTCGAAATTAATCTTTTCGGAAGGCGAATTCGAATTATCCTTATTATAATTCTTTTCCGTATATTATATAAGCTATTGCTATATTATAGCCGGCTTATAAATCTAAGATATAATTCGCTTTTTCATTATTAGTCAAATCGTTTTCGCTATTTTCCTATTATTCTTGCTTGCAGCTGCTATAGCTTTCTTCCCAATACTAGCAGGCAATAATAATCGCTATATGCTGCCAGGCGCTAATAATAATCTTAGAACTTAATAGCTATAGCGTATACTGCTAGAAAAGGCGCTATATCCGATCCGAAAGCTACGATTGCGCAATTCGAACCGCTTATTCCGAATCCGGCTTTTTTTCCTATTATGCCGATATTAAAACGGATTCGGCCCAGAAAAACGGATTTTGCATTTGGCTAGCGCTTAAAAGCTTTTCGATTTGCTATTAGAAAAAAAAAGCAAGCCAGAAATACTAAATAATAAAAGCCCCGACCTCGTATAGCAAATAATAATAAATAATCTTAAGCTATATTGCTATTTAATATTCTTTATAATACAAAATTATAAAATAAATAAGCTTGCTATAAATAAAGAGATTACGGATATTTCTATATGCCGAGTTTTTTAATCGGAAAGTTAAGATCTCAAAGGCTTATACCGGCTGCCTTCCGATAAAATATATTAAGACTAGGATTTGCTTGCGGAATTTCTCTGCCCGGTAGCAAAACTGGCGGAAAATATAAATCCGGATATATTATAAGCTTTGCTCGAATTAACCGGTATATAATTCCGTATAAGCGAGAATATAATATAATTGCTATTTTTAGCAATTAAGAAGCTATTAGTTTCGATAATTAGTAAAGAACGAATAACCGATCTGGTTTTCGTAATAATTATTTTCGATCGAAAGCTAATTAATAAGCAGCAAGATATCTAAATCCGGAATTTCGAGTATTTCGGTAAGGCTTTGCTATACTAAGCTTAATAGGCTATAAGCTATATCGAAAATCTGAATAAACGAAACTTATATGCTATAATAATAAATCCGATTTCCTTACTATTCGATCCCGCTTTGCGCTGCAAATATATACCGGATTTTTAAATTATATAAGCATATTTCGTAAATCCAATCGAGCAATATTAATTTAATTTCAAGGCCAATAATTATTATATACCGATAGATTTTGGCCTAAACGATTTCGAAAAGCTTACGGTATTGCTTTTTTATTTATTATTCGAAAATTGCTATACTAGCTTCGGCCCGTTCTGCTATAATCTCGTTTTCGTATTCGAAATAACTTTGCGAAATAATAAGCATTTGGGCTATTTTAATTATAGCAGAATAAATATTAGTATAATCGAATAGCATTGCTTAACCGCTATCGTTTCGGATATTAAGAACGGCCAGAGCGCTTAAAAAGGCGCTATAATATTTAGTATTTTGAAACGGATAGTCGAAAAGCTAAATCGTAAAATCTAAATAAGCCCGATTATATTGCGATAAAATATCCGTATGTAAGCATACCGAAATGCTTTCGGCTTAATATAAAAGCTATTAATATAAATAGCTTTATATAATTATTAATCGATATTTTAGCTGCTAATTAGATAAAATAGCCTGGGTTTATATAATATAGCTAATAATTTAGCGCTAAATATCCAAATACCGTTCTTATAAGCTAGGCTTAAGCCGGCTATCGAACGGCCGCTTGGGTTTCGTATGCTTATCTTTCCGGTTAATTTCGAAAAAAATAGAATAGCTAATAATAATAGCGATTGCTATATCCTATACTTGCCGGGCATTTTGCTAAAAGCTATCCTATATAGCTTGCAAAACTGGTTTGTTTTCCCGAATCGGCATAACGAAATCCTTAATTCTAATTAAGTTAAAACTTTGCAAATAGGCGGCCTAGCCTATTTTGCAAAGCTATAAATTAGATTCCAGCTATTTGTTCCTTTCTTAAATTTGCCTATTCGTTTAATCAGTAAATATTTATTATATTCGGCAAAAAGATACGATAATTTGCTATTTCGGAAATTCTTTGCTATTATGCCCGTCTTTTGCAATACTGCTTTGCCATTCTACCTCGAATTATTTGCTAGCTTGCTAGTTCGGAAAGAGCCGTTAATAGCATATTTGCGTTTGTTAAAGGACTAGGAAAATAGCTTTATAAGCAAACGAACGGCCATTTATATAAGGATTAACCTATTTATACGAAATGCGATAATAATCTCGCATTTTATTATATTGCCAGCTAATAAAATAGCATTTTTGGTAAGCAAGGCTATTTGTTTGGATATTATTAAAAAACGGGATAGAATTGCTTAACGGATCTGGAAATCGGAAATCTTGCAAATCTTATTGCATATAATAAATGCTAAGCAAGCTTTGAATAATACGAACAATAAATTATCGTTATTTTTTAAGCATTCGGTAGCGTAAAATAGCTAAATATGCTAAAATTTCGTTTGCTAGAATGCCGAAATAGTATTCTTTATATATTATAATATATAATTAAGGATAAAAAATAAATAAATAAATTTGATTAGCTATATTCGAAATAGATATTTACGATATACGGAAAGAGGGATTTGAAAAAATAGCAAGTTTTAGCTTTTTCTCTTATTTATTTTACTAATCTATCTTCTGATTAGAAATGCAAGCAAGTTAAGGGTAATATAGAAAGTTCTTTAATCTATTAGTTATTTAATTAAAGTTCCGAATTAAGACTAATATAAAACCCGTTTCGTTTTGATTGGTTATTTGAAAAAGTAAAGCTTGCCCTATTAATCTTCTGAGTGAAAACTTAGGGTTTGCAATTGCGATTCTCTTAAACGTTATACAGTTCTTATATTTAGATATATTATAGATTATATTGAATAGATAAGAGATCGAATTGAAGCGATACAAATACTTTGAAAAACGGGTTGAATATAATTTATATAATTTTAAAACGATCTTTTATTTCCGGTTTTTACTAGCGCTAAATTTTTGCTCATACAAAAAAACTATCCTTTACCTTAAAGATACTTTTACTTAAAAATAGGAAAAGCAAGCCAGAAATACTAAATAATAAAAGCTTTAATTTCGTATAACAAGTAATAATAAATAATCTTAAGCTATATTATTATTTAATACCCCTTATAATATAAAATTACAAAACAAATAAGCTTGCTGTAAATAAAGAAATTACGGATATTTCCGTATACCGAATTCTTTAATCGGAAAATTAAGATTTTAAAAGTCCGTACTAGCTGCTTTTCGGTAAAGTATATTAAAACTAAGATTTGCTTACGGAATTTCTTTATTCGGTAGCGAAATTAGCAGAAAATACGAATCCGGATTTATTGCAAGCTTTGCTTAAATTAACTAGTATATAATTCCGTATAAGCAAGAATATAGTATAATAGCTATTTTTAGCGATTAAAAAGCTATTGGTTTCAATAATCGGTAAGAAACGAATAGCCGATCTGATTTTCGTAATAATTATTTTCGATCGAAAGCTAATCGATAAGCGGCAAGATATTCAAATCCGGAATTTCGAGCATTTCGGCAAAGCTTTGCTATATTAAGCTTAATAAGCTATAAGCTATATCGGAAATCTGAATAAACGAAACTTATATGCTATAATAGAAAATCCGATTTCTTTATTATTCGATTCCGTTTTGCATTATAAATATATATTAGATTTTTAAATTATATAAATATATTTCGTAAATCCAATCGAGCAGTATTGGCTTAATTTCAAGGCCAATAGTTATTATATACCGATAAACTTTAGCTTGGATAATTTCGAAAAGCTTATAGCATTATTCTTTTATTTATTATTCAGAAATTGCTATGCTAGTTTCAGCTTATTTTGCTATAATCTCGTTTTCGCATTCGAGATAACTTTGCGAAATAACGAGCATTCAGGCTATTTTAATTATAGCAAAATAAATATTAATATAATCGAATAGCATTATTTAGCTGCTATTATTTCGGATGCTAAGAACGGCTAAAGCATTTAAAAAGGCGCTATAATATTCAGTATTTTAAAACGAATAATCGAAAAGCTAAATCGTAAAATCTAAATAAACCTAATTATATTGCAATAAAATATCCGTATATAAGCGTACCGAAATGCTTTTGGCTTAATATAAAAGCTATTAATATAAACGGCTTTATACGGTTATTAATTAATACTCTAGCTGCTAATTAAATAAAATAGCTTGAGTTCGTATAATATAGCTTATAATTTAATATTAAATATCCAAATACTATTCTTACGAGCTAAGCTTAAGCTAGCTATCGAACGGCCGTTTAAGCTTTATATGCTTATCTTTCCAATTAATTTCAAAAAAGATAAAATAGCCAATAATAATAGCGATCGCTATATCCTGTATTTGCTAAGCATTCCGCTAAAAGCTATTTTATATAGCTTGCAAGACTAGCTTATTTTCTCAAATCGGCATAACGAAATCCTTAATTTTAATTAAGTCGAAACCTTATAAATAAGCAATTTAGCTTATTTTGCAAAGCTATAAATTGGGTTTTAGCTACTTATCTTTTTCCTAAATTTATTTATCCGTTTAATCGGTAAACATTTATTATATTTAGCGAAAAGATATAATAATTTGCTATTTTGAAAGTCTTTCGCTATTATGCCCGTTTTCTATAATACTATTCTGCTATTTTATTTCGAATTATTTGCTAGCTTACTAGCTCGAAAAGAGCTGTTAATAGCGTATTTGCATTCGCTAAAAGATTAAAAGAATAGCTTTATAAGCAAACGAACGGCTATTTATATAAAAATTAATCTATCCGTACGAAATGCAATAATAATTTCGCATTTTATTATATTGCTAGCTAATAAAATAGCATTTTTAGCAAGCAAGGCTATTTATTTGGATATTATTAAGAAATAGAATAAAATTGCTTAACGGATTTGGAAATCGAAAATCTTATAAGTTTTATTACGTACGATAAATATTAAGCAAGCTTTAAATAATGCGAGCAATAAATTATTACTATTTTTTTAATATTTAATAATATAAAATAATTAAATATACTAGAATTTCGTTTGCTAAAATACCGAAATAGCATTCTTTATATATTATAATATATAATTGAAAATGAAAAACGAATAGATAAATTTAATTAGCTATATTCGAAATAAATATTTATAATATATAGAAAGAAAAGTTTAAAAAAATAGCAAATTTTAGCTTTTTCTCTTATTTATCTTACTAATTTATTTTCTAATTAGAAATGCAAGCGAGTTAGAAATAATATAGAAAGTTCTTTAATCTATTAATTATTTGATTAGAATTCCGAATTAAGATTAATATAAAACCCGTTTCGTTTTAATTAATTATTTTAAAAAGTAAAGCTTGCCCTATTAATCTTTTAAGTAAAAATTTAGGGTTTGCAATTGCAATCCTCTTAAATGTTATATAGTTTTTATATTTAGATATATTATAAACTATATTTAATAAATAAGAGATCGAATTAAAACGATATAAATATTTTGAAAAACGGGTTAAATATAATTTGTATAATTTTAAAATAATCCTTTACCCCCAGTTTTTATTAGCGCTAAATTTTTGCTTATACAAAAAAATTATCCTTTACTTTAAAGATATTTTTATTTAAAGATAAGTTTGAAAGAATAGCAAATTTTAGCTTTTTTTTCTATTTATTTTATTAATTTATTTTCTAATTAGAAATGCGAGCGGGTTAAAAGTAATATAGAAAGTTCTTTAATCTGTTAATTACTTAATTAGAATTCCGAATTAAGATTAATATAAAACCCGTTTCGTTTTGATTAATTCTTTCAAAAAATAAAGCTTGCCTTATTAATTTTCTAAGTAAAAACTTAAGATTTGCAATTGCGATTTTCTTAAATATTATATAGTTTTTATATTTAAATATATTATAAACTATATTGAATAAATAAAAGATCGAATTGAAACGATATAAATATTTTGAAAAATAAGTTAAATATAATTTATATAATTTTAAAACGATTCTCTATTTCCGGTTTTTACTAATGCCAAATTTTTGTTTATACAAAAAAATTATTTTCTATTTTGAAAATACTTTTATTTAAAAATAAAGTTTGAAAGAATAATAAGTTTTAGCTTTTTTTCTTATTTATTTTATTAATTTATTTTCTAATTAAAAATATAAGCGGGTTAAAGGTAATATAGAAAGTTCTTTAATTTATTAATTATTTAATTAGAATTCCGAATTAGGATTAATATAAAACCCGTTTCGTTTTAATTAATTATTTTAAAAAATAAAGCTTGCATTATTAATTTTCTGAATAAAAATTTAAGGTTTGCAATTGCAATCTTTTTAAACGTTATATAATTCTTATATTTAAATATATTATAGATTATATTAAATAAATAAGAAATCGAATTGAAACGATATAAATATTTTAAAAAACGGATTAAGTATAATTTGTACAATTTTAAAATAATCCTTTATTTCCGGTTTTTATTAGCGCTAAATTTTTGCTTATATAAAAAAATTATCTTTTATTTTGAAAATACTTTTATTTAAAGATAAAGTTTGAAAAAATAGCAAGCTTTCGCTTTTTTTCCTATTTATTTTATTAATTTATTTTCTAATTAGAAATACAAACGGGTTAAAAGTAATATAAAAAGTTTTTTAATTTATTAATTATTTAATCAGAATTCCGAATTAGGATTAGTATAAAACCCGTTTCGTTTTGATTAGTTATTTCAAAAAGTAAAGCTTGCTCTATTAATTTTTTAAGTAAAAACTTAAAGTTTGCAATTGCAATCCTTTTAAATATTATATAGTTCTTATATTTAAATATATTATAGATTATATTGAATAAATAAGAAATCGAATTGAAACGATATAAATACTTTGAAAAACGGGTTATATATAATTTATATAATTTTAAAACGATCTTTTACCTTTATTTTTTATTAATATTAAATTTTTTCTTATACAAAAAAACTGCTTTCTATTTTAAGGATATTTTTATTTAAGGATAGGGTTAGGGTTAATTATTTATATAGAATTCCGAATTCGGATTAATATAAAACCCTTTTCGTTTTAATTGATTATTTCAAAAAGCAAGGCTTGCCTTATCAATTTCTGAATGAAAATTTAAGATTTGCAATTATAACGCTCTTAACGGTCGCCTGGTTTTTATATTTAAATATATTATAAACTAGATTAAATAAATAAGAAATCGAATTGAAACGATTTAAATATCTTAAAAAACGAATTGAATATAGTTTATAGAAATTCAAAACGATACTTTACCCCCGGTTTTTACTAGCGCTAAACTTTTGCTTATATAAAAAAACTATCTTTTACTTTAAAGATACTTTTACTTAAAAATAGAAATAGTTTAGCAATTTATTAGCTAAGATTTTATTATTAAGCTATTCTTTTTATAAAAACCTTTAATTAAAATGCAATATGATAATATTTTAATAATAATTTGCAAATTAAACAAATATGCTTACTTCTTTTCTTATAAAGAAAATAATATAATAGAAGATTTCGTATATATATTTCTTAAAATAATTATAGCTAATTATAATATACTTAAAGAAATTATTTCCGATAAAAATAGAAAGTTTATATTAAATTTCTAAACCTTATTTATAAAGCTATTCGGAATATAGCAAAAAATATTTATATTATTTTATTTATAAACAAATAAACAAATAAAACGAATTAATTAAATTATTAAATAATATTTACAATATTATATAAATTATAAATAAAATAATTAAGTTAATTTGCTATTATTAATACAATTCGTATATAATAGCATAAATATAAATATAATAAAGAAATTACTATTTTATATACTTTATAGCTATAATTTAATAGTATATTATAATAAATTATTAAAAGCAAATGCAAAAATAGCAAAGAAATAAATTAAGAAAATTAAGAAAATTCAAGAAAAGCTTTAAAAAGAATTGAAATTTATATAAAAGAGAATAATAAAATACGCTAATTCCAAAAAAATTAAAAAATTAATCCTATAAGAAAAGGATAAAATTTATTTTGTTCGATAAAAAGAATATATTAAAATAATAAGACTTTCTTATTTATTGGATTATAAAAAAACTTAGCTTATTTAAAATCCTGAAAAAAGTTTTAAATATTAATTTCAAACTTGCATTACCTTATAGAATAAAAATCTACTTAGTATTCTATATCTCGTTTTTCGAATTAGCGCTAAAATCGATTAGAATAAATAAAATAATATAAATTGAAAATAATAAACCAGAATACGAAATTAAACAAATCTTTAAATATTGAAAATTAGCAAAATATAAAGAATATTTAATTAAGTAGAAAAAATATTATTTAAGCGAAAATAGCTAAAAACTAATTAGCAATTTAAGCAATACGCAATAAGCATTCGAAAACTATTAGAAAAAATAACTTATTAATTAGCCAGAAAAATAATTAAAATCAGAAAAACTAGCTATAGCTTTATGCCTTATAAATAAGTCGATAACAAACTAGTTAATTTCGGAATCAAATTGCTATAAAGCAGTATCCAGATCGAAACTCTTAAGAAGAAAACTTTCCGGAACTAAAGACTTTATAACGCAACGCTCGGCTTTGGCTTTATAGCATTCTTCTTTAGCTTTTTCGGCTTCCATATATTTCAAATCTTCCAGGTTCGCTAAATTATAACAAAACGCACGTATTATCCGTTTTCGCTATAACCGCTTCTGCTTGCAAAAACGTACTAACCGATCCTTAAGCTTTTCAATTTCGTTTTCTAGCTTTTGATATTAAGCTGAAACGCGTAAAAGCTCTATTACGTTAATAGGTTTTAGGATATTATATTTTGATCAACCGTATTAAATATATTGGAAATAGCAAAAAGAATCCGCTTGAAATACTATGCAAGACTTAAAGCTTAAATTATCGTAATAGGAATAAAGACGCATTTCTATAGCATTCGAAATAATGCGAAACAGTAAAGCAGCATATTACTTATCTTTATTAAAACGAATAAAGGATTTCGATTTTTTAACTTTGCTAAATATCTTAATTAGGAAAATACGAATGGCAAATAAGAATAATAAAAGTGCTTACGGAAAATTATTAAAAATAATAAATTAATAGAAAAGGGATAATATTATAAACCAATATGCAAGATTAAGTTGCGGCTTTAAAACTATTCGAAATAACTTATCCAGTATTATAAATTTTAAGCTTAGCTGCAGAATTAACCAAATACTTATATAAGCAAGGGTTAAAGATAAAATAGTTAAAATAGCTATGCTATTTAAGCTATTTTGAAAAATAGTTAAGCTATTCAAGCTATTTTAACTAAAGAGCTAAATATATAAAAATAAGATATTTATTAAATAAATTGCTATAGCTCTTTAATTGTAAATTTAAGTATTATTTGGACTTTATATATTATTCAAATAATAGCCGCTTTAAACTTATAAATATTGCGTTAAAGAAACTCTATTAAAATGTTTTCAGTATTTAAAGCTTATATTTAGTACTGCTTTTATTAGCATAAACCCTTTAAC
Organism: Chrysoporthe austroafricana; assembly: GCA_001051155.2. Lineage (NCBI taxonomy): Eukaryota > Fungi > Ascomycota > Sordariomycetes > Diaporthales > Cryphonectriaceae > Chrysoporthe > Chrysoporthe austroafricana. Next base: position 24,849 of record JYIP02000013.1, read on the forward strand.
TTTATAATATATTTCAGGATTTGCTATAGCGTTTATAATAAGCCGGGTTATTGGAAAAAAATCGAATTTAGAATGCTATCGTATTTCCAGTATTATTCAAAAGATATATATTAAACCGTTTTTAAATAAAAGTTGTAAAAATATTATAAATGCTATAATAATCTTAAAATATATTATAAAGTTAAAGAGTTTATACTAATAAAAGCGGTATTAAAATAAGCTTTAAGCATTGAAAATACTTTCGATAAAGTCTTTTAAATGCAATATTTATAAGCTTTAAGCGGCTATTACTTAAATAATGCTTTTAAAGTTTAAATAATATTTAAATTTATAATAAAAAAGCTATTTCGATTTATTTAATAAATATTTAGTTTTTATATATCTAGCCTTTTAATTCCGGCTTACTTGCTTATTTAATAAGTTAATAAGTATAGCTTATTAGCTTACTTAATAATTTAATAATTTATATTTTATTTAACTTTAACCTTTGCTTATATAAGCGTTTATTTAGCTTTATAGCTAAGCTTAAAAATTCCGGCATTAAGTAATTCGTTTTAAATAGCTTTAATGCCGCACTTTAATTCCATATATTAATTTATAAAAAAATATTATTTTTTATTTTTTAAATTTATAAAATTATATATTTAAATAATTTAATATTAAATATATTTTCTTTTTATTCAGCTTTATATTTATATTTATATTTAATAAATTATAATATTTTTATAATTAATTTCTTTTTAATAATATAAAATTTAATTTTATATTTTTATAAAATATTAATATATAATATAATTATAGCTATTAAAAATTTCAAATAGCTTATAATAGTAAACGTACTAAAATATATTATAAAGCATAATTCTCTTAAAAAAGTAAATTACGCTAAAAGCCTATCAAAGCATTATATAAGCCTCCCGGTAAAAATATAATATCCATTTAATAAATTCACTGCATATTTATTAAAGGATTTACTATAGATTTATTAAGCGAATTTACTATAAATTCATTACGTTTATAGATTTTGCTATTAATTGCCGGCCTTTTATAACCTTTATTTATAAAAAAAGCTAATAGTTAAAAATATTTTGAATAGCGGTAATACGATATAATAAAACTTTAAGTTATACGGCAAGGAAAAGTATAATAATATTATTGGATAAAGGAAATTATATAGAAAATAACAATTATTTTATAAAGCCGATTCGTATTAGAGTTTTAATAAGTAAACGTACTTATGCCGGGAATTAAAAAGAAAACCTGCCCGTACCGGGAACTTAGAATTAATCCTTTATTATAACCGGTTTATGCCTGAAATAAATAAATATATACAATATTTATATATAATAAGGCTGGCCGATATTCAAGTATATTTCGATAATGCTTAATCGTATTTATTGCCGAAATATTTGGCATAAATATAATTAAAAACCAAAATTGCTCGTAAATATTAATAGAAAATATAACTTTCAAATAATGAGATATTAAATAAATATAATAATAATAAATATGAAATGAAGTTACAATAGAATATATCAATACGCAAAGCCGATAGCCGCATATAGTTATTATATAGCGATATTATAACCAGTTTTCAATATAAGTAGCTAAGTTTATAAATTATTGGAAGAAAGTAATATTATATTAATAAAGTTATATTGATAAATAATAGCTATATTTACTAATTAGGGGTAATTTCCCGGGTTTTAGCAATAGCTTTAAAATTTAATAAATTGCGAAAGAATATAATAAATAATTCTTCTTTTCCGATATAATTGCAAAAGTCGATATAATTATAAATATTAAGCTGCAAAATCTTAATTAGCTTATACGCTTGGATATAAGATTTAAAGCTTATTATGCGATTTTGGCATTATAAGGACCGGGCAGCGTTAAAGTAATCCTTATTTTTGTTAGCCTATTTCTGAAAAATAGTATTGAAATCGTAATCTATATTGTCTTTAGTAAAGACGATTTTAATAGCCTTGAAATCGTATTCGAAACGGAAGATTTGGTTTATAATAAAATATAAGCCCGACCGATTGAATAAAACGGTAAAATCGAAATTGCGGAACTAAATAACGAACTTATATATATATTTTCTTATAGTAAAAGGGAAAAAGTATTAAATACGATTATCGTAAATTCCGATAATATTAAACTTAATATTATTATAAATAGCGAAACTATTAATAACGTAAGGACGGTTAATGTCGAAATTGCTTCTTTAAATGAAATTATAATATATATATTCCTTGAATATATAAAGGGCTAGCATGCAATAATATATTGCGATTTCGGCTTTAGTAATCTTGGATTTAAAGTTATATTTAATAGATAAAACGGGGATAGCGCGAAACGTAGCTCGCAAAAGCAAGATATTATTAATACTGGCTTGGGAAGCCTTGCTTAATATAGTTAATAAGCCAGCTATGCTCGGTAAGTCGTTTTCGGTTAAGTCGATAATATCGTTTATAATTCAATAATACTTGGCTAGCATTATGAAATTTCGTTCTATTATAGCAAATAGGCTTAAATTAATAACCGGTATAATAGGTTCGGGAGCTTTAAGTTTAGCTAAAATTAGCTTAATATTCTTAGCTATCTTTTTCTAAGCAGTAAAGGCTATATTATAATTACATTCGTAAACTATAATAATTTCTGCTATATTGGCTATATAATATACGGCATTTACTTTTTTTTTAATAAGGTTGCTATAACCGCTTGGAGTTATTTATCCAGCTTTATTTTTAATATAACGGCTATGCTTATTTCGTAAGCAATTATCTTTCGATATTATAGTAAGAAATAAGATATAATAAGCTATTAATAAGATATATAGAGCAAAGATAAGATTATAAACGGTAAATGAATTCGAAATAAATTCAAGCAATATTCCTTTAATAAAGTTATCCGTTAATCCGTTATTTGTATTTTCACTTATAATAGTATCCGTACCGGTAAAAATGCCTGGATAAAGCTCTTATCTTTCGTAAATAGAGCTGGAATAATTAATTTATAATAGTATAGAATACTGTAAAATAAGCTTTTAAGCCTTTTTAATAATTAGTAGCCAATTAATATTGCTGCTACTTAATTCGGTATTAAAGATATAAATATTATATTCGACTTTTCAGTTTATTATATCGGTATAACTTTTACTAATTAGCGCCCGATAAAAGGCTATTATATAAGCTTCTTAGCAGCAAAAGAAATCGCTTAAATAATTTTTCGTTATATAAATATTATAGTAAAAACGGCTTTCGCTACTATATAAATATATAGCCTACCGATATCCTTTTAGGGAAAGGCAGTCTTTAAGCGATATTTTATAAATATATTTGGCATATTATATAATCCTGCTTTTTCGGCAAACTTTAGAAGGTTTTTCCTAAAATATAAAGTACGGTATTATATAGAAATTGAATATAATTAAACGTACCGTTTCTTATTAATTTTAGTCTTATAATAAGGCATTTACGGAAAAATATAACTTGATAATCGTATAATGCATTTTAGTTTTAGTAATATTAATAGCTTTATTAATATAGTCCTTACGAGTTTACGGAAATTTAATAGAATAAAGCGAAATTAATAATAATATTAGCTTAATACCCAAAAATAATATTTAAAAGTATAATGAAAAATAGTAATAATAAAATAATGCGGCTAGCTATAATAAATAAATAGAGATAATAATAATAAGCGCGTTAATAAGAAAAGGAAAATAAAATAAATTTATTAGCAATTTACGAAATAATAGCCTTTTGCATTCGCTAGAAATTTATTTGCCCTATTTAGCAATTGCTTTTACTTTAACGCGCGCTTATTGTATTGCGAGTTTTTTCGATTTCTTAAAATAAATAGATTAGCTTATTCCAGTATACTTTCTATTCGTAAGTCGCGCTTTGGCCTGTTTCGTTTTCGTAAAGCAATTACGATAATATTTCCCAATTCAGGAATTTCTTCCGCTAATAACCGCTCTTATTTTGCTCTTTCTTGCAATTCGGCTATAGCTTTGCATTTCCGTTCGAAATTACGTATTATTTCGTTCGCGTTTAAGGCATTACAGAGCATTTATATATTATAATAGCTAAAGTAATTTATTCATTTTACCAGGTATTTAATTCTGTATAGATTATATTTATATTTTCGCTTATAATAGCTAATTATCCTTTCCAGCTCGTAATATCGGTAATCTTTTCGGTATTTTTCGATATTCGGATTTTTTAGCATATTTATTAAGTCTTAATATATAAAGTTATATTTATAAAGGTTTATCTTAAAAAGGTTTGCAAGCTTTAATTATATTACTGAGATTATTAAATAAATATTTATATAGGAAATTAATTTTAATTTATATGCTAAATTCCTTATTTTTCGAATAATTTAAAAAGGTTTTATCCTTTATTATAAAAATTTCAGAAATGAATTACTTAGCAATAAATATTCGTAGCCTAAGCGAATATATATTCAATTATTTAATTCGAAAACTATCTGGCAATAATGCTTATTATATTGCAATTTGGCTGCTATTTGCGCTTCGGTAATGAAAAGTTAAGCTTTTTCCTAAAAAATTTCCCTTATTAAAAATATTATATTTTTTATTTATTAGCTTAATAATAAGTTAAATCCGAATAGCATTTGGCTAGCTAAATATTTTGTAATTCGGTTATATATATTATTTAAGTTGAATTATAATACTAGTATTATTTCGGTTTATTTTGCATTAAAGTAAGCGGTTATAAAATGCCGAATTGCTATTTCAATTATTCGGTTCTTTATTTCAGATTGCTCGTCCGTTTGCAAATATAAAGCGGTAGAATAAGCAAATTTCGTTCCGATAGCTTCCTATAAATATTTCCAGAATTCCGATAGGAATTTCGAGTTTTTATTTAAAATAATCCTTTTAAATATTCCTTAGCTAATAATATAAAATATCCGTAAAATAAGGGTTGCCCAATTTGCTATAATATATATTGCATTGCTTAATATAATAATTATAGCTTTAGAATATTTATTCGTAATTATAAGAAATATATTTAGGAATAGCATTTTAGCCAAAGCTTATATAATATTTATAAATAATATTATCGGTAATCTTATAATAAAATCTATAATAATAATATAAAATAGGATTAATAGAAATAATATAAGCTATATTTCTTTTAAAAGTTATTATAAATTATTTTTATTCTTATTATAAGCTTGATATATCGATATATAATTGCGTATTTTAGCATAGCAGTATTTAATAATAAATCGATTTATTAAGTCGTATTATATATAATTTATATTGAAATAGTATTTTTTATTATAAGCTTCTTTAATAAAATCCAATATTATTTTATTCGGAATATATAATCGTTATTTCCTATAATAATCCTTAAAAAATAGTAAGCTATTATAATTTAATATAAAAGGTAATCGGGTAACTTTATTTGAATCTTTTAATTATTCGATTGTTTTGGATTATAAAGAGTATTTTTCGTATTCTTTCTTAATACGCCTTTTCATTTCGTTATTTATAGATATTTTATTAAAAACCTGGATAAATTCGTCTTCTTATATTTTATTTAGAATGCTTTTATCGTTAACAGATTTCTGAGTAAATAGTAATCTTGATATAGCATTTGCGAGAATATTCGACTTTCTCGGTATATAATATGCTTTCAAATCGAATTAGCTTAAATATTCCGAAACGAAAATTAGCTATATATTTGCTTTAGTTTTATTTACTATATTTATAAATAATAAATAAATAATGCTAATTATTATTACGTAATTAATAAGGATATAAATTAGCTTAGTTTAGTTTAATTTTATTATTATCCGTAATTTTCATATTAGTTATACTAAATAAGCTATTTTTAGCTTTATAAGCCAGTACTTTCATTTTGCTTTATTAATTATTTTATTCAAATAAAGAATTGATTATACGGCTATACTTGCTATTAGCGATATTCCGTTCTATATATAATCGTTTGCTAATTGGAAAATAATGCTTGAAAACCTTATTTCTTTAAACGTATTTAGCTAAATAAAAAGAAATTTGTCTAGGATATAATAAAATAAAGCATTCTTAGCTTCCAAAGCTATTTTGAAATCGTAAAAATTATTAATTTTGTCTAATATTAAGTCGAAAATAGCTTACGTAATATAATTTCGCTATTTTATGCTTGAGAATAAACGGTTCGATTAGCAAGCTTTGCTTAATATTCTAATTTTCTTTTTCTGAAATAGGTTAACTTTATAGCTATATTTAGAAATTAAATAGCGTAAGTATCCTGTAAATCCAATAAACCTTTCTAATTACTAGAATATTTTAGGAAACTTTAAATCGCGAATAGCTTGTATTCGGTATTCCGTATTGGAAATTCCGAATCTATCTATTTTGAATTCTAAGATCTAAATTGAAAGATATTCAAGAAACGACTTAAGTTTAGCTAATGAAATATTTTTGCATAAAAATAGCAAGAAGATAGTCTATAAATATCGCAAATAGTCTTATTTTATAATTGAATAAATAATAATATTATTTATAAAAGCGGAAGCAAATTTATAATATAATCGTAAGAATTAATTTATAAAATGCTAAATATAAAATAGTAAATTTCGAAATCCTATAAATAGAACTTTTATTCTTTCTTAATTGCAATAATTAATAATAATAAATCGGTTTCTATAGTCTGGATATATTAAGAATTAATAGAAAAATTGCTATATATCTATTACTATAATATATATTTTTCTTTTTAGCTATTTAATAATTTCTTGCTATAATAGCAAAGAATAAGCATTAAGGACTAAAACTTTATTTAAAGCGTATAAATTAATTATTATATATCTTTTCTTCTAGCTATTTATATTCTTTTAAACTATAAAGATTAATATCCGAATAGCATTATATTTGTAATTTATTTAGCTCGATTTTGCTAATATAATTTGTCCAAAATTTCATTAATTATTTCTTAATCTTCTTTATTTAAATAATATAGCTTTTATCCTACTTTTTAATTCTATTATTTTTCGACCAAATCGACCTTTATTTATTAATCGATTAGCATATTAACGGGATTTGTATTTTTAAAAATTCTAATATATGCTCGTATTAATTCTATAATTTTATAGAAAAATTCCAATAAATGCTTGCAAATATATATACCGAAATTAATTTCCGATTCTTTAATAGCTTTATCTTTTCGAATCTTTAGTTTATTATTATTTTCGAAATAATTTCTTATTTCGGGAATCTCTATATCCGGGAATCGGTATTTTTCCAGTTATTTTCCAGTAATTTCCGCAATTTGTTAGAAAATATACTTAATAAATAATAATTAATCTGAATTCAGCTTTCTTAAAAGCTATAATTCGTCTTTAATTCGTTAAAAGAAATATTATTGCGCAATATAATAATAATTATCGTAATTTGCTAGCGGGGTTATATAATCTGTCTGGAATAATTCGATTATTCTTAGAAATTGGTTTTTCTAAATCCTTAAAAGAGTCGCCGCTTAATTCGTTACTAGGATTTCTTTAATCTAATAGCTTATTAAGCAATTTATTTACTCTTTCTGTTTCGGTTTGAATAAAAAGGTTATATTTTTAGGATTTGCTTAATATTAATAGGAATTAGCTTATAAGATTTAAGCGGCATTATTATAATAATTGCAGCTTTTGCTTACTAGAATTATATTAGTATTCGGGCAAATATTTCTATTTTTATTATAGCATTACCAAAATAATCAAATCGTATAAACGATTTTGAATTTAGAATATCCAGTTCGTAAAGAATATTATATTCTTATCTTAATAAAATGCTTGCTTCTAATCGATTTAATACTTAAGCTTTTATTCGAATATAAAATATAATTGAATAGCCGTACTTATTGCTTTGGAAATATAAATCGAATTTAGCTTAGCCTTTTGCTAGCGACTAGCTTACGCTTTTAAGCTTGGCCTTTACGTTCCAGTTTACTTTCGCTTTAAAGAACTATATTAGCAATTTTTCGGCAATAGCATAACGACTAGCGCTTATATCGATATAAACCTTTATATCCGGCTTATTCGAATATGCTTTGGCTGCAGCTCTTGCATATATATAGCTGCTGCTCTAATAAAGCTTAATTATAAATATAAGAATATTATATCCCAAGATTTCTTCTTTCTATATATCGATTTTAAGAAAATTCTATAGCTAATTGAATAATTATATAGAATACTTAATATGGAATATACTTTCGTCTACCGATAGTTTTACTTTTTCGGTTCGAAAAATCCAAATATTATTTTCGATTATTATATTTTCTTTATTAGCTTATTCTTTTAACTTATCCTCTTGCCTTTATAAGTTTTTGCTATTTTCGGTTTCTTTATTTTATTTATCGCTATTCGCTATAAATAGATTATCGTTTACAGAAAAATAGCCTTCTCGAATTAGCTTATTTTTTTTATTTAAATTATATTATAATTTTCCGTTATCGATATTGAAATTTATTAGAATTAACTGGATAAAACGTTTTCTAATATCTTTTCGTACGAATCGATAGTAAAAGCGCAATTAGAAATTTCAGTTTTTTGAAATTGAATTTCTGCTATTATCTATAATATTGATTAATATCTTCTTAGCCGTACTAGAAATATTTTATTATTTGGCTATCCGTTTTCGTAATTAGTTCCGAGCATTTATTAGCTTTTGCTATTATTCTGGTAAAGCTTTCGGAATTCGTATTCCGGGATATATCCAATGCTTTTGAATAAATTTAGCTAATTAAATATCCTTATCGGGCAAGATAAATATTCAAGTCCTTAAAACCTAAATCCTCTAAAGTATCCTAGGAATATATTAATTGGGAAATAAATATTAATATTGGGAAAATTAGCAGCCGATTGCATAACTTTCCGTACCGGTTATGCAAGTTTACGAAATAATCTTATTATGCGATCTAATTCGAAAATATACTATATTTCTTATTTCGTTTTAAGATATTTTTCGAAATCTTTTATATCCTTATTTCGATTAAATCTATTGAAATATTTAGCTATTAATTCTTTATCGATCCGATCCCAGATATTTCTAATTAAGTACGAATTTGGGTATTTGGCTAGCTTAGTAAATCGATAAATATAATAAGTAAATTTTAGAATATTGCGATTATTTTATATATCTTTCCTGGAATATTATTAAGTATTTAGCAAGTTTTTTGCAATTTTCCGTAATATAAAGAAATCTCTTCTTAATTATTTTTTTTATTAATTTTAATTATGCTTATACAAAATAAAATCTTTACGCTTTTAAAAAGATAATATGAAATAAAATTAAATATATGCTATTTTAATTAAGCAAGCGGGTAAATAGAAATTAAAATATTTAATGCATTTTATATTTCTAGCTATATATATTTCATACTGGTTTATAAAGGCTTGAAAATTTTTCCAAATAATAATTTTGCTATTTATAATAAATACGATTATTAAATTAGTATAATTATTCCAGTTTTCGTAAAGTCGGAATTGCTTTATAATTATATCTTTAAATTCCCTATTAATATTAATAAGCAATGCTATAAGTTTAAGTAAATCAAATCGATATATTCGGGGATTTTTGGGTTGCTTATAGCCGAATAATAGGTTTCGAAAACTATTATTCTTACTATTGCTGGAATCCGATAAATCCAATAATTTATCTGGCTTACTAACTAATTCTTTTTGGAAATTAGGATTAATTTCAATATTTAATTCGGGGCCCGAAAATAATCTTTAGTCTAGTTAATTTCCTGCTCTTAATATAAATATTTGCCGGATATATTCTTTAATATTAGGAAATGATAATCTAGTAAAGCAATATTTATTGCTAATATAATATTTCGCAGCCGAAATAGAAAAGGGTTTTTTAATAAATTCCGATTAAAGCGCTTATATATTAAAAGCTTATTGCAATCGGAATATTTTCTTGAACTCAATATATATTGCCTTTTTCGAAATAAAGCCGTTTTAGTAAATTGCTTTCATTTCGGGTTATTATAAAAATTGGTTTAATAAACTAGTAATTAAGAAAGAAAGGGTTGGGTATTTCTGAAAGATAATAGTAAAACTATTCGATTTTCCTTTATCCAATCTTTTTTCTTTATAATTTTTTTTTTCGAAAAATTGCAAATAATCTAATAAACCCGATTGGGGCATTAATATGCTTTTTGCTATAAAGTTTATAAAATTGGCCGGAATAATTATAATAGAATTTTATCTAGAAATATTCCGATTCTAAATTCCTATTAAAAGAGAAAAAGTATGCTTATTTTTTGGAATTGATTATTTTCTTTTGCTTTTATTTATTTTTCTTACTATAATTGAAAAATTCCCGGATTTATTAATAAATCTGGAATTTAAGTTTTCGGTCGAATATCGTAATAAATAAATATATTTAATTCCGCTATTAATATTAATATATTCAAGTATATAATGCTTTCGATTTTCGATAAATTATTATTAAGCTAATTTTTCTAATAGATTTTCCGGATTATTAAATCGAAAAGTATTTTCGCTTTCGTTTATTTCTATAAGCACTTATCGTTATTCTTTTTCCGTTATTATTTCGGCAAGCTATTGAAATTTGCGATATTTAGAAAAATCTTTCCAAAATATATTATTTTTTCTTATTTATTAAAATAAATTTTTATCGAAATTCAATTTTCTTCCCTTTTGAATCTAGCATTTAAGCAATAAAAGCTATCCTTACTTGACTATTTATACTTTTGCTTTTTACAAAAATGCATTAGCTTCCTTAAGGTTTTATTTCGCTTTTTCATATTAATCGGCCAAAAGTTTCCAATTAACGAAAGCGTATGCGATTTCGAGAAAAATCTTAATATCCGATATAACCCAATCCTTCTTTTCAGAATCGTTCAAAACTTATATAAATTTATATACCTGGGCAGAATACTTAATCTCAATATAATCGATAAGCCGCAATAGTAAAACGTTATTACCAGTAATTGCTATAATAAATTGGCAATAAATTGTCGATAAATAATTATAATATTTCTTATAGGAACGCTATTTCTACAGAAGCCGATATTCTATAAGACCGATATTCTTACAAAAGCCGATATTCTATAGAGCCAATACTTTTACAAAAGCCGTTATCCTATAAGATTAATATTCTTATAAGAGCCGTTACTTTATAGAGCCGATAATCGAAACCCGATTACGTAGCAAAAGCGTATAAAGCATAGCTACTAATTGATAATGAATATATTGAAATATATTATAAAGCATAATTTTCTTAAAAAAACGAATTATATTAAAAGCCTATTAGGGCATTATATAGGCTTCCCGGTAAGGGTATAGCATTTACCTAGTAAATTCATTGCATATTTACTAAGGGATTTACTATAGATTTATTAAGCGAATTCATTATAAATTTACTATATTTATAGATTTTGCTATTAGCTTAATAGCTTTATTTTTACTTATTAAAAATTAATTAATTTTAAAATTATTTAATAATAGTTTATTATAATAAACGTAAAGTTCTTTTAATAAGTAACTTTATAATTAATATTAATATTAAAAATATAATATAATTTTATTATTTAATTAAATAATAATTTTATATATTTAATAAAAAAATATTTTTTATTTTTTATTTAATTAAATTAAATATTTTATTATTTTTAATAAGCTAATAAATATATATAATTATAAAAAATATTTATATATATTTAAATAAATTTTAGAATTTTAATTTTTTCTTTTTCTTTTTTTCTATTTATTTATTTATTTATTTATAACGAAAAATTAAATTTTCGTAATAATACGCTTTTTTTCTTTCTTTTTTCTTTTTTAAAAACGCATACTTTAATTACAATATATATAGCTTTAAATCGGAAAAGGTATAATCTTAAATCTATATAAGCCCTATAAGACATCGAGCGTTTTAGTTAATTAGCAATCCGATCTAAACGCAATCGATCTTATTGCAAAATACGGGCCTCCCGTACCAGTTTCTAAAGCGGATTATAATACAATCGGCACGGAATAGCGCTTAAGCAAGCCAATTAGCAGCCCGACCCAGCGGCAACCGATCTAGCGTTAAAGCACGGGCCACCCCCGCCGGTTTATATGGCCGATTGTGGCAGAATCGGCGCGGAATGGCGCCTAGGGTACTTTGCAATCCAAAATAACGATTTTTTCCCATATTGGTTGAAGTTTTGAATAATAAAGCGTAGAATTGAACGATCAAGCTCTTATACTAGAGATAGACAGCACTTAAAATAATCTTGATGCTAACGGAACGGGATTGTGCAGAAGTTGATTTCCAGTTCTATTGCGGTGCAAAAGAAAGTAACATCCATATTAAGGTTAGAATAGGTATATTCAAGCAGGTCGCCTGACTAGAATCTATAGGGCTGTCGATCCCCCACGTATCTGCACGGCAATATTCCTCGGTGATTGACTACTTGTATCTTCTCTAATACGCTGCAAAGATACTGCGACTCGTTATCCGGACGTCGCCCAGAAGAGCTCTGCCAGTGCATACGACGTACTATAACGGCCGGCTACGCGAGAACAATTGGGCTTAACGCAAGTCTCCCGATTCACTGATAGTCATGTGCTGCGAAGAGTGGGACGCCCATATGACCAACCAGACACATGATTCCTTGTTTCTGGGACTGCAAAAGAAGTGCGTTCTTAACGAAGATAACTTTCTAGTATCTCACCATCTTACTACTCGCAGCATCCAATCCAGCAAGGCTAGGCTTAGTCCTTGCGTCTTAGGACAAGAAATCTATCGTGTGCCCCAGCCAACTCAATGCTATAGAAAAGGTGAGCTTAGTCTCAAGCAATTGAAAAGTTGAGAGTATTGGCGATATGGAAATAAGAATGAGGAGAACTCAATGATGAATTAGAGGAGGGGAATGTCGAAGCATCGTTCCTGGGGGGGCGTTCCTGGAAGGGGGGGGCAGTCTCAAACGGTAACAGGCAAAGTCCCATCATTATAGGGTGTTCATGACATGACGCCTCAAGGCTTATAGTTAACGTATTCCCAATCAAATTCACAAATGCTATATTCTCTACCTCAGATATTGAGTGCCGGTACCAACAATAGTAGAACCGGTATATAAGCATTAGAGTCTCTACAGGTAATAGGGCAGTCTTAGACATTGTTTGCATTACATCTCATGAATACCAGTTGGCGATATTTCTTCCGAGTTCTTAAATTAATGATTGATATTCACAAAGTATGCCTGATATTAGCATTCCCTTTAAAGCCTGTTTCCCTGTTCTCAGCCTCCATAAGATATTCGTCTATCCGTACTGTAAATCAGACTGGATAAATTTGTGCTTTTGCCCCTAGAATCATGCCCCCAAACTCGGATCTAATAGCTATGACGACACTGTTAGTCTAATCCTCCTCGGTCTGTTTGACACAGGTGATGGGCTGACTTCACAGCTGAAAGGGCTGTGCATGCGGTGCATATGTACTTGTTTGAGCTGAATAATAGCCCCTAGTGTCCCGTAATGCTAGGCTATTGTAACACAGACTTTCTCATAAGCCATGTAGCCCAGAAAGCTGTAATGGCTGTTCCGTCATTGTCTCAGCATGTAGCCTCCACCTGAACTTGACTGGACACTAGCAACGACTTTGCCATTGTTTTTTCAGATTTCGTGGCAACAGCTGAAAAGGCTTACGTTCCTGTAGCCTTTCAAGTTATTGCTTGTCCCAAATACTCCCAGATATACTACGAACATTTCTCTCCAAATTCCTTGTTTCAGTCGTCTTTCTTCTGAGGCATCTTCCTTCTAGCATCCTCTCTCTTAACGATTGTCCCGGCTAAAAATGGCTAGCGAACAGCCTAACCAGGCAGACCAATTCGATCCCTATCTGGACCTCCAGGGCAGTGACTATCAAGAGGGAGATGATGATCATCATCGCATACCAATCTCGGGATCTTCCTGGCAGACAACAGACACTAGAACTTCTGTTGCAAGCCAGCCCGAGGCTACCACTGCTGCTGAGAATAGCGGCCGCCAAAGCCATGGTCCTATAGCCGAATCTGGTGGACATGAGAACTGCAACTCCTTGACAAAGTTCACAACCTCAGACCAGATGCTGCATGCAGAGGGCTGGTGGGTCCAAATACTCAGCGTGCTGTTCAGCATCGCTTGCATTATCGCTATGGTCATCATCCTGATCAGATTTGATGGAAAACTTTTGATATCTTGGGACTGGGTGGTATCACCAAATGCAGTGGTTTCAATTCTTTCAACGGCTTCCAAGGTTGCAATAATTATGCCCGTCTCTGAGGGAATAAGTCAACTAAAATGGATCTACTTGGGCAGACCCAAGTCGAAGTACGTTCCCGTTCCCTTGAGTTTTCTCGGATATTGCAGCTGACTGGCTACCATTTCAGCCTCAAGTATCTACAAACATATGACGATGCAAGCCGAGGGCCCTGGGGCTCTTTGACATTCTTTTGGAAGGCAAAGAGGGCAGCGTCCTTCGTCTCGTATCTTGGATGCCTCATCACTATTGCGGCCATGGTGCTTGACCCCTTCACTCAGCAGATTCTCATCTATAGAGACCAGACCACGTCAGTACAGGGGCTTTACTCCTCCGTACCGCGTTCTCAAGCATATGACAATGGTGACATAGGGATAACGGGCGCAGGTGGTGCAATCAGTAAGTAAATGGTATCTTAAACATCGACAACGACAACAACTAAAACAAATAAAGGTAGCTCGAGAGATTGGGATATACTGGCAGCTGCAGCTTCGGCACTTTACGGTGTGGAAACCACCGACCTCTTTTCTTGTCCAGGCTCGAATTGCACTTTTCCGAACTTTCAATCACTGGGAGTCTGCTCTTCGCCTTGTTCAGACGTTACGGCACAAACCATTCAGGACTGTGATAACCATTGTTACGACTCAAACTCTACCTCTTATGGAGATCTGAAGATAAACTGCACGTACACCACCCCATCTGGTTTCGAGCTATCATCGTTCTCTTACTATGATTTGCAGCATGGTTTTGGACACACTGAGCTGAACACGACAGTGAATATGAGTATCAATGACGATGCGGCGACTCTCTTGGCGATGGGAGTGGTGTGGTTGAATAACACGGACGAATTATTTGACGATTCAACATCCTGCGATTCTACCTGGCTGGACACTCTACGGGCTTATGAGTGCTTCTTTGATCTATGCGCCCTGTCATTTGAGAATTACAGCTACCTCGACGGATCTTTGCAGGACGGTTTCGTACAAAGTTCTCGGCTGAACAAGACAGGAGTCAACGAATCCCGCTTCACCTACACTTATGAGCCCCTTGAGGAAGGCTTTCCTGGAGAGCATGAATATGTCGTCAATCCATGGGACCTAATAGCCGTTACGGAAGGTCTTGAGAATTTCTTCGACACTGAGCTATACACTGAGGATCAGACCGAGTTTTTCACCACGGCACTTTACAATAGCAACAACGGAAATGTGGCAAAGACTATGGACGAGGTAGCTAAGGCCGTCACGCATGCTTTCATGGTGGGACCGAACTCAACCACGGTGCGCGGCGAAGTTCTCGAAGCGAAGACCTACATACACGTACAATGGCCTTGGCTGTCTTTGTTATTCGCCCTCGATGCCTTTTCTATAGTCTTCCTCATTGCGATTATCTTGATTACACGAAAGGCTCAGCAGCTCCCCTGGAAGTCTTCGCTAGCACCGCTGATATATGCGGACGGCTCAGGTCATAGAATATCTTGGCAGGGCCGAGCTGTGAGCCAGGAGGGGTGGGGAAATAGAATTGAAGTTATAAGGAATGGTTTAATGAAGAAGTAGAATAAAAGAATCATTATCGGGGCTACAAGTACGAAAAGGACAGGTTCAATATTCAAACTATCAGCACATTAAGTCCGATTTGCTGCCGAGTCCTGTAGGAACCTGCTGGATATCAATGTCACCGGCACCTTTTTAGTCTCCCAGTCTGTGGCCAAGGAAACTTTGAAGACTGGCTCGACTGCCAGCTGAGTCCCAGTAGCCAGCATGAGCAGGTATGTCTCCAATAAGGTCAGTCCTGACGGGGTAATCCGGCTTATTTTTATAATTTAAACTATTCGTTAATTTATAATAATTATATAATACCGAATAAAATAATATTAAAAGAGTCCGAATGCAAAGCGTTATATATAAAAGCGAATAGTATAATAAAAGAGTTTTATAAAAAAAATCCGATAAATTTTTATTAAATTCCGTTACTTTTTAAATAATCTTTAATTTAAATACGCTTAAAATATTTTAAATAGCTAAAATAGCTAATAAACTTAACTATTTATTTTTATTTTTAACTTATAATTATATAATTTTAAATGCCTAGCATTTTTATATAAAAAAGCTTTTTTATTCCGAATATTAAATCCGAATTGCATTAGCTTTAAATTTAATAATCCGGCTTATTTTTATAATTTAAACCGCTCGTTAATTTATAATATTATTTATAATATTAAATCTTAAAAGTATTAATTAAGAAATCCGACTTTATTCAAAAGATATTCCATATCGACTTAGCTTTTAATTATAAAAATATCAAATATATTTACTCACTTCTCTGCAATTATTTCCGTTAAGAGCTAGCGGTTCGAAATCCAATCCCGTCTTACCCTTAAGCCTGGCCCAAGCGAGCTCCTCGTTGCCGTTAAATCCGTAGCCCTCAATACGGCAAATGGCATTATGTGTAACGAAGATTGCTTTATACCGTTATACCCCGAGGTTATCGGGTTTGATATCTCCGAATTAATCCTCGAGGTAGGTAATGGTGTGCCCACTGGTAACGCCGATAACAACCAAGAAAATCCGGGTATTACCCGTATAGCCGCCTATAGAGCTTCCGTCTGGAAGGCTTGCAACCCAGACTATAGTGTCTTTCAGGAAAGGTGCCTTATTCCCTGGCAGCATGTGCCGCTCCCAGATTATGGCATGTCTTGGAATGAGGCCGCAACGTTGCCAGTGGCTGTAGAGGTAGCCCTCAGCGCGTGGGATGCCTTGGGCTTCCTTCGGGAAGGAGAAGTACCCGCTTCTGCCGCTATGAGTGCCGATGGAGGCTCGCAAGATAATGCCGCTACGTCTAAAGAGGCGCTCTTGATCCGGGGTGCATCCTCCAGCGTCGGCACCATCGGCGTCTAGAGCCCCCGGTTAATGCGGGAAGGCCCGAGTTCCCTAGTCGCCATAGTATATACTACGGCCGGGTCTGAGAATAAATCGTACGTGAGCTCGCTCGCCGCAGACCGTATATTCGATTACAAAGATACCGGCATGGTAGACGAGATCGTTTCGGCCGCCAAGGAAGCCGGGCTAGTTATCCAGCACTGCTATCTCGCCACGGGGCAGTTTGCGCTGTATTAGGACGTCCTCAAAGCTTTCATTAGGAATGATACTAGGAGCTCAAGGAAGAGTGGGAAGATTGGATCGGCTCTCATTGTGCCCCCGGACGCGGACGTAGTGGACGGAATTGAGACTATCTGGCTAATGCCGGCCATGGATAATGAAGAAAAGAGGCTAGAGCAGTTCCGATACTGGATAGGGGCATGGCTGAGAGAGAAATTGGCTATAGGGGTCATCAAGCCGAGTCCGGAGCCCAAGGTCGTAGGGAATGGATTGGGGACTCCCAACGATGGTTTGGATATGGTTCTCTAGGGAGTGAGTTGCACGAAATTAGTTGTTGAGATTGAGTAGTAAGGACCTCGGGGTAGTGATATTAAGTATAAGAGAATTACTCGCTTATCTATTTACAATATTGCCGATTATTTATTGTCACTTATGACGAGGTTGTGGTCTATAGATCTCGGGGCCGAAGAGCGAATTGTAAAGGTGCCTTGCATTCTACTGAAAAGGTTCGATATGACAAACTACCACACATATTGGCTCATAGGTACACCTTTATACTCATACAAATCAAATTTGCGACCAGGATGCGTTCCCCCAGCTCCGGCTGCCACCATGAATGGCATGAGATGCTCCGACTTACCCTCCAGATGGGCCGAATAGCTAGTACCAATAGATCGCCACCCTAGCAACTTCTTCTGCCTCTCGTGCGGATCCCTAATAGATGCAGCGGATTCCAAAAAATCCTCGAATGCCGAAGAAGCATCGGCTGTAACAGGCTGGTTTTGGAAATATGCCTTTGCTATCGCATCGAAGTCATGAAACGTGCCTCCACTACCGATAATGGCGTACCCCTTATCTCGGAAGCATTCTACTGCTTGGCCTAATCGTAAGTTCAAATCGGTAGATTCTGCCTCGTCTTTCCCACGCAGAATAGACATCTGCACAATAGGGATATCTGCCTTTGGTCTCAGGCATGTCATCGGAACGTAGACCACGTGATCCAATCCCCGTTCTTCCAATACGGGCTTGAAACCACAATCTTCCAGATGCTTCGCGATCTCCGCTGCAAGCTTTGCGTTCCCCTTTGCTGGGTACTGGAACTCGAAGCTTCTTTTGGAAGAATGTCTCATGTCCTCGTAATCGTAGAAGATACCAGGTTCATCCTCGGCGCTTATTTGCGGCTGGTCGGTTTCCCAGTGAGCGGAAAACAGCAAGATGCCCTTTACGTCGAGTTTGTCGCTATGCTTGCGTAGCATTTGTCTGTAACCCTCTTGTTCGGGATCTAGCAGTGGAAAGGGGCCGGTGCCGTGTGCAATGAACAGGCACGGGGCGCGCTCAGTGTTGGCAGCCATTGTTTGGTTCCAAAAATTGAAAATGAGAGCTAGTTGGGTAGAAGCTGATACCGACGTAGAGTTAGGATGCCCGACCTGGAGATTGAGCAAACGTCAGAGAAAAGGCCCTCATTAAATACCTATCTTGCTATACTGAGAGTACATGGGTAAGGTAAGGCACCTGGGGGGCCAGTATACCAATCCGGCTAGCTCGGGTTCGGGATGGTTGCGGAGCCTTGAGCTAGTCCGCACGCTAGTCCGCTAGTGTCGTTTCTGGAGTTTGTCTTTTAATACCGAGGTCATATTCCTGGGGCTTCCTCTTCTCCCATACCAATTCTCAGTCTACTTGTTTGCACACCGACAACGCAATTCTCGACGACAACCTGAGTCTATCCTGCTCTAGCCTAGTCACTTCATTCTCCTTCTTTACCTTCCATTAGTGTTAACACCGTCTGCAAAAGTCTCAATCCAGCGACGTCATACCATCAGATCATCCTTGCCATTGCGCTCGCTGTAATATAATGATCACAATATCATGGGCCATACCTACACCTCCGCGTGGATCCCACACAGCGCCCAACGCTTGTTCCGCTTGTTGGTCCCGGAAGCGAAAATGTGACAGGCGGATCCCTACTTGTTGCCGATGTGCCAAGTACTCAACACCTCGTTCGATTTCTATGGACGGATGGAGCGTGCTAACAGAAGTGGATAGGACTCGAATTTGGTGCACATACTCTAACTGCGATGTTGCGGGAGCCGGGGTCTCCTGGGCACCTGTCCCTGGATCTTATGACCAGAAGACAAGCCTTACAAGTTGTGATGTGCACGAAGTAATTACCTTAAATGCGTGCTCCGTCCTATCCCGTTGGAATACAGACCCCGAAACCGTCATTACCTGCCATCGGGATTCTCTACATACCTGGCTACCCATCATTCATCCCACAAACCTTGGTCACGCTGTCGAGGAATTAGCCATCACTCCATGCGCCGAGGTGGCGGCTCTCGTGCTCCATCTCTTCCTCACCAACCCTCGGACTTCAGAATGCGGAACGAAGTCTATAGAGTCGATCGAGTCTCTATACAACACCTGCAAGTCTCTCTTTCTGCAGCTACAGGTGCTTAGAGGGAATGCTTTAGCGACCATCCAGGCAGGGTTGCTGCTCGTTGTGTATGAGCTAGGAGAGGGCCTTCTGTCCGATGCCCACCTTACCATAAAGACCTGTGCCGGGATGTGGACTGCATCAGAGCCACAGCTACAGCAGCACCAAGAGGTGCCCACGGGCTACTGTCCTATCCGTGAAGAGGTACAATGCGTACCGTGGGCCATCTATGCTCTTGACCGGCTTCAGAGTCTTGCCAGTGGAGAGATCCATAGGGTCGCGATCCTGGATGCTTTCAAGGCAGATCATCTACTTTCCGGTCTCGAGTATTCATTGTCTATTGCGACTACGCGCCAGCCAGGTATTTTCTCAAAGAAAGTCCGGGCTTTCGGATACCAGATCCGAGCATTCCACCTCCTCGACCAAGTGCGAGTCTTCAACCAAACGGTTCGTACGGATGGGCAAAATGAACTGTGGCAGCTCCGAGTTAATGAACTCGATGCTATGCTCCGGAATTTTGTCACAGATGTGTTCGACGGCGTTGTCGGAGATCACTGGGTGGCGCCTTACCCTGCTATCGTCATTATATACTGGTAAGTTAGCAAGACTGCAAATCTTTCATACCGCTAAGGCAGTCTGTCTAATTGGCGTGGGCTAAAATTTCAACAGCGCATTGATCGAGCTACACATAGAGGTCTTCACAACTTATCCTCAAAACTCGTGCGGCGATACGATGCTCGCACGTTCCACTCTGGCTCTGGAAACGGTGATCAATATGACCCGGGACATTGTGCGTATGGACGACATGAATAGTGTGAATATCATGCCCCTGGCAGCTGTCATTCTGCTCCGCAATGCCGCGTCCACTGCGTTGTCCCTCTCGACTTGCCACGGACGGGCGATGGTGGATGTATTGCCGGATCTTCTAGGCTCCTTGGGACGTGCGAAACGCCGCTGGGGCATAGCAGGTGAGTCTTCATGCCAAGCGTTCAGTCTCGTGATATTCTGACAAAACCCAATTTGCTTATGGCATCTCAGGTCTTTTTGCAAGTTTCTTTTCAATACCATCAAGCGAGAACGATTTCCCCAAGCCATTAGGTGTCGCAGGGTAGGCGGTGCCAGCGTCAAAGGCGTCTTAACGCTTTGATCCTCACAGATACTATCCTTCCACCACTTACAAGTAATATGTGCACATTATAACACGAATTGCACATCAAGTCATGGTATCTCATACAAGAACCGTTCCTCTATTACGACTGTATGGCAACGAGAGCGCACTGCAGGCAGTATTGAGCTTGATTGTGGAGCTTGTAACATTAATATGGGTTATAAAAAATATGAGATGAACTTGCTTGTACAAGTTTCCCATACAGATAAAGGCTTAGGACCTTTCCGTATCTGAGCAATTACTTCTCACTCTGTATTTAAATTGGCCTGAGTGAAAATGACCTCTTGGACGCATTGAAATAAATAACCGCTGAATGGGCTATCTCTTAAAGTTAATTCAGTGGAATGCGTAAGTAAAAAGGATAATGGTCCTATTGTTAAGAAAAGGTAGGTACTCTTCTCTCGAACTCTTTTTAGGATTCTCCCTACACAGCTAGCTACCTTGGTACCTAACGTACAGAAGCGCTCAAGTATCCACCCTTATGAGTTCCAAAGACCTACCGAGGTTCTTTCCAGTAAGATGGGATTATGTCTTAACTGGAATACCTCCTGTCAAAATAGTGCTCTTCTCCTGCTCCACATGAGCCGCCTTGAAAATGTCATACTTGGTATTATGCCATTCCATAGCCGACACGACTGTATTCTCACTCGTCTTGAACTTGGCCTGGTTGTTGGGTCGTAGGAAATACGCAGTCGAGTACCGATACTCAGACTCATGGCCCGGAGCAGGCACAACTCTGTGCAGCGCGCTCAGCAGCTGGTTTCCAGAAAGGAAACGCAGCGCGTCGCCGACATTGACGACGTAGAGACCGGGGTGGGGCACGACAAACGACCACGTCTGAGAGGGCTGGTCATACACCTGCAGTCCCCATTGCTCGCAGTAGAGGAGAGTAAGTGCTTAAACACCGAATGTTAGCGTCGTGCTCTTGTTGATGGTGTACGTAGAGAATGGTTGTGTGTCTTTCAAAGCGTCTCACTAAGGGCCCAAGCCCGAGACTACAGGTTGAGCACTGCTGGGCTTCTCACCAGCAGCAAAAACGGAGAAGAAGACCGAGAAGGCCCAAAACCCCTAAGAGTGGAAAGCGTTGGAGATTTGAAAGTCAGATACTTACTGCCCAGATCGGTGTGCATGTTGTGGCCAACACCGCTGTTGCTAGGGTCGGTTTGCCCGGAAGACGGTTGTTTGGCATAACGGAAGTACATCATCGTGGATTGAGAGGCCTTGTCACCGTGGTGGTATTCTTCGAAACGAGTGTCAGGATTGAGAAGGTCGGAAAGGCACGAGAGGATGGTTAGCGTGACGGCGTGCGACAAGTTCACATCACTGCGGAAAAGATCTGCGTCGTCGTCCAGGCCGTTGGGGAGAGGATCGTTTCCATGGAGGAGATCGTCCCTAGGCATCTGCTCGAGTGTTGCGTGTTAAGCACTAGCATCTAAGTCGGGAGCTATGTGTGCGGGTCTCTGGGCCAACATGTACTCACCTTGATGTTTTCAAAACCGTCCCTCTTATCCTTCAGCACACCGCTCAAGGTGCCAGCCGGCTTGTAGCTAGAAGGTTTAATTAGCATTCGTTGCCGTACCAAGTCGGAGCGCTCATAATTCTGACCCTTTGGTGACAGAGTCCTGGTACAGCTTCATCTTCTCATCGGTTGGACGATCAAACCATGCTTTGGTCATGCAGAGGGCCCTGATACGACTGTCCAGTGCCCGAGCGGCATCGGCGTCGGCAAGGAGATAGAAGAAACCTTGATGTTGGCAAGCACGAAGGAGCTTTTCAAGCTCAGCCTGGTCTTTGCAGGCTAGCTTGGAGAAGCAGATAGTCTCGAGACTAGCGGTGTTGGACTTTTCCATGATGAAATGAATAGAGTGAAAGGGGAGGCTTGATTGTGGATGACAGGCTGTGAAAGAATCTGCTTGAGCCTAGTCTGAGACACGAGCTTTTATAACCGCCAGCCTCTCCCATGTTGAGGGGAGGAACACGGATACACGGGCAAAATACGCACACGATGCAACAAGACACGCCAACCGCGGAAATGGTCAAATTTATCTCAAGCATCTGCAAGGCCGTATATTAACTATAACATGACCCTGGGCCTTAACATCCAGACAACAGCGAGATGTCACCGCATCCACCTGCCCAGAAGAGGAAGAGAGCACAAGTAGACGTCAGTCACAGCGGATGTAACTTGCGGAGGTATCTACAGAAGTATAACTTGCGGAGGTATCTACAGAAGTATAACTTGCGGAGACATCTACAGAAGTAGAAACAGGCGACAGGGACACCGGGAGTGTATCGGTTTGCCTTCAGATCCAGAAGGGTTGTGCATCGCCCCTTGTACTCAGGACGAGGCCGGAGAACTATAAAGACTTCGGTTCTATACAGAGAAGTCGGAATTCATGTGCCAGTGGCATTGTTCTCATCAGACCCAGAAGCACCTGCGTATATATTCAACCATGGGGAGCCTAGATGTACGGTCGAAGCCCATCTTCCTTGTCACACACCCGAGAGCTTGTTCTACAGCTTTCGAACGAGTACGTCTTGTGGCTTTGGGCACCTACTATACGGTGAAGAGGCGTCACAACTGATTTGGCTCAACAGGCAATTTTGACTAGGAAGCAGGACCTTTTCTGCGTCCATGAGCCGTTCTCAGATGCATACCATTGGGGCCCTGAGAAGCTATCTGAGAGGTATGAGAAGGTTGAGAAGCTGAGGATGGAGAAGGGTCTCCAAGACTACACCTTCCGCGCAGCTCTGAGAACCATCAGTGATTCAGAGAATAGTGTAAGCACATTCCGATGCCAAGACTCAATGCCAACCATGTGTTGTCCGTGTGCGCTGACGCGGGCCCAGGGCAAGCGCGTGTTCATCAAGGACATGGCCAAGTGCCTGATGCCACTTGGTGACAACGCTCCACAAATTGTCTCCTCCCTGCAGCAACTGGAACACGTTCCTGGCGGGGATTGTGGCACTGTCCCTCGTTACGCCCCCCTTCATGGCAGGACGGGCATGGCGGACAACATCCCAAATCCGACTGTCATTCCTCCGGAGCTGCTCCTGGGATTCCAGTATGCCTTCCTTATCCGAGACCCTCGCCTTAGTATTCCGAGCCTGTATGAATGTACCCAACCCCCTAAGTCATGCGTGACTGGCTGGCACGGCTTCAAGGAGGAGGATGCAGGCTACAAGGAGCTGCGGAGGCTTTTCGACTATCTTGTCGACGTCGGACACATTGGCGGCTGCAACACAGACAATCCGATATGCATCGTCGACGCCGCGGATCTCCTGGAGAATCCGGAGCAGATCATGCAGCGTTTCTGCGAGTCAGTCGGTATCACATACGACAGGAGAATGCTGCGCTGGGACTCGGAAGAAGACCACAAGCGAGCAGAGGATGCGTTCAAGAACTGGGCGCCCTTCCACGATGCTGTCCTCAAGAGTACCTCGCTTCTGGCACGGCCCCCGGTATGTTCACATTTCAATATCTTGTCAGCAGAATGTTGGAGCATAATGTTACATCACATCGCCTTGCACCTGGCTGACAATATTGTGGTTGAATACAGAAACCTCACGATGCTGAGGCGGACTTCGCAACCTGGACGCGCAAGTATGGCAGCGAGGCGGCAGCGTTGATTCAGAGAAACGTCGACAACAATATGCCAGACTACCTATACCTGAAGCAGTTTGCTATCAAGCTCATCTGATGAGCCTAAAATCGTAGTTTCCCTTCCTCCTCAAGTCCATTTTGGCTTATTCCTTTCCATAGTCTGCCATCTAGGTAGTTTTGAATACATCGAGGTCCGCATCCTAAGTTAGTAGGAAAGGCACTTGCATTTCCCCACGAAATGCTCCGCCAAGCGCGGGCCCTGGAATTAAGGAGTTAGCCTTCTTTATCGTATCTCGAGCCTTTGAGCGCTCGTTCGCCGTCGTGGGCGTAGCCCATCTATGGGAGCATGGGAACGCCGGTGTGAGCGATGTTACATTGCCTATACATGCGAGTAGAAAAAGCCCAGGAAAGATGCAGATGAAATGGGTTGCCCATCGTTTCGATTGGCCGGGCGGCCCCGGCCCCACCTTGCGGGAGTAGGAGAGAACGAAGCCGTACCGCCGATCCAAGAGACGACCACAACCTGCATAACGGAATCTGGAGAAGTGGATCCTAGGGACGACGGGAATCGGGCCCGCAGAAATGTCCGTGATCAACGACGTTGCAGGACAAGCAAAACAAATATTGCAGGTGAAATACTGGATCTGTCTTGGCTACATATTATTATGACTCGCGGCAGCACGAATGGCAAGGTTGTATCTGATACCACCTCGCCCTTTGCAAATTCAAAGGCGCGTGCAAGGCTGAGTCTCATTCGGTTGTGCACATCGCCTGAAGATGAACGGCGACCTTGGAATAAAGTTTTGCTCTACTGTTTGAGCTGCATGTGCACTAGGGAGGAAGGCTTACCGGGTTAGCTGACCGACCTGCCATTCCATATGGAGCTTCCAGGGATGTGTTTGGCGATAGCTTTCAGGCAATGCCCCCGACTCCCGACCCCCGACTTCCGACGCCCGACGGCCATTCCTTCTGGTCCACATCATGGCTTGGCGGGATAGCTGCATTAGATGCCGACTGCCCGTATGGTTGCTAGCCGGCGGCTGCAGTCCAATCCTACTTCTGTGCCGGATCGAGGCTGCGATGGTATCAGGCTTTGCACGCATGCGATCCCTGACTCAGGTGTCCAGTTCGCCTCCCAAACTGAGACTGTGGCCGCCTGTGCGCACCATTGAGTCCGCAATTTCTTGCAAACTAGAGCCAGCAATGCACAAATTGTGCCACATTGTACTGACTGTTGTCACCCATTAGGCGCATGTCGGTTGTGTTGTCTGGGGCTCTTCAAGAGGGTTGAACACATTCTGTACTGTGGCTATACTCAAGATGCTCCAAGCAAAAGTAATTCATGATAGTTCATCTAATGAATCAAGTAAATCCGGGGGTAATTCCCACGGATTAGATATATTCCCAGAGTACTAAAGCCTACATCGAGTTGATCCAAATAGATACGAGGTGCAATGCCTGAGCATGGCGAGTTCATGTATTTTGTGAAGCTTCCAATGCCCCATCATCAGCCTCTCGCTCTAGCCTGTTCCACTTCTCCTCTTCCTTATTATATTTAGAGAAGAGCATATAGAATACGATTGAAAGCACGAACATGGTCCCGCTCAAGCAGGCGAACTGCACAAGGACCCGATCCCATGTCGACGTAGGTGACAGCGCAATCCCAAGGGCAGAACCAATAGCGCAGAGAAGAAGGTTGATGGAGGCAACCAGGCTCTTCATTGAGCTAGGAGCCTTGGTGTATGCATATTCCATGCTGCTGACAAAGGCGAGGATCTCAGCGAGCGCCGTCATGACGTAGATTGGAATAATGGAGAGGAAGTCGACCTTTGGTGGATGTCAGCCAGTCAGTCTTTGGAACTACTCGTCGAGCTAAATCTGAAAGACTTACCGAATAAGGTGGTGATTTCTGCACAACTGGCCTCTGTTAGACTCTTGTGAGGGTGGTTGAAACTGTTGGGGAATGACAATAACATACGAGACTGCAATCCTGCGGCGATTGCTATTGCCCCAGACATAACGAAGAAGCCTACGGCGATTCTGGAGATTGGGCGGAATGCAATCCCTCGTCGGCGCAGTGCCGGGTCAATGAGCTTTTGACTAGAAACGGAGTCAGGGTGCATTCAGCAACGGCCATGAGGGTGATTTGGAGGAACTGACAACAGAGGGAGAAGAACTAGAATGCTGAGTGGATTGATGCTCCCAGCCACTTGGAAGCCCAGTTAGCGCTGGTGTACTGTTTGGTTGACGGGTGCTGCAAGGTAACAGACAGAAATCATTGGGTAGTCCCATAGTATTCATCTTGCCTGCCATGCTGATGACGTTGCCCACTGTGTTCCCATAGCACAGCCAGAAGAACGGGCTAGCAGCTCGTTAGATCCAGCTGAACTTCGGAGTGTGAAGGGGTAATTAAGTAACTCACAACAGCGATCTATGTCGTTATTCGTCAGGTTGTTAGCATGAGTTGAGAATGATTGATGATGGGTCCCTTTCTCGGGTTGACTCACAAGACTCTGCAAGCCGTCAAGGCAATCTTGAGTTCATCCACAAACAGGTCATTCCATGGCACCTGGACTGCACTGGCTGACTGCCTCAGATAGGAAGGCTTGGCTTTATCCATATTCCTGTCGTTTTTGAACCCAAGCCAAAGAGCACGGGCTGCTTGCAACACTACGGATCCCTCGGGCGGGGGTGAGACTGTGGTCCGTAATCAGCAGGTATGCAATGAAGAGAGCGAGGCAACGGATGCTTGGATTACCGCATTTCTTCCGACCCAGAATAAGGGCCACGATAGCAAAGCCGTAGACACACAAGGCGATCAAGAAAACCGCCCAAAAGTCGACCTTGCGTTCAACCCACTTGTAATCTCTAGGTCAGCGCTCCGACTCATGAATACGGTTAGCCCAAGGTGCCTTACGGTTGCGACCAAGCCCGAGCAGGATCCTATATTCATGGTCCTCGATGGCTGTCAGCTTGCGACACATGTCCACGATCGCACCAGGATATATGTCCATACCAGTAATATCGGGCAAAGATGGTCTGGACAGTGACATCTGGATCAACAATCACTCGAAGACCGTTCGAATCCGTACTGACACGAGGTTTCTTATTGACATATTGCTTTGCGACCAGAGGGCCGACATTGCTTTTGATTCCTCCAGCACTAAATTCAGCACGGGAAAAGTCAGCTTCCTCAGACCTGATAGTACACGTGCAGGATCCTACTAACCCCAGTCCGATGATGACGAGTGCGACCATCAACCCAGGAAAGCCAGCACCTCTCTCTAGATTAACAGGCAACGACGTGATAAACAAGACGAGCATGCCCAAAGTCGCGGTCCTAGCAACATGTCACCATTCATAGTCCGGACGAATGGGAATCGCAGAGTGCTCACACTGTTCCAATCAAAATCGTCTTGAAGCGGCCCAACTTGGTGTCGGCCACAAGGGCGCCAAGGATCGGCGTGAGATAGCACCAACATTGGAAGAAATACCCAATGGCAGTTGCCGTAGCTTGTCCCTGGAAATAGTAGACCAACGTCAGGCCAACCACAACAACTCGTCGGGTATTCCAAGAGCTTGTTTCGGAAAGTAGAAGGGACAATCATACCTTGCCTAGCGCTCCTGGGAGGCCCGAACCATGACGAGGGTTTTGTATGTAGTTCTCTAACCCTAATGTAAGTACAACACGAGACACCGCGCTGAGTGTGGGATCACGGCATGGAAAGGTGAGGAACCAACGCATGGGGCCTGTCAACGATCTGAACGTGAATCGCTCGGCGGCTTCCGCGACAACAACAAAGAAGATTGTGTAAGGGATCTTGTCGGAGACCCGAGGAAGAGTTTCCAGCTCGCTTGGGGACGGTTCGGAGACCTCGTCATCGTCAACAGAACGAAGGGTGTCGTGAGTGTCGTGTTTGTCGTCTTTCTCTTGTTTGTCGACAGGCGCTTTGTTCACCTCTGTCTTCTCTGAGTCTCTTTGGTTGTTGTGTCAGTCCAAAGTCCAATCGGCAATGCAGAGGTCTTGCCTACTTACGCAGCTTGGGCGCTAGACCGTGTCGTAGTTGACGGCATCTTTGCAAGGTTCGTATTGTGTCCCTGAGGTGTTGGCGACTTCGGGTGGAAAGGCAAGGGTAACATTAACTAAGGTCTCATTGAGAACAAACTGGCCAACTCGATCTGAGGTAAACAGCAGTCTTAGGTTCTCAAGCTTTCGGTAAGAAATCACACGGTCCAGACACCTCAAACTACAAAGTCTAGGCGGAACAATTCATCCATAAGATGTGCCAATGCTGCGAGGAGTACAATACATTTAGCCACAGCCCCTGTCGCCATCCCTATCATAGGTCACCAACCGCCCTTGGCATGCCTTGCCCTCGTCCTCCTGCTTTGGCCAGTGCCCAGACCTGGAAGGAACGGCTCAGTGGAGAACGGAAATGTGCCTTGCGAACTTCCTCGCGATCTTACATTGTGCTCGACTCCGGCCTAGGAGAAATGTATACACAATATCCATCGCATACGGTGGAACCAGGGCGGGAAAGCCACGGACAGGAAGTATAATTTAATTAATAAAATTACTTATTACTACCCATAAGTGTCAGGTGCTACGTCAAGTCCTAACAACGCCTTGTTCTGTTGCCAGGGCTTTGCAAGTTTGATGCACTGAAAATACGACTGTATGCAGCAAGGGTCGTCCTGATAGCCAGCGATCAAGTGCCATCTGTACATAAGTACTTATGCAGTCAGGCCGCATGGTCACACAGCCCACAGATTCCCCACATGGCAAGTAACGACTCGTATACGTATCTATCTGAGAGTATCCACTAAAGGTTTCCTGGTGTTTCTCCTTGTTGCTGAGGACACGTATACACGCACAATGACGGCGAGCTCATGGTGCAGTCACCTCCCTTTGTATCTCGGCCAGACCGTTCATACTCTTCCTCAGCGTTGCTCGGAAAACTGTAGTCTCAGCGACATCGGCAGGTCCGCCATGTGCCTCTGTTCCAAACGGCGTCAATGGCAAAAGCCTGAAGCCCTCCGGTCGCCCATGCGTCTGCCCTGCCTTTTGCGGCAAGGCAAGCCCCAGTTCCGGATCATTGAACAGGGTCTGGTGGAAGGGATGCAGGAGTACAGGTCTCCGCTTCCCCTTGGAGCGTTGTTTGCAGATGGTCAGGAAATCCGCCTCCTGAACCACCAGGGCGGGAATAGACTCAATCGAGGCGAATTGCCGCACAAGCCCGGTATGGGCGAGGATAAAGCTGTGGAGACGGCGGCTGCGCGGGCTGTGTAGCTCCTCCGCGACGTCCAAAAGATCAACTTGCCATTTATCTCCGAGATGGTGCAGCGCGCAGTACTCGACGAGGTGTCGCGACATGGTCGCCCCTCTCACTTCATATTCCAGCGCAGCATCATCTGCGAAAGGTTCCAGCAGTTGATGGTATGTGGCTAGGAACCTCAGTAGAATCGATGCGGTGACTCGGTGGTTCCCGTCGATAATGGACGTGAGGAACCGGCGACCACCACTCGGTTCAGAGTAGGATGGGCAAGCCGTAACGAGGATGGGCACGATTGGACAGGCGTGCCCGGTATTCGCAATGACGGCCAATAGCATCTCCTCAGCGACCTCCAGGACGTGGGCGGGGACCGAGAACTCTGCACGGGCCAGACTGTGCAACGGGATCTTTGCGTAGGGAAGTTGGTGGTGAGCGTGGAAGTGGATCAGGAAGACACGGTCCATGAGTGGGTTGGTGAGGTAAGATGATTCGTGCGCCGCTTGGGCAGCAACCCTCTCGAGATCCATAAGCTCGATTAAGCCCCGGGAATCAGATTGTGCTGCCATCTCTTGGAGGAATGTGGTTACTAGGCGAATGAACAGGAGGTGCTGAGCCGTAAAGTCCTTCTCGAGGCCATAGATGGGGTCCTTTGTGAAGGCGTGGATTTGCAAGAACTCAACTCCGCTTGTTGGACCCGTCCCATTTGCGAGGTGCAGAGCAATCTCTTCAAGCGAACGCTTCCATAAGCGCCGAGACATGTCAGAGGTGGCCTCATTGACCTCGTAGTCCCTCGGTAAGACCACGTAGTCAGACTTGGCCGTCCGCTCCCGACTCAAGCTGAGATGGCCACGATGCTGTCCAGAAAGTGTGCTTTCCAGAGCTTCCCTGGATTGCCATTTCAGGAGTGGCAATGCTGCCCTCCACCCGGCCAGGACGCTTGACTGGTTGAGGAGTTCTTGCATGACAGATTCGCTGGCGGAGGGAGCGCTACGCTCCGGGTGGCAAGAGAGAAGGTAGACCGTTCTTCCGTGTTCGGTTTCGAGGTCCCCAAACTCGTTCCAGTCACCAACTGTGAAGAACTCCCCTCGCATCTTCTCAGCTGAGGGAAACAGTCTGGGCGGAGGGTTTTCAGGGTCCGGCCGGACTAAGAAGCGCATCCTCTCCAGTGAAAGGCCAATAAAATGCCCAATGGAGGGGTTCCAGATATCTCCGCGAGGGAGCCTTGGGAGAGGTCGTTTGGCGATATTCATGGCTTCCTTTCAGGGTCATTCAACGGGCGTAACAGATTGAACATTTGCCTCGAAAGCTGAGCTAACAGAAGAAGACGTCAAAAACTGTGACTGCCTCCAGAACCTGAAGGCACGAGATGCCGTGCTCACTGCTTCACGTGGATTTCTTATCGAACAACCCGCCATACATGGACCGTCACAGCCCTGGGTGTCCCTCAGTGGGTACTGGAAATGTTGCTACGATGAATCCATCGGCCAAAGATGACCTGTCAGCCGAAGCTTGAAGTGGGTGTTTCTTCCGGCGAGCCTTTTGACCTAAAAACTGTGATCTTTTGACCCCCCTGACTTCGAATGAGGAACACACTATTGAAGCTTGCTGCTAGAGTTGCATGAAGCAAAAGGGGTATGTCCAGGATGCTGGTCAGCAACAAAATAGATCCATCTTCCGGTGATGTGTTCACCGGTCGCTGATCACTCTTCCTGTTCCCGGCCTGGATGTAACCAGACTCCCCTCCGGTGGGACATCAGTCACGACAACGCATATAATTTCCGAGGTGCACAGTACTACCATTCGTAGCAAGGTATGCATATCACGCGTGAATATTTGCGCAGCTTCAGCAATGCTTAAGCGAGTTGCAGGCCAGGAGATGTGATGCAAATGCTCCAGCCATGGGGGGATTAACCGCAACCTCCGAGATCTTAGAAATAAGTTTCTCTTTTTGTGGTGCCCCTCATACTCCGTGTGTGCTCGAAGAGAGTATAGCTCTCCCGCTCCAAACAACGCCCGCTTTGGTTTTGTCAAGCTGCTGTCGTTGAGAGTGTGCCCCCATCCTGGTCAAGTTGTCCCACAACAGTGCCACAACCGTATATTCACTCTTCACTTTGGTCATGGCGACTGTTCATGAAATCTTGCTCACATCAAATGGCCTCCCGTTTCCCGACCCGCTGATATCTAAG
This sequence comes from Chrysoporthe austroafricana, assembly GCA_001051155.2. NCBI lineage: Eukaryota > Fungi > Ascomycota > Sordariomycetes > Diaporthales > Cryphonectriaceae > Chrysoporthe > Chrysoporthe austroafricana. Next base: position 56,890 of record JYIP02000013.1, read on the forward strand.
TGGCCACTCCGCCCAGACGTGGTCCACATGGACCATGGCTCTTCCGGTGCCTGTCCAACCGAGGTGCTTGAGCACCAGAATGCTCTACGCTGGGACCTGGACCGAGGGTCTCCTGAGTTCTTCCTCTCGCGCTGGTCACCTCGACACCGCGCTTCCAAGGAGGCCCTGGCAGCCTTCGTCAACGCAGACTATGACGAGCTCTTGCTGACTCCCGGCTCGACACTGGGCCTCAACATCATCACCCAGAGCCAGAAGTTCCAGCCCGGTGACGAGCTCCTGACGACAAACCATGCCTACAGCTCTGTCACCATGCTACTCAGGCACGTTGCCAGCCGCGACGGGGCCAAGCTCGTGATCGCCAAGGTGCCGTTCCCCGTCGCATCGCCAGACGAGGTCGTCGAGAGCATCCTGGCATGCGTGACGGAGCGGACCAAGTTCGCAATCATCGATCATATCGTGAGCCGCACCGGCCTGGTGTTCCCCATCAAGCGCATTATAAAAGAGCTCGCAGACCGCGGCGTGGACACGCTCGTCGATGGGGCCCACGGCCCGGGGCAGGTCAAGGTCGACCTCCATGATATCGGCTCTGCGTACTACACCACCAGCTGCCACAAGTGGATGTGTGCGCCCCGCGGCGTCGGCTTCATGTACGTCCGCCGGGACCATATCAGCCGTCTGAAGCCCTTGATTATTGCACGCTCTGGTCACTGGCGGGACGCACAGGACGGCGCCTACACCTGGCTGGAACACACCTTTGAGTGGAACGGCTGCCACGACCCCTCTGGCATGCACAGCATGCCTCGGATCATCGAGTTCCTCGAGACAGCACTGCCCGGCGGCCACGCAGCCATGGTGAAGAGGAACCACGACCTGGCAGTAGAAGCTCGCAGGCGTGTCCTCGCAATCCTGGGCATCGAGATCCCCTGTCCGGACGAGATGATCGCCAACATGGTCACATTTCCACTGCCGGATTCTGTTTTGCCTGACGCGCCTGGCATCTTGCCCATCTGCAAGACGCTATGGGAAAAGTACCGGGCTGAAATTCAGTGCTATCACTGGCCTGCCTATCCCAAACGAATCTTTCGTTTCAGCGTGCAACTGCACAATAGCATGGATCAGTTCATTTGGCTGGCATACAAAATCAAGGAGGCTCTGCAAGAGGAAGATAAAGCGGGGACGCCTTGATGGGAGTAAGGTCAAAGGGCGGTTCAATCTCAGAATAACTAGTATGTAAGGGCACGGCATATTTTTGGCCGAATTGCCGCGGTTAGCTTGATATAGTCTCATAGTGATAGTCTAGATTGCTCGCACGGGGGCCACACATATGCGGCCGTTGAATGGTTGTTGACATGGGATGCCCATAAGTCTACAGGTACCTATCAAAATTTTCGCTCGGCTTGGTGGGGACCAAATAATGCATGTCAACCATGGTTGACTCAACACCACTTGTTATCTCATGCAATGCCCAAAGACATATCACACCAGCACGCATAAGGTATGACTGAATCCTACTGGCCATCTTGGTGTCAAGCACTTGGGGGCAGGCCGATGCTTACGTAGATAGGGTTCAGATAAAAGGGGAAGGGCAGGCAGGTTGAAAGCTCCTGGAATGAGACGTTACCAGTGATCTCAAGGGCGAGGGTCTCACAGAATTATATCTCAATTTTTCAATTTGTTCCCAGAAACGCTGACTCGCCTGTTAATTGTTCTCGAAGCCACGATGATATCTCGCGAGGTTCCATGGCGATCGATTCTCCTCACACCCTTGCTTCTCTCGCGCCCGACTTGTGAAGCTCACGACAGTGCCCAGGGCTCATTCCTGAGAAGAGCCCAACAGTAGGTACCCAACGGTCTCTAATGTGTGGTTTTCCTTTCGGTCATGGACGACTTTGAGACGAGACACTAGACAAGCTCATATTGCATTTTGCATATGACAGGCCTGGACTCTGGCTTCCCGAGGACCACCGTGTCCAGCAGGCGTGGCTTGCAGAGAAGAAACGATATGTCGATGCCAATCCTGCCGAGCTCCACCCGATGGTCGTCGAGCTTAGAGACCTAGTCCTGAACGACACCCACATCTCCATGATGGCGAACGGAATGTACGATCACATCCCGGGCAACTACTCAGACCCAAGTGGCTGGCCCGTCATCCAGAACTTCACGGCAATGTTGGAAGTGATGAATCATCTTCTCACGGTGGCTCCCGAGTGGAGCGAGAGCCAGTACAACGTCGGTCTGGTTGGGCTGCCGATGCACGCACTGGTCGACTGGCCGATGGGCACCTTCTACGGTCGAGACTTCTTTCTCGACACCCGGGTGAACGTGGCCCTGAAACGGATCCTCAATGATTGGGCGGCCTATTTGGGCTCGCCAGCGTCCGCGTATGTCCTGAATAACTCAACGACAGGTTGGTTCGGCCCCACAGCCATGCAGACTCTCACCGCGACCGCCAATGTAGACGGCACATCCTACTCGTTCGAAGAGCTCTTTGTGTCCGATCCGACAAACGAAACGTACGGATTCGACTCTTGGGATGCCTTCTTCACCCGGGACTTTCGTGAGGGCGTCAGGCCCGTCGCCGCGCCCGAAAATGACTCCGTGATTGCCAACGTCTGCGAGTCGCTGCCCTTCGCCCTCGCCTCCAATGTCAAATACAGAGACGAGTTCTGGGTCAAGGGCCAGCCGTATTCGGTCGCGGACATGCTGGGCGGTGACGAGCTCAGCGAGCAGTTCGTCGGCGGCACGATCTACCAAGCATACCTGAGCTCGGTGAGCTACCACCGATGGCACTCGCCGGTATCTGGTAGGATTGTGAAGACGGCCTCCTTCGACGGGACGTATTACTCCGAGCCGGTGTTCCGCGTCTTGGAAGACTACGGGGCTTCCCCAAAAGCGCCTCGTTATGCGCAGGGCTATCTTACGGCTGTCGCGACCAGGGCTGTCATCTACATCCAGGCTGACAACCCGGACATTGGGCTCATGGCTGTCGTCTTGGTAGGCATGTCGGAGGTCTCTAGCAACGAGATCAAGGTCAGTGTCGGCCAATCGGTCAAGAAGGGGGATGAGATCGGCATGTTCCATTTTGGGGGTTCGACGCACTGTGTTCTCTTCAGGCCAGGCGTAAAACTGTCGGGCTTCCCAGTATCAGGAGAGAGGACCCAGAATGTACCAGTACGAGGCCAGTTGGCGGTTTTAGAGGCGAGCTGAGCTAGAAATGGACCGAGTGGATGGAGTGTGAGTATTGGAGGCCGGGAGCGCTGGAGGACAGTAAGAGGGCGGACTTTATCAGAGAAGTCCCTAAGGCGAGGTTGAAGCTTAAGGATGTACACAGTTGAGGCGGTACTTAGGGCGACCAAGCTAGGGCTAACGATAGTTCCTTTCCTGTAGAAGGGGGCATTCTTTTTAAATATACGAGTTTGCTAAGTCGCAGGGGGTAGTTTCCGCCCACCCCTAGTTTCCGCCCCTCCGGTCACTATACTACATATATATTATGTATATATATATTTACTACTTTTTCTTTCTATAAAGCTACTACAATGCAATCCTCCTTATTACTGGGTAATTCGACGCCGCTCTCTTTATCTAAACTATCTTCGTTTCTGTTCATTGCTTTTTGAGTCCTCTGTATATCCTTAATGCTTGCGAATTTCGAATTTGGACTGATATCAACTTTCTTTCTTTTTGTTAGCTTTCGATCTTCAAGCTGTTTCCTTATTGCTTTATTTTCCTCAAGGGCTTTAGCCAGGGCTATATCCCTTTTATCCCAGGCTTTCTGGACCTTCCTGAAGAGAAAGCGTTAGCTGGAGGCTGAGGAAAGCTGGTTCCGGTATTTGTTCAGTTAGTATTATGAACGCTGCAGTAATCCTAGGATAAACTGTAAGGTCAAAGGGTTTATGCTAGCAAAGGCGGTACTATATAGCCTTGAATACCGAAATACGTTTAACAAAATATCGCAATATTCATAAGCCTATATGGCTATCACTTAAAAGTACTATAAGGTCCAAGTGGTACTTAGATTCACGACTGAAGAGCTATAGTAATCTATTTAGTAAATATCCTGTCTTATATATCCAGCTTTTCATTCCTGGATCGCTTGCTTACTAAATAATCCAATAAGCCTGGCTTACTGAATCACTTAGTAATCTAGTAATCCTTATCTTATCTAACCCTAACCCGTAATTATATAATTATTATGGGTTTGCTTTTATTAGCAAGGCTGCTATTGGGTTTCTTTAGCGGCTATATTCCGGTCTTGCATGCCTCTGGTCTATATATCGGTTTATAATATTATCTCCTTCTTATCAATTGTTATTTCTGATAATTTTTCGTAAGGTCTTTTGTTAATACTCGTCTGGCAATCTTTCTTTCTTAATCGGGATATCGGGCAGGATACAAAAAACTCGCTTTTCTCGCTCGACTAAAACGCAGTATCGCGATTCCTTATTAGAAGCAGTTTTGCAGCGCGCTATGCAAATGCCTTCCTATTCGTTCTGCAAGGGTCGTACTATTCTTAGTTGCTAGGTTTCCGAAAGCGATTTTTCGCATTATTCGGAATATATACGATTTAACCGTTTTCGATATAATATTTTAAGAGTTATTCCTAATAAGCTTCGCAAAATCGCCTATCAGTATTAAAAGCTGGAAGATAAGCTAGAGGCTGCGGAAGAAAAGGTTTTTCGTTTGCATTATTAGAAGCATATATAGTATAAGAAGATAATGCGAGCTATTCGTTAAGAGATTGATAATATTAAGGAGTTGGAAAGGTTAGAGGTGGAAAAGGCTAAAGAAGAGTATTGCAAGGCCGAAGCCGAGCGATATGCTACGGAATCTTTAATTCCTGAAGGTTTTTTTCCTAAGAGCTTCGACTTAAATACTGCTCTATAGCAATTTAGTTCTGATATTAATTGGTATTATAAACGCTGCAGTAATCTTAAGATAAACTGTAATATTAAAAGGGTTTATACTAATAAGGACAGTATTAAATATAGCTTTAAATACCGGAAATACGTTTAATAAATATTTGTAATATTTATAAGCTAATAAGGCTATTACTTAAATATTTAATAGAGTTCAAGTAATATTTAAATTTATAACTGAAAAGCTATAAGAATCTACTTAGTAAATAACCTGTCCTTATATATCCAGCTCTTTTTTCTTAAATTATTGGCTTACTTAATAATCCAGTAAGCTTGGCTTATTAAATTACTTAATAATCTAATAATCCTTATCTTATTTATCCTTAACCCGTAATTATATAATCGATATATATTTCTTTCTTCTTATAAAGCCGCTATTAGCTTACTTGAATAGTCGTTCTTGTATTTTACATTAACTCTGAGTCCGTATTAAATTATAATATTATCCCTTTCTTATCAATTATCGTCCTTAACAATTTTCTGTAAGGTTTTTTATTAATACTTATCTCGTAATCTTTCTTTCCTAATCGGGATATCGGGCAAGATACAAAAAACTCGCTTTATTCGTTCGATTAAAACCTAATATCGCAATTCCTTTCTGAAAGCGGTTTTATAGCACGCCGTGCAAATGCCTTCTTATTTATTTTGCGAAAGTCGCAATATTCTTAATTATTAAGTTTCAGAAAGTAATTTTTCGCATTATTCAAAATATATATAGCTTAACTATTCTCGATATAATATCCTGGGAATTATCCCGGATAAGTTTTGTAAGATAGCTTATTAATATCAGAAATTGGAAAATAAATTAAAAACTGCAAAAGAGAAAGTTTTTCGCTTATATCGGTAGAAACGCATATAGTATAAGAAGATAATGCGGGCTGTTTGTCGTAATATCGATAATATTGAGGAATTGGAAAAGTTAGAGGCGGAAAAGGCTGAAAAGGAGCGCTATAAGGCCGAGACCAAGCGTCGTATTATAAAGCCCTTAATTCCAGAAAGTTCTTTTCTTAAGAGTTTCGACCTGGATGCTATTTTATAGCAGCTTGGTTCCGATATTAACTGGTTTATTATTGATTTGTTTGCGAGTTATAAAGCCGTATCGAATTCTTCCTATTATTTTTCTAGCTAGCTAATTAATTGCTTTTCCTAATACTTTTTAAGTACTTATTATGCATTATTTAGGTTGCTAATTGGTTTTTAGCTATTTTCGCTCGAATAATATTTTTTCCATTTAATTAGATATTCTTTATATTTAATTAATTTTCGATATTTGAAAATCCGTTCGATTTCGTATTCCGGTTTATTGGTTTCGATTTGTATAAATTCGTTTATTTTGATTATATTAAATGCTAATTCGAAAAGCGAGATATGGAATACTGGGTGGATTCTCATTTTATAAGGCAATATAAGTTTGAAATTAATATTTGAAATTCTCTTTAGAATTCTGAAAAGGCTAAGTTTCTTATAATTTAGCGAATAAAAGGGTTTTATTATTTTGATATGCTCTTTTTGTCAAATAAAATAGATTTTATCCTTTTCTTATAGGATTAGTTTTTCAATCTTTTCGGAATTGGTATATTTCGTTATTTTTTCTTGTATAAATTTCAGTTCTTCTTGAAATTCTTTCTGGATTTTCTTGATTTTCCGGATTCGTTTTTCTATTGCTTCTGCATTTATTTCTAGTAATTCGTTATAATAAGCTATCGGGTTATAGCTATAAAGCGCGTAAAATAATAATTTCTTTATCGTATTCGTATTTATATTATTATATGCGAATTATATTAATAATAGCAAGTTAATTCAGTTATTTTGTTTATAATTTACGTAATGCTATAAGTATTACTTGATAATTTAATTCGTTCGTTCTGTTTATTTATCCGTTTATAAGTAAAATATTATAAATATCTTTTGCTATATTCCGAATAGTTTTATTAATATAGTTTAAAAGTTTAATATAAACTTTCTATTTTTATTAGAGATAATTTCTTTAAATATATTATAATTAATTATAACCTTTCTGAAAAATATATATGCGAGATTTTCCGCTACGCTGCTTTCTTTATATAGAAAGAAATAAGCATATTTGCTTAATTTGCAAATTATTATTAAAATACTATTATATTGCATTTTAATTAAAAGTTTTCGTAAAAGAAATAGCTTAATAATGAAATTTTAGCTAATAGATTGCCAAACCATTCTTAGGATAAGAAGTAATTGGAATAGTCTATATGGCTTATAATATTCAATTTTATTCTTTTTATAACTATTGCATTCTTATAAAATCTTTTCGATTTTTCTTTTCAATCTTAAAAGATTTTAATATCTTTTAATCCTTTCGTATATAGCTCTAATTCCTTAATAGCCGTATGCTAATATATTACGCATAATCTTAATATATTCATTTTGTTTTTCAGAGATTATATTTTCTAGTTTCTTTTCGCTATTCGAGATCTTAATAATAATATTAAATTCTTTAGCCTTATTTACAAAATTGCTATTTTTATTTTGCCGAAAAATATTCTGAAATTCTTTAAATTTTATATTTTGGTAATTTAATTATTTGCTAAATGCATTTATTTTGCTATTCTTTAATCCTTTATAATAAATAATTTTTAAGTTAAATTGTAAAAGGAATTCTGCTTATTTAATTTATTATTTATTTAAGATTTTTATTATTATAAATATTATTAAGTTTTTATAATCAGAATATATTATAATTTAATATTTGGTTCTTATTAAATAGTATTGCTATTTTTCGAATGCTTTTATAATTGCTATTAATTTTTTATTTAGAATGCTATAATTGAATTCTGAGCCGTTTAATTTCTTTGAGAAATTGCTTACGATTTTAAAATATTTTTAATTGTCCCGTTAACTAAGCTATTTTCCGAATATATAATCCGATATATTAATTTCGATTTCAAATAGCTTATTTAAATTTGCCTTATAGAGTATAAGTTTTAATATAATTTATTTTTTAATCTTATCGAATGCTTTTTATATTTCTTATATTTATTTGAATTTTCAATCTTTCTTTATAAAATTCGTAAAAAGGCATATAATTTTGCTATAATCCTGAATAAATTATTAATAGAAATTAGCATATTCAAAGAATGCTTTAATTTCCTTAATTTTTTCTAATATAAGCTATTTTTTTATTGCTTGAATTTTATTTTTTTTATATACTAATTTTGCTTAATTCTATTATATAATCGAAATAATTAATTTTTTGCTAATAGAAATAATATTTGCTTAGCTTAATTAAAAATTTATTATTTTATAAAATCTAAAATATTTATTATATATATTATTTATACAATTCGAAATTTCTTAAATAAATAAGGATATTATTTAAATAAATAATAATAATAATATTTAAATATTCGCGGAAAATATTATTAATTATCTTTTAGAACGATATAAGCGTATTAATAAGTCCAAAAAGTAAAATTACGTATTCAAAATATCCGTAACGAGTTTTGAAAGCTATTTTCCAAATATCGTTTTCTTTAATCCGGATATAATAATATTCTTCTTTAAGGTCAAATATAGTAAACCAATTTATTCCGATTAAGCGATTTCGTATTTTTCCTATTAAAAGTAAAGGGTAGCGGTTTTTAATTGTAATGTTATTAAACTATTAATAGTTTATATAAAGTCGTAATTTGCCGTTCTTTTTAAATACGAATAGAATTGAATATTTTGCAAGTAATTGTAATTTCCGTATATAGCTTTTTTTTGGATTTTTATTAATATATTCTTTAAGTATTTCGAGCTTTGCTTAATTGAATTTATAAATAAAATAATTTTGTAATTTAATCCTTTTTTTTAAAAGGATTTTATAATCGAAAGGGCTATATTCTAATAAGCCGGTATTAAACTTCTTTTGCTATAGTTTTTTAAATTCGTAATATTCTTTTAATATATTTTTAAGTTTGAATATTAATCTTTTTTCGTTTTCTGAAATTTGGAAGAATAAAAGGTATTATTAAGCGTATTTTGCTTCTTTTGCTTCTTATTGCTGCTTATAAAGCTTAATTTCCGGTAATTTTGAATATTTATTATTTATTAATGCAAATTTCTTTCTATAATCCTTTTATACTTACTATATTAGAAATAATATCTTCTTATAATTCTATAATTTATATAGCTTTATAACGCTTTGCATTAAATTAATTCTTTATTAATCGCTAATTACTTGAATTTTTAATTTATTTTTAATCCGTATTTACAAGTTCGAAATATTCGTAACCTTTTTCTATTTTTTAGCAAATTTACTTGCTTTAAAAGCATATTTAAGCTTGTTTAAATATATATTCCTAATATTATCCTTAATAATTAAAACTTTCCCTTTTTTATTAATTGCAACCTTTTCGGTAAATATAGCTTATTCTTATAAAATTTAGTTAATAATCCAATTAATTCGAAAGTTATGCTTTTTAAGCCAAAATATTCTTAAAATTAATTTATGCTATATTGTATTTATAATATCGAAAGTAATATTTATTATAAAGCTTTAAATCGAAATAAGTAAATAATTAGTTTCCGTATTAATTATATTAAAGTTATACGCAATTGCTTTTCTTTTTATAGTATTAAATTTATAAAAATCTTTCTTTTGCATTTAAAGGATTCGTTTTCTATTAACGATTTCTAGCAAAATAAAATTTCTTTATGCATTGCTATTCAAAAGTATACTATATCGTTACCTGTTAATATATATATTTAATATAATATATTTCTTATTTTCTCTCGTAATTGCGCATAAGAACCTTATAATCCTAATCGGCTATTATCCCATTATAAGCAATCCTTTCCTTTTAGAATATTTTAGATTTCTCTCGTTATTTGCCTTACTAGCTTTCTTGCTTGGCTTTAGCCATACTGCTTTGCCTTTTCGGCCTTTTGCAATCGATGCCATTCCTTAGCTTTGCCTTATATATAAATAAAGCATGTTATAATATAGCATTGTTCTCATATCGTTTTTCTTTAAACGCATTTTTACGAATAATTATTAAGTAATCCAATATAAGCATTATTATTTTCAATATGCAAGACTTTTCTATATTTTCTTTAGAATTCTATAATAAATTAGATTAATTAATTTTATTTCCTAATTGAAAACCAATTATATTTAACTTTCTCATTAAAATATATCTAGTAATTATAATAAATATAATATATCCAAGCAAGTTTATAGTAATAAGGGTATAAATAACTGATTTTTCTATTTTCCTGAAATCTGTATTCGTTATTCTGAAACGGGATGCTTTGGAAAAGTTCTTGTAATATAAGCTTATAAATAAAATGCTTAATTTTCATATATTTAGATATCCAGTTATTGCGTTTCGAGTATTGCTATTCCGTATTCCAAATAGCCATTTCTTCTTTTCTTATAAAGAAGTTTTTTTCGAATGTAAGAGTTAATAAGTTATCCGGCTGCTTATTTTATAGCGCTGCTTTTCCAAATATAATATTAAGCATAAGTATGCTTATTTATTAAATGCTTATTTCGTCCTTTATTATCGTATTCTATTATCGATCGAAATAATAGTTTAAAAGAAACCTTTTTAAGTCTTTTTCCTTAGCATTCAGAAAGTTATTTGAATAATCGGAATTACTGCTATTTATAGCCGTATTATAAATAAGGCCTTTTCTTTTTATAACGAATTGTTTTTATTTTTTAAATTTGCGTAAAAACTATCCGAAACTTTCTTTTATTAAGAAATACAATAAGCAGTAATTCTAATATCAAGCTATTCAGCTTATGCTATTATAATTAGAATCTGCTATTTGCTCCGGTAAAATATTATTATTTAGCTAATTAAGTTTCTATTGCTAAGCGATATTAATTTATTTTTCCGGAATTAATTTCTAATTTCGTTTTTTCTTTTCCTAATAGCAATTGCATATAATATAGCCTTTCTTGCCGCAATTATAACAAATAATTCCCTTGCATTATTCCCGTACAATAGAATATTTAATTTTATAAATTTAATATATATTGTACTTAAATAAGCTATATTATTTCGGGTTTTCTATTAGAACTTGCATTTCTTTAAATTAAATTAATATTTCAGGGCGCTATTATAATTTCTCTATCGTTATTAGCGCCGCTTATAGAATCGATTATCGATACGGACTGCTTTGTTAATAAATTCGTTAAGTTTTTCGGGTCGGTTTTCCTTATAAAGTTCGTCTTTGATTTCTTCTTTAAATCCCGCATAATAAGCATTTATAAAAGGTTTATTTTTGTAATCGAAATAAGCGATAATTTGTTTAAACTTAGCTATATAATTCGCAGCTAAACCGGTTTATCGAAATGCTTCCAATTATCGTATTGCAATGCGTTTCTTATCCGGGTTTCCAAAAGTCTTAATAAGGGTTAATTCAAAATTAGCATAGCGCTAAAAGATGCGCTTAGTATTTTCGGAACGAAAGTCTTTATTATTATCCAAATAGTTATGGAAAGTTAGTTCTTATTATTGAAAAGCGGTTTTTTCGAAACGATTTCTTGCGAAATTAATTTTATTATAAATAGTCCGGAACTGAATACTATAATGCTTGAAATAAGCTTTGAATTGCATTAAGAAAGTCTGAAAATCTTTTCGAATACTTTCATAAAGCTTAAGCTTATTAAGCTTAAAAGCTTTAGCTTATTAGAAAGCATTAAAGCAGAAAATTTCGTTCTTAATTTTTTCAAATTGCTAGTATAAAGCTATATTTTGCTATTAAAGCTATTCGTTAATAAAGATAATTAGGGTTTTTTCTTAAAAAGTTTAATTATTAAAAAAAACGGAATTTGAAGCGCTATCGTATTTCTAATATTGCTTAAAAGGTATATATTAAACTATTCTTAAATAAAAGTCGTAAAAATATTATAAATGCTACAATAATCCTAAAATAGACTATAATATTAAAAGGGTTTATACTAGCAAAGATAATGCTAAATATAGCTTTAAATACCGGAAATACGTTTAATAAATATTTGTAATATTTATAAGCTAATAAAGCTATTACTTAAATATTTAATAGAGTTTAAATAATACTTAGATTTACGACTGAAAAGCTATAGGAATTTATTTAATAAATAACTTATCTTTATATATCCAGCTTTTCTTTCTTGAATTATTAGCTTATTTAATAATTCAATAAGCCTGGCTTATTGGATTATTTAATAGTTTAATAATCTTTATTTTATTTATCTTTAACCCGTAATTATATAATCGATATATACTTTTTTTTTCTTATAAAGCCGCTATTAAGTTATTTGAATAGTCGTTTCTATATTTTATATTAACCTTAAATCCGTATTGAGTTATAATAATTGGTTTGTTATAAATTTATTTGTAAAGCATAAAGCTATACTGGGTTTTTTTAATTATTTATTTAGCTAATAAATTAATTGCCTTTTCTAATAGTTTTTGAATGCTTATTATGCATTTTTCAAATTGCTAATTAATTTTTAGCTATTTTTGCTTGAATAGTATCTTTTCTATTTAATTAAGTATTTTCTGTATTTAATTAGTTTTTAATATCGGAAAATTCGTTCGATTTCTTATTCTGGTTTATTAGTTTCGATTTATATTAATTTATCCGTTTTGGCTATTTTAAATATTAATTCGAAAAATGAAATATGGAATACCGGGTAAATTCTTATTTTATAAGGTAATACGAATTCGAAATTAATATCTGAAATTTTCTTTAAGATTTTAAATAAGCTAAGCTTTTTATAATTTAGCAAATAAGAAAGTTTTGTTATTTTAATATGCTTTTTTTGTCGAATAAAATAAATTTTATCCCTTTTTTATAAAATTAATCTTTCAATTCTTTTAAAGTTAGCATATTTTATTATTTTTTCTTATACGAATTTCAGTTCTTTCTAAAATTCCTTTTAGATCTTTTTAATTTTCCTAATTTATCTTTCTGCTACTTTTATATTTGCTCTTAATAATTTGTTATAATAAGCTATTGAATTATAACCGTAAAATGCATAAAATAATAATTTCTTAATCGTATTTATATTTATACTATTATATGCGAATTGCATTAATAATAGCAAGTCGACTTAATTATTTTATTCGTAATTTATATAATATTATAAGTATTATTTAATAATTTAATTTATTCGTTTTATTTATTTATTTATTTATAAATAAAAAGCTATAAATATATTATAACCCAATATATAGAAGCTAGAGCAAGAATTTCGAGCTTATGCTAATATTCAATTATAGCTTATTTAAGTAGGAAAAGGGTTAGGGTTTGGACCGATAAAATCGATATCGGTCCTATCGGTCCTGGACCGATATATTCGATATCGGTCTTATTGGTTTAAAGTTGAAAAGCTGGATATATAAAGGCCAGATATTTATTAAATAAATAGTAATAGCTTTTCAATTATCAATCTAAATATCAATCGGACTCTATTATTAATAGCCGCTTAAGGCTTATAAATCTTGCAATACTTAATAACTCTATTCTAATATTCAAAGCAATATTTAATACTGCTTTTATTAGTATAAACCTTTTAATTTTACAGCTATTTCAAGATTATTGCAGCATTTATAATATTTTGATAACTCTTATTCAAGAACGGTTTAATATATTCCTTTTGAATAATATCAGAATATAATAGCGCTTTAAGTTCCGTTTTCTTCTAATAACCAGGCCTTTCAGGAAAAGGCTTTATCTATCCTTATTAACGAATAATTCCAGTAATAGAACGTAGCCCTTTATTAATAATTTGAAGAAATTAAGAATAAGGTTATTTGTCTTAATGCTTTTTAGCAAGCCAAAGCTTTCAAACTTGATAAACTAGGGCTTTATAAAAGCATTCGAAAAGACTTTCAGGCTTTCTTAATATAATTTAAAGCCTATTTCAAGCATTATAGGACCCAGTTTAGAACTATTTACGACAAAATCGATTTCGTAGGAAATCGTTTCGAAAAGATAGCTTTTTAGTAATAAGAACCAATTTTCCGTAATTACTTGGATAATAACGAAGAATTCCGTTCCGAGAATACTAAGCGCATTTTCTAACGCTATATTAATTTCGAATTAGCCCTTATAAAGACTTTCGGAAACCCGGACGAATAATATATTGCAATACGGCAGCTAGAAACGTTACGATAGATCGGCTCGGCTGCGGATTATATAGCCAAATTCCGACAGATTATTGCCCATTTCGATTACGAAAATAAACCCTTTATAAATGCTTATTATACGGGATTTAAGGAAAAAGTTAAGGACGAACTTTATAAAGAAAACTAACCTGAAAAACTTAATAAGTTTATTAATAAAGCAGTCCGAATCGATAATCGACTTTATAAGCAGCGCTAATAATAGCAAAAGAACTATAACTATATCCCGAAATATTAGCCCAATTCCGGAAAATGCAAATTCTAATAGAAAAACCGAAATAGTATAATCTATTTAAGCATAATGCATACTAAACTTATAAAATTAAATGCTCTTATATGCGAATAATATAAGAAAGTTATATATTATAATTGCGGCAAGAAAGGTTATATCGCCCGCAATTATTACTAGAATAGAAAGAAGCAAAAATAGAAGCTAATTTTAGAAAAATAAGTTAATATCGTTTAGCAATAAGAACCCAATTAGCTGGATAATAATATCTTACCGGAATAAGTAGCGGATTCTGATTATAGCAATATAAATTAGATAGCTTGCTATTAAGATTATTGCTTATTATACTTTTCGGCAAAAAAAGGTTTAAAATAATTCCTATACAAACTTAAAAGGCGGAAATAATTCGCTATGGGAAAGAAAGGTTTATTTTATAATACGGTTATAAATAATAGTAATTCAGATTATTCAAGCAACTTAATAAATATCCAAAACCCGGATTTAAGAAGATTTCCTTTAGAATATTATTAGGATAGACGATAGGAAATAATAATAGAAAAGGAATTCGGTATTAAAAAAAAATAGCATTATAAATACCCAGTATAACGCTCGAAGAAATAGCGCTGCAAGAATAATAGCCGGATAACTTACTAATTCCCGTATTCGAAAAAGAATTAAAGCAAATAAATACCCCGGATACGAAATAATTACGCAAGAAATATAATAATTGAATAACCAAGCATACGAAAATTAAGCATTTTATTTATAAGCTTATATTATAAGAATTCTTCCAAAGCATCTTATTTTAGAATAGCGGATATAAACCTTAAAAAGATATATAAATCAGTTATTTATACTCTCGTTATTATAAACTTGCTTGGATATATTATATATATTATAATTACTAGATATATTTTAGCGAAAAAGTCAAATATAATTGGTTTTCAATTAAGGAATAGAATTAATTAATCTAACTTATTATTGAATTCCGAAATAGATATAAGAAAGTTTTGCATATCGAAAATAATAATGCTTATATAAAATTACCCGACAATTGTTTATAGAAATGCATTTAAAGAAAAACGATATAGGAATAATGCTATATTATAGCTTATTCAATTTATATACAAAATAAAGCTAAAAAATAATACAGATTGCAAAAAGCTGAGAAAGCAAAGCAATATGCCCAAAACCAAGCAAGAAAGTTAGCGAGGCAAATAGCGAAATAAGCTTAGAATATCCTAAAAAGGAAAAATCGTTTATAATAAAATAATAGCCAATTAGAATTACAAAATCCTTATACGCGACTATTACGGAAAACGAAAAATATATTATATTAAATATATATATTAACGGGCGATAATACGGCGCGCTATTAGATAGCAATATATAAAGGAATTCCATTTTGCTAGAAATCGTTAATAAAGAACGGATTTTCTAAATGCAAAAAAAGAATCCTTATAAACTCAATATTATAAAAGGAAAAGCGATTATATATAACCTTAATATAATCGATATAAAAACTAATTACTTATTTATCTTAATCTAAAGCTTTATAGCAAATACTATTTTTAATATTATAAATATAGTATAATATAAATTAATCTTAAGAATACTTTAATTTAAAAAGCATAACCTTTATATTAATTGGACTATTAGCCAAATTTTATAAGAATAAACTATATTTACTAAAAGGGTTATAATTAATAGAGAAAGGAAAAACTTAATTATTAAGGATAATATTAGGAATATACGTTTAAATAGGCTTAATTATACTTTTAAAGCAGAAAGACTTGTTAAAAGAAAAGGAAAAATTACGAATATTTCAAACTTATAAATACAAATTAAAAATAAATTAAGAATTCAAATAATTAGCAATTAGCAAAAGGCTAATATAACGCAAAGCGTTACGAAAAAATATAAACTATAAAATTAATAAAGAAATTCAATTCCCAATATAGCAAAGATGCTATAAAAGATAGTTTGAATTAATAAATAACAAATATTTGAAACTATTAAAAGCTAAGCAAAATAAGAAACGGGAAATAAAGGAAGCAAAATACGCTTAATAATACCTCTTATTCTTCCAAATTGCAAAAGATAAAGAAAAACCGTTACCAGAATTCAAGAACGTATTATAAGAATACTATAAATTCAAGAAACTATAGCAAAGGAAATTCGATACCGGCTTATTAAAATACGGCCCTTATAATTATAAGATTTTATTAAAAGAAAAAGCTAGGCCGAAATTCTTTAAGATTTATAGATTCGATAAAGCAAAGCTCGAAATATTCAGAGAATATATTAACGAAAACTTAAAGAAAGGCTATATACGATTATTGCGATTACTTACAAAATATTCAATCCTATTTATATGGAAAAAGAATAGCAAATTACAACTTTATATGGATTACCGATAACTCAATAATATTATAATTAAGAACCGGTATTTATTGCTTTTAGCAAGTAAAATAAAAAACTGATTAATAAGAACGAAATGGTTTATAATGCTTAATTTCAAAAAAAGATATTATTATATTCGAATTAAAGAAAATAATATCTGGAAAATAGCTTTCAGAATGCAATACGGATATTATAAATATATAATTATGCCTTTTGGACTTACAAATATATTAGCATTTTTCTAAGAAATGATTAATTACGTTTTTTGCAAATTCTTAAATATTACCGTTATTATTTACTTTAATAATATCTTTATTTTCTCTAAGAATTTCGAATTATATAAGCAATATATATATAAAGTATTCCAAATGCTATAAAATAATAAATTCTTAATCGAATTTAATAAATGCTATTTTTATTAATAAAAAGTTAATTATTTCGGCTATATTATTAAGCCTAGATAGATTAATATATAAGAAAATAAAGTTAAAGCAGTACGAAAATAGCTTATGCTAGAGAATATTAAGGATATTAAAGCATTTTTCGGATACGCTAATTTCTACCGATAATTTATCTGAAATTATAGCAAAATCGCATATTCCCTTATAAACTTTATAAAAAAAGATCGAGAATTCAAATAAACTTTTAAAGTATAAAAAGCATTTGACAAAATTAAGAAACGAGTTATATCAAAACTAATCCTTTATAAAACAGACCCAGAAAAACCTTTTGAAATCGAGACCGATATATCAGATTATGCATTCGGCAAATAATTAAGCTAACGAAATGATTAAAGACATTTTAAGATTGTAAGCAATTTTTCGAAAAAATTAAACGGCTTAGAATTCAATTACGGAATTCTAAATAAGGAATTAATAGCAATTATTAAAGCATTCAAAAAATAGCAATAATATTTAATCGGAATTAAATATTAAATTATAATACATTCGGACTATAAGAACTTAATAACATTTATAATTACGAAAATCTTGAATAAACGATAAATTAAATAAGCAGAATTCTTTTCGCAATTCGATCTGAAAATTATTTATTATAAAAAATTCGAAAATAGCAAAATAAACGCATTTAATAAACGATTAGATTATCAAAATATAAAGCCAAAAGAATTCCAGAATATTTTTTGGCAAGATAAAAATAGTAATTTTATAAACGAAATTAAAGAATTCGATATAATTATTAAAATTAATAATAATAAGAAAAAACTAGAAAATATAACCTTTAAAAAATAAAATAAATATATTAGAAATATATATAGCGTATTAGCATACAGTTATTAAAGAATCAAAGCTATATACGAAAGAATTAAGAGATATTGGAACTTTTTAAAATTAAGGAAAAGAATCGAAAAAGTCTTATAAGAATACAATAGCTGCAAGAAGAACAAAATCGAATACTATAAGCCTTATAAACTATTCCAATTACTTCTTATTCCAAAAGCGGTTTAGCAATCCATTAGCTAGAATTTCATTATTAAGCTATTTCTTTTACGAAAACCTTTAATTAGAATGCAATATAATAGCATTTTAATAGTAATTTGCAAATTAAGCAAGTATACTTACTTTTTTCCCTATAAAGAAAGCAATATAGCAAAAGATCTTGCATATACATTTTTGAGAATAATTATAGCTAATTATAGCATGCTTAAAGAAATTATTTCCGATAGAAATAGAAAATTTGCATTTAATTTTTAGATTTCATTTATAAAATTATTCGGAATATAATAGAAAATATTTATAGCATTCTATTCGCAAACGGATAAATAAATAAAACGAATTAATTAGATTATTAAATAATATTTATAGCATTATATAAATTACGAATAAAATAATTGAGTTAATTTATTGCTATTAATATAATTCGCTTATAATAATACGGATATAAATATAATAAAGAAATTATTATTTTATATACTTTATAGCTATAACCCGATAGCTTATTATAACGAATTATTAAAAGCAAATGCAAAAGCAGCAGAAAAGCGAATTAAAAGAATTAAAAAAGTTTAAGAAGAATTTCAGAAAAAACTGAAATTTATACAAAAAAGAATAACGAAATATGCCAATTCTAGAAAGATTAAAAAACCAATTCTATAAAAGGGAAATAAAGTTTACTTTATATAATAAAAAGAGTATATCAAAACGATAAGACTTTCTTACTTATTAGATTATAAAAAACTTAACCTATTCAAAATCTTAAAGAAAATCTCAAATATTAATTTCGAACTCGCATTACTTTATAAAATAAGAATCTATCCGATATTCTATATCTTATTTCTTGAATTAATACTTAGAATAGCTAAAATAGATAATATAATATAAATTGAAAATAACGAATTAGAATACGAAATCGAACGAATCCTTAAATACTGAAAGCCAATAACTTATAAAGAATACTTAATCAAATAGAAAAGCTATTACTTAAGCGAAAATAATTAAGAACCAGTTAATAACTTAAGAAATGCACGATAAGCACTTAAAAAATACTAAAAAAAGCAGCTTACCCATTAGCCAAATATATAACCAGAAAAACCCGGTATTGCCTTACTTTCCAAAAGAAAAACGAAAGCAGCCCATTCGGTATCGGCGCTAAGCTATTATAAAGAAATATTAAAATCGAAACTTTCAAGAAAAGGGCTTTCTGGAACTAGAAATTCCGTAACGCAATGCTTGATTTCGGCCTTATAACGTTCCTTTTCGGCCTTTTCGGCTTTTAACCTTTTCAATTCCTCGATCGTATCCAAGCTATAACATACTGCTCGCGCTATCTTTTCGGCTTATAAGCGATACTATTTCCGAAAATGCAAAACTTTAGCATTCGCTAACATTGCTTCCTTCTCGGCCGCTTCTAACTTAGCTTCGACTTGAGAATATTATTTGGCAATCCTTTGCATTTATATAGAGGAAAGCCCGGCTATATTACAATTTCCTTGCTTATTACGAATGCATTCCGCATAGCGCGAAAAATCCTTTTCAGAAGCAGTACAGAAAAGACTGCAGTCAGTACAAGCAAAGCAAGCAGGCATTTCTATATAATAAGAAAATACTGAAAACCAAAAAGTATTGCTTTGCTTAGTCTTTTTGTAATAACGCTTTTCGATCCTACCGGATATCTTAGTTAGGAAAGCACGATAGAACAAATAAGGAAGATTAAGGAAATTTATAGAAGATTAATAAGGATATTAACCGATAAGAAGGAAATAGTATTATAACCCAATATGCAAAAGCTAAGGCAAGAATTCCGAGCTTATATTAATACATTATAGCTTATTTAAACAAGAAAAAAGTTAAGGTTTAGACCGATAAAATCGATATCGGTCCTATCGGTCCTACTAGTCCAAAATTGAAAAACTGAATATATAAAAGCCAGATATTTATTAGATAAATAGTAATAGCTTTTTAATTATCAATCTAAATATCAATCGGACCCTATTATTAATAGCTGCTTAAAGCTTATAAACTTTGCAATATTTAATAACTCTATTCTAATATTTAAAGCAATACTTAATATTGCTTTTATTAGCATAAACCCTTTAATTCTATAGCTATCTTAAGATTACTGCAGCGTTTATAACAAAATATCTTTTATTATATTCTAAGTAGTTTTATAAATAAAGTTTAAAAATTTAATATAAACTTTCTGTTTTTATCGGAAATAATTTCTTTAAGTATGCTATAATTAGCTATAACTATTCTGAAAAATATATATACGAAGTTTTTTGCTATATTGCTTTCTTTATAAAAAAAGAAATAAGTATACTTGCTTAATTTGCAAATTATTATTAAAATACTATTATATTGCATTTTAATTAAAGGTTCTTATAAAAGAAATAGCTTAATAATAAAATCTTAGCTAATAAATTGCTAAACCGTTTTTAAAATAAAAAGCAATTAAAACAATTTATAAGGCTTATAATATTTAATCTTATTCTTTCGGCAATTATTATATTCTTATAAAATTCTTTCGATCTTTCTTTTTAATTTTAAAAAGTTTTAATATTTCTTAATTTTTTTATATATAGCTTTAATTCTTTAATAGCCGTATGCTAATGCATTATATATATTCTTAATATATTCGTTTTATTCTTTAAAAATTATATCTTTTAGTTTCTTTCTATTATTAAAAATCTTAATAATTATATTAAGTTTTTTAATTTCATTTATAAAATTGCTATTTTTATTTTGCTAAAAGATATTTTAAAACTCTTTAAATTCTATATTTTAATAATCCGATCGTTTGCTAAATATATTTACTTTGCTATTTTCGAATTCTTTGCAATAAACAATTTTCAAATTAAATTATAAAAAGAATTTTGCTTATTTAATTTATTATTTATTCAGAATTTTTATTATTATAAATATTATTAAATTCTTATAATCGGAATATATTATAATTTAATATTTAACGTAATAGCAAAACCTATAAATAAAGTGAATTTATAATAGATTCGCTTAATAAATCTATAATAAATCCCTTAATAAATACGCAATAAATTTATTAAGTAAATACTATACTCTTACCGGGGGGCTTATATAATGCCTTAATATACTTTTAGCGTAATTTATTTTCTGAAAAAACCATACTTTATAATATATTTCAATACGTTTACTATTAATTAATAGCTACGCTTTGCATGCTTTTGCTGCATAATCGGGTTTCGATTATCGGCTTTATAAAGTAATAGTTCTTATAGGAATATCGGTCTTATAGGATAACGGCTTCTGTAAAAGTATCGGCTCTGTAAAGTATCGGCTTCTGTAAGAATATCGGTCTTATAAGATATCGGCTTCTATAAAAGTAGCATTCCTATAAGAGATATTATAATTATTTATTAATAATTTATTGCCAATTCATTATAGCAATTACTAGCAATAACGTTTTATTATTGCAGCTTATCGATTATATCGAAATCAAGTATTTTTGTTATAAACTAACGTACAAACGAAGGAAACCCCAAACAGAACCCAGGCCAGACAATAGGGAAGCATACCCCGCAAAGATTACATAACCTAGGGTTAGGGTTATTAAGGCTTAGCCTAGCTTACTAGGACTCGGTAAGCAGCAGCGAGTTCCAATAAGCAACTATAAGCTAAGGACTAAAGGACTAGATATATAAGGCTGGGAGAATTACTAACCGGATAAATAGATAGTTTTTCAGTCGTTAATCTAAGTATTAATTGGACCTTACTATTGATAGCCGCATTGGCTTATGAACATTGCGATATATAAGTAAACCCGTCCTGAAGCTCAAAACCCGTACTTGGTACCGCTCTTATTAGTATAAACCCCTTGACTTTACAATACGTCTTAGGATCTATTGCAGCATTCATAATATTTTAACGATTCTTATTCGAAATCGGTTCAGTATATACCCCTTAAGCAATACCCAGGATACGATAACGCCCCAGATCCCGTCTTTATCCAGTAACCAGGCTCTTTAGGAAGAAATACTAACTGTCCTTACTAACGAGCAATTCCAGTAATAGAATATGGCTCTGTATTAATAATTTGAGGAAATCAAAAATGAAATTATCCGTCTTAATGCCTTCTAACAAGCAAAAGCTTTCAAGCTTGACAAACCCGGCCTTTACAAAAGTATTCGAGGAGACTTTCAGGCTTTCTTAATACAACTTAAGGCTTATTTCAAGCATTACGGACCCCAGTTCAGGATTACTTACGATAAGATCGATTTCGCAGGAAATCGCTTTGAAAGAACGGCTTTCCAGTAATAGAAACCAACCTTCCGCAACTATTTGGATAATAGTAAAGAATTTCGTTCGGAAGATACCAAACGCATCTTCTAACGCTATACCAATTTCGAATCGGCCCTTATCAAAACCTTTGGAAATCCGGATAAACGACGTACTGCAATACAATAACTAGAAATATTTCGATAAACCGGTTCGGCTTCGGATTATACGGCCAGGTTCCGGCAAATCGTAGCCTATTTAGATTATAAGGACGAACCTCTTATAAATGCTTATTACGCAAGACTCAAAAAGGAAATCAAAAATAAACTTTATAAGGAAAACCGATTTGAAGAATTCAGCAAGTTCATTAACAAAGCAGTCCGAATCGATAATAGATTATATGAATAACGATAATAACGGCAAAAGAATTATAGTACTACCTTGCAGTATTAGCCAAATACTGGGAAATGCAAGTTCCAATATAAAGGCAAGAATAGCATAGCCTATTCGGGCATTATATATGCTAGGCCTATAGAACTAGATACCCTTATATATAAGTAACGAAAAAGGGTTACTTATTATAATTGCAGTAAAAAAGGTTATATCGCCCGCAATTGCTAATAAAAACGAAAAAAGCGAGAATAGAAGCTAGTTTTAGAGAAATAGCTTAATATCGCTTGGCAGCAAGAACCCAATTAGCTAAACAAAAATATCTTACTGAAACAAGTAATGGACTCTAATTATAGCAATTTTAACTAGATAGCTTGCTATTACGATTACTGCGTATTGCACCTCTCAGAAAAGGAAAGTTCAGGATAGTTCCTATGCAAGCTTCAAGGAAAACAATAATTCGCTATAAGCAAGAAAGGCCCATTTTACGATACTGTTATCCAGGATAGCGATTCCGACTGCTCTAGCAAAAAGCTTTTGCAAAGCGAGGAAGATTTAAGGAAATACCCCTTAAACCATTATCTGGAACGATAATGGAATAATATAGTAAAAGAAGAAATCAGCATTATGCGATCAGGATTACCGATACTTAGCAATACTATCGAGGAATTAGTATACCCCGACAAGCAGCCAGATAACTTACCAATTCCAATTCCCGATAAAGAATTATCAGAAGAAATAGCTTATTATTAGCAAAAGAATTGCTAAAATTGCAGCAAATGAATATCCAAATATACGGAAGTTAAGCATATTATTTATAGGCTTACGATAAAGGAACTCTTCCAAGGCATACCATTTCAGAATAGCGAATACTTACCCCAAAAAGACGGAAGGATTAGTTATTCATACCCTTATTATTATAAACTTGCCTGGATTAGCTATATTTATTATAATTGCTAAATATACTTTAGCGAGAAAGTCAAATACGATTGGTTCTTATTCAGGGAATAAAACCAATTAATCCATCCTATTACGGAAGAGAAAAGAAAATACAGAAAGGTCCTGCATATCGAAAATAATAACGCATATATTGGGCTACCGGATAATTGCTTTCGAGCATGCGTCGATAGAAAGATTACGTAAGGATAATGCTACGTAATAGCATGCTCTATACATATACAGGATAAGGCCAAAAACTGGTATAGGCTGCAGAAAATCGAGAAGAATTGGCAGCAAAGCTATGCTTAAGCAAAGAGGCTAGCATAACAAATAGCGAAAAATGCCCGAGATATTCCAAAAGGGAAGGATTGCTTGTAATAGGATAATAGCCGATCAGGATTAGGAAGTCCTTATATGCTATTATTAGAAGGAATAAGGAATATATCATTCTGGATATATACATTAAAGGATAATAATATAGCGCATTACTGGATAATAGCGCATAAGGAAATTTCATCTTGCCAGAAATCGTTAATAGGGAACGAATTCCTTAAACGCAAAAAAAAGATCTTTACAGATTCAATATTATAGAAAGAAAATCGGTTACGTATAACTTAGGAATAATCGATATGGAAATTGATTATCTATTTATCTTGATCCAAAGCCTTACGATAAACGTTACTTTTGATATTACAAATACAGCATAATATAAATTGATCTTGGGAATATTTTGGCTTAAAAAATATAATTCTCGAATCGATTGGACTATTGGCCAGATTTTATAGGAATAAGCCGTACTTACTGAAAAAGTTGCAATTATCAATAGAAGAAAAGACTTAATTACTAAAGATAGCATAAGCGAAATGCATTCAAATAGGCTTATAAGTACTTTTAAAGCAAGAAAGCAAGCTACGATACAAGGAAGGGTTACGGATATTTTGAACTTCCAGACGAAAATTAAGGACGGACCAAAATTACAAGTAATTATCGATTAACAAAAGTTTGGTCAAGCACGGAATAATACGAAAGAATATGGATTATGGAACTATAAAGAAATACAGCTCTTATAGCACGAATACGCTAAAAGGCAATTCGGCTTGGCACCCAATAAATACCCGAGATTACTAGAAACGAAAAAACCCCAGAAATAAGAAGCTAACGAAGCAAAATACGTATAGCGATACCTTATATTCTTACAGATCGCAGAAAACGAAAAAGGCCTACTACCAGACCTCAAAAATGTATTACGGGAGTATTACGAATTCAAGAAACTATAATAAGGAAGATTCGATAACAGCTTACCCAAATATAGCCTTTTCGACTATAAGATCCTACTGAAAGAAGGGACAAAGCCGCAAAACTACCTTATCTATAAGCTTGATCAGGCAAAACTTAAGGCATTCAAAGAGTATATCGACAAAAACTTCAAGAAAGGCTATATACGGAAATCACGATTACTAGCAGAATACCCAATCCTGTTCGTTCCAAAGAAAAACGGCAAATTACGACTTTATATAAACTATCGGCAACTTAATAATATTACGATCAAAAACCGCTATCCCCTATTATTGATAAGAGAAATACGAGATCGTTTGACAGGAACAAAATAGTTCACTATACTAGATCTTAAAGAAAAGTATTACTATATCCGGATCAAAAAAGACGATATTTGGAAAATAGCATTTAGGACCCGCTATGGACATTTCGAATATGTAATCTTGCCTTTTGGATTGATTAATACATTCGTATCTTTCCAAGAAATAATCAATAACGTTTTCCGCGAATACTTGGATATTATCGTTATTATCTATTTTAATAATATCCTTATCTATTCCAAAGATTTCGCGTTATATAAATAGTACGTACGATAAGTATTCCAAACGCTATAGGATAATAAGTTTCTTATAAAATTAAGCAAATATTAGTTTCATTAGCAAAAAGTCGATTATTTAGGCTATACTATTGAATTAGGATAAATTAGCATGCAAAAAAATAAGGTTCGAGCAGTAAAAGAATGGCTTATATTAGGAAAGATTAAGGAAATCAGAGCATTTTTCGGCTATACTAACTTCTATTAGCAATTTATTCGGGATTATAGCAAAATCGCACGCTTACTTACAGACTTTACGAAAAAAGATTGCAAATTCGAATAGACTAGAGAAATATAAGAAGCATTCGATAAAATCAAAAAACGAATTATATCAGAACCCATATTCTGCGAAGCAGACCTAAATAAACTATTTGAAATTGAAACCGATATATCAGATTACGCATTTAGCGGATAATTAGGCTAGCGAAATAACCAAGAACATTTTAGGATCGTAAGCAATTTCTCAAAAAAGCTAAACGGCCCAGAACTCAATTACAATATCCCGGATAAAAAACTAATGGCAATTATTAAAGCATTTAAGGAATAGCAGCATTATTTAATCGGAACAAAATACTAGATAATAGTACATTCAGACTATAAAAACCTAATAACGTTTATAATAATAAAAATCTTGAATAAACGATAAGTCAGATAAGCAGAATTCCTTTTATAGTTTGACTTAAAAATCGTATATTGCAAGGGATTAGAAAACGGCAAAGCGGATGCCTTTAGCAAACGATCAGATTACTAGGATACGGAACCCAAAGAATTACAGAATATTTTCAGGCAAGATAAAGATAGCAGCCTGGTAAACGAAACAAGAGAATTCAATACGATTATCAGAATCGAGAATCGGGAAAGAAATCCTGAAAATATAACTCCCGAAAAACAGGACGAATATATCAGGACTATGCATAATGCACTAGCATATAGTTACCAAGGAATCAGAGCTACTTACGAAAGAATTAAGAGATATTAAAACTTGCTAGGATTCAGACGAAAAATCGAAAGAATCTTACGAGAATGCGACAGCTGCAGGAAAAATAAGATTGAATACTATAAGCCCTATAGCTTATTCCAACCATTCCCGATTCCGGAAGCGGTTTGGCAATCCATTAGCTGGGATTTCATTATAAAATTACCTCTCTTATAAGAACCCTTAACTAGAATACAGTATAATAGTATTCTAATAATAGTTTGCAGATTAA
Organism: Chrysoporthe austroafricana; assembly: GCA_001051155.2. Classification (NCBI taxonomy): domain Eukaryota; kingdom Fungi; phylum Ascomycota; class Sordariomycetes; order Diaporthales; family Cryphonectriaceae; genus Chrysoporthe; species Chrysoporthe austroafricana. The sequence goes on from JYIP02000013.1 coordinate 83,696, forward strand.
GTAAGTATGCTTACTTCTTATTATATAAAGAAAGCAGTATAGCGGAAGAATTCGCATATACGTTTTTCCGAACGGTTATAGCCAATTATAGCATGCTTAAGGAAATTATTTCCGACAGAAACAGAAAGTTCGTATTAAATTTCTGGACTTTACTTACGAAGCTATTCGGAATATAACAGAAAATATTTACAGCATTCTACTTATAAACGGATAAATAAACAGAAAGAACTAACCAGATTATCAAGCAATATCTATAATACTATATAAATTACGAATAGGATAACTAGATCGACTTCTTACTTCTAGCGCAATTTGCATATAATAGTATAAATACAAGCATAACGAAAAAATTACTATTTTACGCATTCTATAGCTATAACCCGATAGCTTACTATAACGAAATACTAGGAGCAAATGCAGAAGCTGCAAATAGACGAATCAGAAAAATTAAGAAAGTTCAAAAAAAACTCTAGAAAGAACTAAGGTTCGTATAAGAAAGAATAACAAAATACGCCAATTCCAAAAAGATTGAAAGACCAATCCTATAAGAAAGAGATAAAATCTATTTTGTTCGACAGAAAGATTATATTAAAATAATAAAACCCTCTTATTTACTGGATTATAAGAAATTGGGATTATTCAGGATCTTAAAGAAAATCTCAGATATTAATTTTGAACTTGCATTACCCTATAGAATAAGAATCTATCCGGTATTCCATATCTCGCTTTTCGAACTAATACTAAAATCAACCAAAATAGATAAAAATATCTAGGTCGAAAATAACGAGCCAGAATACGAGATCGAACGAATTTTCAAGCATTGCGGACCAGATTACGACCCCGAATACCTCGTCAAATGGAAAAGCTACCCAGCAAGTAAGAATTTATAGGAACCCAAGTCCAACTTACAGAATGCACCCCGAATATTAGCGGATTATTTGGACAAATAATAACGAAAAAGAATAAGCTTATAAAGGCTCTACTTACTCGAATTATTTAAAAAAATTGCCCGGATTCAGGATAGGAACTAACCTTACCCAAAAAACTAGATTAGTCCATTACAGAATTACCGATACTTACGGAATTCCAATCAAAACCACTAAAAAAAGGATCGGCGATAGCAGCTGCGGACTTTTCAGAAACTACTGCCTGTACCTCGATAGCCATATAGCTACGCTTTTCCTCTTCCAGACCTTGGTTTACCAACTTTATCCCTTTCTCTTAAAGGAAGCGGCATTATTTCTTTAGCCGCGCAAGACAAGCCAAAGATTCGGTTATACAAGATTAGAGCTTTAGAAGCCGCCCTTTTTCCTCAACCTCACGACTATCGATCCGGGATAATTTATCGGTAACTCGTAATACTATAGCAGGATCAGGAAAGGGAACAAAGGAAACAGGTTAGAAGGAAACTTACGAGACGATAACGGAACCCGTCCGGCATCGCAAGAACGCCCCCTTTTCGTACAGTTAGAATAACTCTTGACCCCGTTTACCATGCGATACGACAAGCCCTTTTCAAGACAAAAAGAACAAGGCATAACTTCGTATTCCCGGGACTCGATAAATGAAAATCGCTCAAGACGGGCAAGGCTCTTGGAAAAAAGAGTAGATACGGGATTACGAGACTTAATAACTCTATAGGATATCTTAATTAGGAAGGCGTAAAAAAAAGATTACCGTATAAGGGCACTTACGGAATAGTATTAAGGATAATACCCGATAGAAAGGGGATAATATTATAAACTAACGTACAAACGAAAGAAACCCCAAACAGAACTCAGGCCAAATAATAGGGAAGCATACCCCGCAAAGATTACGTAACCTAAGGTTAGGGTTATTAGGGCTTAGCCTAGCTTACCGGGATTTGGTAAGTAGTAGCGAGTTCCAGTAAGCAACTATGAGCTAGGGACTGAGGGACTAGATATATAAGGCTGGGAGAATTACCAGCCGGATAGATAGATAGTTCTTCAATCGTTAATCTAAGTATCAATTGGACCCTACTATTGATAGCCGCATTGGCTTATGAATATTGCGATATATAAGTAAACCCGTCCTGAAGCTCAAGACCCGTATTTGGCACCGCTCTTGTTAGCATAAACCCCTTAACTCTACAGTACGTCTTAGGATCTACTGCAGCGTTTATAACAATTTTGCTTAAATATATAAATTTATATAAGCTTTAAATAACTTTAAGAAGAAGGATTGGGTTATATCGGATATTAAGATCTTTTTTAAAATTGCGTATGCTTTTATCGATTAGAAACTTTTGACTAATCGATACGAAAAAGCGAAATAGAACCCCAGAGAAGCCAATGCATTTTTGCAAAAAGCAAAGGTATAAGTAATTAAGCAAGGATAGCCTTTATTGCTTAAATAGTAAACTTAAAAGGGAAAAAGGTCGAATTTCGATAAGAATTTATCTTAATAGATAGGAAAGAATAATATATTCTGAAAGGATTTTTCCAAATATCGCAAATTTCGATAGCTTGCCGAAATAATAACGGAAAAAGAGCGATAATAAGTGCTTATAGAAATAAATAAAAGCGAAAATACCTTTCGATTTAATAATCCGGAAAATCCGTTAGAAGAATTAGCTTAATAATAATTTATCGAAAATCGAAAGTATTATATACTTGAATATATTAATACTAATAGCGGAATTAAATATATTTATCCATTACGATATTCGATTAAAAACTTAAATTTTAAATTTACCGATAAATCTGGGAATTCTTTAATTATAATAAGAAAAATAAATAAAGGCAAAAGAAAATAACTAATTCCAGAAAATAAGCGTATTTCTTTTTTTTTAACGAGAACTTAAAATCGGAATATTTCTAAACAAAATTCTATTATAGCTATCCCGGCTAACCTTATAAACTTTATAGCAAAAAGCATATTAATATTCCAATTAAGTTTATCGGATTATTTATAACTTTTCAGAAAAGAAGATTATAAGAAAGAAAAATTAAATAAAGGAAAATCGGATAATCGTATTACTATTTTTTAGAAATACCCAACTTTTTCTTTCCTAATTACTAGCTTATTAAACCAGTTTTTGCAATAACCCGAAATGAAAGCAATTTACTAAAACGGCTTTATTTCGGAAAAAGCAATACGTATTAAGTTTAAGAAAATATTCCGATTGCAATAAGCCTTTAATATGCAAGCGCTTTAATTGGAACCTATTAAAGAATCCTTTCCCGTTTCGGTTACAAAATACTATGCTAATAACGGATATTGCTTTATTAAACTAGCATTTCTTAATATTAGAAAATGTATCCGGCAAATATTTATATTAAAGGCAGGAAATTAATTAAATTAAAAATTATTTTCGAATTCCGAGCTAGATATTAAAATTAATCTTGATTTCCAAAAAAAACTAATCAGTAAGCCAGATAAATTACTGGATTTATCGGATTCTAGCAATAATAAAAGCAATAGTTTTCGAAATCTATTATTCGGCTATAAGCAATCCAAAAATTCTTAAGCATATCGACTTAATTTACTTAAATTTATAGCATTACTTATTAGCATTAATAGAGAATTCAAAAATACAGTTATAAAGCAATTCTAACTTTATAAGAATTGGAATAATTATATTAATTTAATAATCGTATTTATTATAAATAATAAAATTATTATTTGGAAAAACTTTTAAGCTTTTATAAACTAGTATAAAATATATATAGCTAGAAATACAAAATGCGCTAAATATTTCAGCTTCTATTTATTTGCTTGCTTAATTAAAATAGTATATATTTAATTTTATTTTATATTATCTTTCCAAAAATATAAGGATTTTACTTTACATAAGTATAATTAGAACTAATAAAAGAAATAATTAAGAAAAGATTTCTTTATATTACAGAAAATTGCAAAAAACTTGCTAAATGCTTAATAATATTCTAAAAGAAATATATAAAATAATCGCAATATTCTGGAATTTATTTATTATATTTATCGATTTATTAAGCTAGCCGAATACCCAAATTCGTATTTAACCAGAAATATTTAGAATCGGATTAATAAAGAATTAATAATTAGATATTTTGATAGATTTAATTGAAATGAAAATATAAAGGATTTCGAAAAACGTTTTAAGGCAAAATAAGAGATATAGCATATTCTCGAATTAAACCGCATAATAAGACTATTTCGTAAACTCGCGCAACCGGTACGGAAAATTATGCAATCGGCTGCCAATTTTCCCAATATTAATATTCACTTCCTAGCCAATATATTCCCAGAATATTCTGGAAAATTTAAGTTTTAAGGATTTGAATATTTATCCCGCTCGATAAGGATATTTAATTAGCCAAATCTATCTAAAGGCATTGGATATATTCCGGAATACGAATTCCGAAAGCTTTTATTAGAATAATAGCGAAAGCTAATAAACGCTCGGAATCAGTTATAAGAACGGATAGCTAAATAATAAAATATCTTTAATATAGTTAGGAAAATATTAATTAATATTATAAATAATAGCAAAGATTTAATTTCAAAAAACCGAAATTTTCAATTGCGTTTTTATTATCAATTCGTATAAAAAAATATTAGAGAATATTTTGTCCAGTTAATTTTAGCAAATTTCAATATCGATAACGGAAAATTGCAATATAATTCAGATAAAGAAAATAAGCTGGCTCGAAAAGGCTATTTCTTTATAGATAATAATCTATTTATAGCGGATAGCGATAAATAAAATAAAGAAACCGAAAACGGCAAAAACTTATAAAAGCAAGAAAATAAGTTAAAAGAATAAGCTAATAAGGAAAACGTAATAATCGAAAATAATATCTGGATTTTTCGAGCTGAAAAAGTAAAACTATCGGTAAATAAAAGCATATTCTATATTAAATACTCTATATAATTATTCAATCAGTTACAAAATTTTCTTAAAGTCGATATATAGAAAAGAGAAATCTTAAGATATAATATTCCTATACTTATAGTTAAGCTTTATTAGAGCAGCAGCTATATATATGCAAGAGCTGCAGCTAGAGCATACCCGAATAGGCTGGATATAAAAGTCTATATCGATATAAACGCTAATTATTATGCTATTATTAAAGAATTGCTAATATAATTCCCCAAAACGAAAGTAAATTAGAATATAAAGGCCAAGCTTAAAAGCGTAAGCTAATTGCTAGCAAAAAGCTAAGCTAAATTCGACTTATATTTCCAAAGCAATAAATATAATTACTTAATTATATTTCATATTTGAATAAAAGCTTGAGTATTAAATCGATTAAAAGCAAGCATTTTGCTAAAATAGGAATATAATATTCTTTACGAATTGGATATTCTGAATTTAGAATTATTTATATAATTTAGTTATTTTAATAATATTACGGTAAAAATAAAAATATTTGCCCGAATGCTAATACAATTTTAATAAGCAAAAACCGCAATTATTATAATAATGCTGCTTAAATCTTATAAGCTAATCCTTATTAATATTAAGCGAATCCTAAAAATATAACTTTTCTATTTAAGCTAAAGCAGAAAGGGTAAATGAATTGCTTAATAAGCTATTAGATTAAAGAGGTCTTAATAACGAATTAAGCAGCAACCTTTTTAAAAATCTAGAAAAATTAATTTCTAAAAATAATCGAATTATTCCAGACAGATTATATAACCCCGCTAGCGAATTACAATAATTATTACTATATTACGCGATAATATTTCTTTTAATAAATCTAAGATAGATTATAGCTTTCAGGAAAGCTAAATTCAGATTAATTATTATTTATTGAGCATATTTTTCAATAAATTGAGGAAATTACTGGAAAATAGCTAGAAGAGTACCGATTCCCGGATATAAAAATTCCCGAAATAAGAGATTATTTCGAAAATAATAATAAACTAAAGATCCGGAAAAATAAAGCTATTAAAGAATCGGAAATTGATTTCAATATATACATTTGCAAGTATTTACTAGAATTTCTCTATAAAATTATAGAATTAATACGGGCATATATTAAAGTTTTCAAAAATATAAATCCTGTTAATATACTAATCGATTAATAGATAAAAATTAATTTAATCGAAAGATAGCAAAACTAAAAAGTAGAATAAAAGCTATATTACTTAAATAAAGAAAACTAAGAAATAATTAATAAAATTTTGAATAAATTATATTAATAAAGTTAAGCTAAATAAATTATAAATACAATGCTATTCGATTTACTAATCTTTATAGTTTGGAAAAATATAAATAATTAAAAGAAAAGATATATAATAATTAATTTATATATTTTGAATAAAATTTCAGTTCCCGATACTTATTTCTTGTTATTATAGCAAGAAATTATTAAATAGCTAAAAAGAAAAATATATATTATAATAATAAATATATAGCAATTTTTCTATTAATTCTTAATATATCCAAACTATAAAGACCGATTTACTATTATTAATTATCGTAATTAAAAAAGGATAAAAGTTTTATTTATAGAATTTCGAAATTCATTATTTTATATTTAATATTTTATAAATCAATTCTTATAATTATATTATAAATTTGTTTCCGCTTTTATAAATAATATTATTATTTATTTAATTATAAAATAAGATTACTTATAATACTTATAAACTATTTTCTTGCTATTTTTATGCAAAAATATTTTATTAACTGGATTCAAGTTATTTCTTAAATATCCTTTAATCCAGATTTTAAGATTTAAGGTAAACGGATTCGGAATTTCCAATATAGAATACCGGATACAAGCTATTTGCAATCTAGAATTCCTTAAAATATTCTAATAACTGGAAAAGTTTATTGGATTTATAAAATACTTATGCTATTTAATTCCTAAATATAGCTATAGAATTAATCCATTTCAGAAAAGGAAAATTAGAATATTGAATAAGGCTTGCTAATCGAACCGTTTACTTTTAAATATAGGATAGCGAAATTATATTACGCAAGCTATTTTCAACTTAATATTAGATAAAGTTAATAGTTTTTATAACTTCAAAATAATTTTGGAAGCTAAGAATGCTTTATTTTATTATATTTCAAATAAATCTCTTTTTATTTAGCTAAATGCATTTAAGGAAATGGGATTTTCAGGCATTATTTTCCAATTAGCAAACGATTATATATAGAACGGAATATTACTAATAGCAAGCATAGCCGTATAATTAATTTTCTATTTGAGCAAGACAATTAATAAGGCAAAATGAAAATACTGGCTTATAAAGCTTGAAATAGCTTATTTAATATAATTAATGCGAAAGCTGCGAATAATAATAAGATCGAACCGAACTAAATTAATTTATATCCTTACTAATTATATAATAATAGTTAGCATTATTTATTTATTATTTATAAATATAGTAAATAAAACCAAAGCAAATATACGGTTAATTTTCGTTTCGGAATATTTGAGCTAATTCGACCTAAAAGCATATTATATACCGGGAAAGTCGAACGTTTTCGCAAATGCTATATTAAAATTACTATTTACCCAGAAACTTATTAATAATGAAAGCGTTCTAGATAAGATATAAGAAAACGAACTTATTCAAATTCTTAATAAAATATTTATAAATAGCAAAATGAAAAGGTATATCAAAAAAGGATATGAAAAATATCCCTTATAATCCAGAATAATCGAATAATTAAAAGATTTAAATAAAATTGCCCGATTACTTTTTATATTAAATTATAATAGCTTATTATTTCTTAAAGATTATTACGGGAAATAACGATTATATATTCCGAATGAAATAGCATTGGATTTTATTAAAGAAGCTTATAATAGAAAATATTATTTCGATATAAATTATATATAATACGATTTGATAAATCGATTTATTATTAAATATTGCTATACTAAAATACGCAATTATATATCGATATATTAAGCTTATAACGAAAATAAAAATAATTTATAATAACTTTTAAAAGAAATATAGCCTATATTATCTCTATTAATTCTATTCTATATTATTATTATAGACTTTATTATAGAATTACCGATAATACTATTTATAAATATTATATAAGCTTTGGTTAAAATATTATTTCTGGATATATTTCTTACGATTATAAATAAATATTCTAAAGCTATAATTATTATATTAAATAATATAATATATATTATAGCAAATTAAATAATCCTTATCTTACGGATATTTTATATTACTAGCTAGGGAATATTCAAAAGGATTATTTCAAATAGAAATTCGAAATTCTTATCGGAATTCTAAAGATATTTATAAAAGGCTATCGGAACGAAATTTGCTTACTTTACTATTTCGTATCCGCAAACGGATAAGCAATCTGAAATAAAGAACCGAATAATTGAAATAGCAATTTGGTATTTTATAACCGCTTACTCTAATATAGAATAAACCGAAATAATACTAATATTATAATTTAATTTAAATAATACATATAATCGAACTATAAAATATTCGGCTAGCTAAATGCTATTCGGATTTAATTTATTATCGAGCTAGTAAATAAGAAATATAATATCCTTAGCAAAAGAAGTTTTCTAAGAAAAAGCTCAATTTTTTATTACCGAAATACAAATAGCAGCCAAATTGCAATATAATAAGTATTACTGCTAAATAGTTTTCAAACTAAATAATTGGGTATATATTCGCTTAAGCTATAAATACTTATTGCTAAATAATTTATTTCTAAAGTTTTTATAATAAAGGATAAAACTTTTCTAAATTATTCGAAAAATAAGGAATTTAGCATATAAATTAAAATTAATTCCTTATATAAATATCTATTTAATAATCTCGGTAATACAATTAATATTTGCAAATCTTTTTAAAACGGATCTTTATAAATATAACTTTATATATTAAGACCCAATAAATATATTAAAGAATCCGAATATCGAGAAATACTTAGAAGATTACCGATATTATAAGCTAAAAAGGATAATTAGCTGCTATAAGCGAAAATATAAACGTAATTCGCGCAGAATTAAATACTTGGTAAAATGGATAAATTATTCTAGCTATTATAATATATAAATGCTTTATAATGCCTTAAATACAGACGAAATAATACGTAATTTCGAACGGAAATGCGAAGCTATAGCCGAATTGCAGGAAAGAGCAAAGCGAAAGCGGCTATTAGCGGAAGAAATCCTTAAACCGGGAAATATTATCGTAATTGCTTTACGAAAACAAAGCAGGCCAAAGCGTAACTTACAAATAGAAAGTGCACTAGAATAAGCTAGTCCATTTATTCCAAGAAATTAAAAGAACTCGTAATGCAATAAGCGCGCATTAAAGTAAAAGCAATTGCTAAATAAGGTAAATGAATTTCTGGCAAATGCAAAAGGCTATTATTTCGTAAACCGCTAATAAATTTATTTTATTTTCTTTTTTTTATTAGCGCGCTTATAATTACTATCCTTATTTACTTATTATAGCTAGCCGTATTGCCTTATTATTATTACTTTTTATTATATTTTTGAATATTGTTTTTAAGTATTAAACTAGTATTATTATTAATTTCGCTTTATTCTATTAAATTTCCGTAAACCCGTAAGGATTATATTAATAAAGCTATTAATATTATTAAAACTAAAATGCATTATGCAATTATTAAGTTATATTTCTTTATAAATGCTTTGCTATAAAATTAAAATTAATAAGAAACGATATATTTAGCTATGCTTAATTTTTATATAATGCTATACTTTATATCTCAGGAAGAACTTTCTAAGGTTTGCCGAAAAAGCAGGATTATATAATACGCTAAATATGTTTATAAGGCATTGCTCAAAGACTGCTTCTTTCTGGAAGGATATTAGTAAGCTATATACTTGTATAATAGCGAAAGCCGTTTCTACCGTAATATTTACGTAATAAAGAACTATTTAAGTAATTTCTTTCGCTATTAAAAAGCTTATATAATAGCTTTTTATCGGGCGCTAATTAATAAGGGTTATACTAATATAATAAACCAAGAAATCGAATATAATATTTATATCCTTAATATCGAGTTAAGCAGCAATAATATTAATTGACTGCTAATTACTAAAAAAGCTTAAGAATTTATTTTATAGTATTTTATACTGTTATAAATTAATCGCTCTAGCCCTATTTACGAAAGATAAGAATTTTATCCAAATATTCTTACTAGCGCGAATATTATTACGAGCGAAAATATAAACGATAAATTAATAGATAATTCTATTAAAAGAATATCGCTTGAATTTATTTCGAATTCACTTACTATTCGTAATCTTATCTTTATTTTATATACTTTATTAATAGCTTATTGTATTTTATTTCCTATTATAATATCGAAAGACGATCGCTTACGAAATAAGTATAGCCGTTATATTAAAAATAAAGCTAGATAAATAATTCTAAGCGGTTATAGCAGCCTTATTAAAAAGGAAATAAATGCTATACGCTATATAGCCAATATAGCAAAAGTCGTTATAATCTATAAATATAGTCGTAATATAGCTTTTGCTGCTTAAAAGAAAATAGCTAAGAATATTAAGCTAATTTTGGCTAAACTTAAAGCCTTTAAACCTATTATACTAATTATTAATTTAAGCCTATTTGCTATAATAAAACGAAATTTTATAATGCTAGCCAAATGCTATTAAATTATAAATAATACTATTAACTTAATCGAAAACGACTTACCGAATATAGCTAGTCTATTAGCTATACTAAATAAAGCTTCCCGAGCTAATATTAATAGCATTTTGCCCTTACGAATTACGCTTTACGCTATCCCCGTTTCATTTATTAAATATAATTCCAAATTCAAAGCTATTAAAGCCGAAATTGCGGTATATTACCGTACGCTAGCCTTTTATATATTTAAGGAATATATATGCTATAATTTTATTTAAGAAAGCAATTTCGGTATTAACCGTCTTTATATTGCTAATAATTTCGCTATTTATAATAATATTAAATTCGGCATTATCGGAATCCATAATAGTTATATCCAGTACTTTTTCCTTTTTATTATAAGAAAATATATATACGAGTTCGTTATTTGGTTCCGCGATTTTAATCCTATTATTTTATCCAACCGGTTAAGCTTGCATTTTATTATAAACCAAATCTTCCGTTTCGAGTACGATTTCAAAACTGTTAAGATTATCTTTATTAAAGACGATATAGATTATAATTTCAATATTACTTTTCAGAAATAAGCTAATGAAAACAAAAATTACTTTAGCGCCGCCCGATCCTTATAATGCCAAAATCGTATAATAGGCTTCAAATCTTATATCCAAGCGTATAAGCTAGTTAAGACTTTGCAGCTTAATATCTATAATTATACCGACTTTTGCGATTATATCGGAAAAAAAGAATTATTTGCTATATTCTTTTGCAACCTATCGAATCTTGAAATTATTATTAAAGCTTGAGAAATTATTCCCAATTAATAAATATAGCTATTATTTATCGATATAACTTTATTAGCAGCATATAATATTGCTTTCTTTTAATAATTTATAAATTTAGCTATTTATATTAAAAATTGATTACGATATTGCTATATAATAATTATACGCGGCTATCGGCTTTGCATGCTAATATATCTTATCGTAATTTCATTTTACATTTACTATTATTATATTTACTTAATATCTTATTATTTAAAAGCTATACTTTTTATTAATATTTATAAGCAATTTTAATCTTTAATTATATTTATACCAAATATTTCGGTAATAAATACGATTAAATATTACCGAAATATACTTGGATATCGGCTAGCCTTATTATATATAAATATTATATATATTTATTTACTTTAAGCATAAACCGATTATAATAGAGGATTAATTCTAAGCTTTTAATATAAGCAGGTTTTCTTTTAGTTCCTGGTATAAGCATATTTGTTATTCAAGTCTTTAATATAAGCACGTTTACCTATTAAAACTTTAATACGAGTCGGCTTTATAAAACGATTATTATTTCTTATATAATCTCTTTTGTCCAATAATGCTATCGTGCTTTTCCTTGCCGTATAACTCAAGGTTTTACTATATCGTACTATTGCTATTCAAGATATCTTTAATTATTAGCTTCTTTTGTAAATAAAGGTTATAAAGGGCCGGCAATTAATAGCAAAACCTATAAACAAAATGAATTTATAATGGATTTGCCTAGTAAATCTATAATAAATCCCTTAATAAATACGCAATGAATTCATTAAATAAATGCTATACCTTTACCGGGGGGCCTATATAATGCCTTAATATACTTTTAGCGTAGTTTACTTTCTTAGAAAAACTATGCTTTATAATATATTTCAATACGTTTACTATTAATAAATTAAGCAAATATGCTTATTTCTTCTTATATAAAGAAAGCAGCATAGCGGAAGACTTTGCATATACGTTTCTCAAAACGGTTATAATTAATTATAGCATGCTTAAAGAAATTATTTTCAATAAAAATAAGAAGTTTATATTAAATTTCTAAACTTTATTAATAAAACTATTCGAAATATAGCAAAAAATATTTATAGCATTTCATTTACAAACGGATAAATAAATAAAACAAACGAATTAAATTATTAAGCAATACTTATAATATTATATAAACTATAAATAAGATAATTAAGTTAACTTGCTATTATTAATATAATTCGCATATAATAATGCAAATACAAATATAATAAAGAAATTACTATTTTATGCGCTTTATAGTTATAACCCGATAGCTTATTATAACGAATTATTAGAAGCAAATATAAAAATAGCAAAAAAACGAATCCGGAAAATTAAAAAAATCCAGAAAGAATTTCAAGAAAAACTGAAATTTATACAAAAAAGAATAACGAAATATACTAATTTCAAAAAGATTAAAAAACCAATTTTATAAAAAAAGGATAGAATTTATCTTATTCGACAAAAAAAGCATATCAAAATAATAAAACCTTTTTACTCGCTAAATTATAAGAAATTTGGCCTATTTAAGATTTTAAAGAAAATCTTAAATATTAATTTCAAATTTGCATTGTCTTATAGAATGAAAATCCATTCGGTATTCCATATTTCGCTGTTCGAACTAATATTTAATGCAATCAAAATAGACAAATTTATATAAATCGAAACTAATAAACCGGAATACGAAATCGAACGGATCTTTAAATATCGGGAATTAACTAAATATAAGGAATACTTAATTAAATAGAAAAAATACTATTCGAATAAGAATAGCTAAAAACCAGTTAATAATTTAAATAATATACGATAAGCATTCAAAAAGTATTAGGAAAAGCAATTAATTAGCTAATTAGAAAAATAATCGGAAAAACCCGATACGGCTTTATAACCCGCGAATAAATTAATAGTAAACTAGTTAATATTGAAACCAAGCTGCTATAAAGCAATATTCAAATCGAAACTTTTAAGAAAAAGACTTTTTGGAATTAAAGGTTTCGTAATGCAACGCTTAATTTCAGCTTTATAGCGCTCTTCCTTAGCCTTTTCCGCCTTTAACCTTTCCAATTCCTCGATATTATCGATATTATAACGAATAGCTTATATTATCTTTTTATACTATATGCGTTTTTATTAATGCAAGCGAAAAACTTTCTTTTTTACAATTTCTAATTTATCTTTTAACCTTTAATGCTAATAAGCTATCTTGCAAAGCTTATCCGAAATAATTCCTAGAACGTTATATTGAAAACGGTTAAGCTATATATATTCTGAATAATGCGAAGAATTACTTTCTGAAACCTGATAATTAAAAATATTGCGACTTTCGCAAAACGAATAAGAAAGCATTTGCATAGCGCGTTACAAAACCGCCTCTAGAAAGGAATTGCGATATTGGGTTTTAGTCGAACGAATAAAGCGAGTTTTTTGTATCCTGCTCGATATTCCGATTAGAAAAGAGAGATTACGAAATAAGTATTAATAAAAGGCTTTATAGAAAATTATTACGGACGATAATTGATAAGAAAAGAATAATATTATAACTTAATATAAACCCAGAATTAATATAAAATATAAGAACGATTATTCAAGCAACTTAATAGCAGCTTTATAAGAAGAAAGAAATATATATCGATTATATAATTACGGGTTAAAAATAAATAAAATAAGGATTACTAGATTATTAAGTAATTTAATAAGCCAAGCTTACTGGATTACTAAATAAGCTAATAATTTAAGAAAAAAGAACTGGATATATAAAATAGGTTATTTATTAAATAAATTCCTATAGCTTTTTAATTATAAATCTAAATATTATTTAAACCTTATTAAACATTCAAATAATAGCCTTATTAGCTTATAAACATTGCAAATATTTGTTAAACGTATTTCCGGTATTTAAAGCTATACTTAATACCGTTTTTGTTAGTATAAACCCTTTTAATATTACAGTTTATTTTAGGATTATTATAGCGTTTATAATAAGTTTAAAGAAAACCTTTTTAAGTTTCCTTCTTTATTATTTATTAAGTTGCTTAAACAATTTGAATCGCTATTATTTATAGCTATATTGTAAAAAGAGCCTTTTTTTCTTATAGCAAGCTACTTCTATTCTTTAAGTTTGCGTAAAAACTATCCTAAATTTTCTTTCGCTAAAAAGTGCAATAAGCAATAATTTTAATAGCAAGCCGTTTAGCTTATACTGCTATAATTAAGGTTTATTGCTTGCTTTAATAGGATATTATTGCTTAACTAATTAAGTTTTCATTATTAAGGAATATTAACTTATTTTTCCGGAATTAATTTCCATTTTTGCTTTTTCCTTTTTTAATAATAATTACAAGCAATATAGCCTTTCTTGCTATAATTATAGCAAGTAACCCCTTTGCGCTATTTTCGTATAAAAGTATTTATTTCTATAAGCTTAATATACGTTATATTTGAATAGGCCGTGTTATTTCGGTTTTTTTATTAAAACTTTCGCTTTCCAAAATTGGGTTAATATTTCGGAATACTATTATAGTTTTTCTGTCGTTATTATCGGCATTCGTAAAGTGGATTATCGATATAAACCGCTTTATTAACAAATTTATTAAATTTTTCGGGTTGGTTTTCCTTATAAAGTTCGTCTTTAACTTCTTCTTTAAATCTTGCATAATAAGTATTTATAAGAAATTCGTTTTTATAATTAAAATAAGCTATAATTTGCCGAAATTTAGCTATATAATCCGTAGCGGAATTAGTTTGCCGGAATGCTTTTAGCTATCGTATTGCTATTTATCGTTCGTCCGGGTTTCCAAAAGTTTTAATAAAAGTTATTTCAAAATTAATGTAGCGCTAAAAGATATGCTTAGTATTCTCAAACGAAAATTCTTATTATTATTCAAATAATTGTAAAAGGTCGGCTTTTATTACTAGAAAGCGATCCTTTCAAAACAGCTTCTTGCAAAGTTAATTTTATCGTAAATAATCCTGAACTAAATACTATAATGCTTGAAATAAGCTTTAAATTAAGTTAAAAAGGCCTGGAAATCCTTTTGGGTACTTTTATAAAGCTTAAGCTTATTAACCTTAAAAGCCTTAGCTTGCTAAAAGGCATTAAAGCGGAAGATTTCGTTTTTGATTTCCTTAAATTGCTAGTATAGAGCGATATTCTATTGCTAGAGCTGTTCGTTAATAAAAATAACCGGGGCTTTTTCTTAAAGAGCCGGGTTGCCGGAAAAAGATAGTATTTAGAACGCTATTGTATTTCGAATATTACTTAAAAGGTATATATTAAACCGTTCTTAAATAAGAATAGTGAAAATATTATAAACGTTATAGCAATCTTAAGATTTACTGGAAAGTTAAAAGGTTTATATTAGCAAAAGCGGTATTAAATATAAACTTTAAATATTAAAATACGTTTAATAAAGTATTGCAATATTTATAAGCCTTAAGCGGCTATTACTTAAATGCTATATAGGGTTTAAGTAGTATTTAGATTTACGACTGAAAAGCTATAGTAATTTATTTAGTAAATATCTTATTCTTATATATATTTAGCTTTTCAATTAAAATAGCTTAAATAGCTTAGTTATTCCTTTAAGATAGCCTGGATAGCTTAGCTATCCTAGCTATTCTAACTTTAACCTTTGCTTATATAAATATTCGGTTGGTTTTATAGCCCCGCTTGGAAATATAATGCTAAGTGAATAGTTTTTTAAAGAAGCTTTAAGCTTATAACCTAGTCTTGCATATTGGTTTATAATATATTTGAAAATTCGTTCGATTTCGTATTTTAATTCGTTATTTGCGATTTGTATTATTTTATCCGTTTTAATCGATTTTAATATTAGTTCGAGAAACGAAATATGGAATATTGGATAAATTCTTATTTTATAAAGTAATGCAAGTTCGAAATTAATATTTGAGACTTTTTTTAAGATTTTGAATAAGTTAAGTTTCTTATAATTTAAAGAATAAAAGGGTTTTATTATTTTAATATTTTTTTTTTGTCGAATAAAGTAGATTTTATTCTTTTCTTATAGAATTAGTTTTTTAATTTTTTTGGAATTAGCGTATTTCGTTATTCTTTTTTGTACGAATTTCAATTCTTTTTAAATTTTTTTTAAATCTTTTTAATTTTTTAAATCCGTTTTTCTACTGCTTTTGCATTTATTTTTAATAATTCGTTATAATATACTATTAAATTATAGTTATAAAGTGCATAAAATAATAATTTCTTTATTATATTCGTATTTGCATTATTATATACGAATTATATTAGCAATAATAAATTAATCCAATTATTTTGCTCGTAATTTATATAATATTGTAAGTATTATTTAATAATTTAATTTATTCGTTTTATTTATCCGTTTATTTATAAAAAAAATGCTATAAATATCTTTTGTTATATTCCGAATAGTTTTATAAGTAAAATTTAGAAATTTAATACGAATTTCCTATTTCTATCGAAAATAATTTCTTTAAGCATATTATAATTAATTATAACTGTTTTGAAAAATGTATATACGAAATCTTCTGCTTTGCTGCTTTCTTTATAAAAGAAGAAATAAGCGTATTTACTTAATTTGCAAATTATTATTAAAATACTATTATATTATACTTTAATTAAAAATTCTTATAAAAGAAATAGCTTAGTAATAAAATCTTAGCTAATGGATTGCTAATTGCTTCTAGAATAAAGAGCAGTTAAAGCAATTTATAAGGCTTATAATATTCAATTTTGTTTTTCTTATAGCTATTATATTTTTATAAAATTCTTTTAATTCTTTATTTTAATTTTAGAAAGTTTTAGTATTTCTTAATTTTTTCGTACGTAATTCTGATTCTTTAATAGCCGTATACTAATATACTATACGTAATTTTAATACATTCGTCTTATTTCTCAGAAATTATATTTTCTAATTCCTTTTCGTTATTACTAATCTTGATAATTATATTAAGTTTTCTGGCTTTATTTACAAAGTTGCTATTTTCGTCTTATTAAAAGATATTTTGAAATTCTTTAAGTTTTATATCTTAATAGTTTAATCGTTTACTAAATATATTTGCTTTACTATTTTCAGATTATTTATAATAAACAATTTTCAAATTAAATTATAAAAAGAATTCTGCTTATTTAATTTATTATTTATTTAAGATTTTTATAATTATAAATATTATTAGATTTTTATAATCTGAATATATTATAATCTGGTATTTTGTTCCGATTAAATATTATTATTATTTTTTGAATGCTTTAACGATTGCTATTAATTTCTTATTTAAAATACTATAATTAAGTTTTAAGCTATTTAGCTTTTTTAAGAAATTGCTTATAATCCTAAAATATTTTTAATCGTTTTATTACTTTAGCTATTTACCGAATATATAATCTAATATATCAGTTTTAATTTCAAAAGGTTTTTTTAAGTTTGCTTTATAGAATATAGATTTTAATATAACTTATTTCTTAATTTTATTAAATGCTTTTTATATTTCTTAAAACTATTTAAATTTCCGATTTTTTTTTAATAAGATTTATAAAGGAATATGCAATTTTGCTATAATTTCGTATAAATTATTAATAGAAATTAGCATATTCGAGAAAAGCTTTAATATTTTTAATATTTTCTAATTTAAGCTATTCTTATATTATTTTAACTTTATCTTTTTATATGCTAACTTATTTTAATTCGATAATATAGCCGAAATAATTGACTTTTTATTAATAAAAACAGTATTTGCTTGATTTAATTAAAAGCTTATTATTTTATAAAATTTGCAATATTTTCTATATATCTTTATTATATATTTCAAAATCTTTAAAAAAAATAAAGATATTATTAAAGTAAACGATAATAATAATATTTAAGTATTTACGAAAAATATAATTAATTATTTCTTAAAACAATATTAATATATTTATAAGTTCAAAAAGCATAATTATATATTTAAAGTATTTGTAATAAGTTCTAAAAGCTATTTTCCAAATATTATTTTCCTTAATTCGAATATAATAATATCTTTCTTTAAAGCCGAATATAATAAATTATTTTGCTTTTATTAAGCGATTTCTTATTTTGCTTGCTAGTAATAATAAATAGCGATTTTTGATCGTAATATTATTAAGTTATTTATAATTTATATAAAATCGTAATTTGCCGTTTTTCTTAAATATAAATAAAATTAAATATCTTATAAGTAATTTGTTATAAATGCTATAGCAATTTTAAGATTTACTGTAAAGTCAAAAGGGTTTATATTAATAAAAGCGGTATTAAATATAATTTTTGAATATCGAAATACGTTTAACAAAATATCGTAATATTTATAAGCTTAAGCAGCTATTACTTAAATATACTATAAGGTTCAAATAGTATTTAGATTTATAATTGAAAAGCTATAATAATTTATTTAATAAATATTTTATTCTTATATATTCGGCTTTTCAATTTAACTTACTTGCTTATTAAATAAGCCAATAAGCCTGGCTTGCTAAATTATTAAGTAATCCGATAAGCTATATCTTATTTAACTTTATCCTTTAATTACGTAAATAAATATAAGTTTTTCCCGAATAAAGCTAGCAATACAATAACCCTAACAGCTCTTTTTATATACTGCATGCTTTAATTTATATATTGGGTTATAATATTATCCTTCTTTTATTAATTATTATCCTTAATAATATTCTGTAAAGTTTCTTGTTATCTTTACTTATCGATTGCTATTATAACTTAGTAAAAGGCTAGATTATACGGTATAAAAAGGGAATTTGATAAGGCGCCTTATTATTAGCTTTTCTTAAAGAACCCTTACAACCGCTTACGTAACCCAGGGTTAGGGTTATAAAGGGGGTAGGATTTGGAAATCTATTATAAATTCGACAAATTTAAAATCTGGGAATTTGCCTTAAATCTAGCAAAGCTATATTAAAGAGCTGGATATATAAGATCGGGATATTTACTAAATAAATTATTATAGCTTTTCAGTCGTAAATCTAAATATTATTTAGACCTTATAATACTTTCAAATAATAGCTATTTAAGCTTATAAATATTGCGAATATTTGTTAAATATATTTCCGGTATTTAAGGCTATATTTAGTACCGCTTTTGCTAGTATAAACCTTTTAACTTTACAGTTTATTCTAAAATTGCTGCAGCGTTTATAACAATCGCGCTTTCCTAATTAAAATATCGAATAAAGTATAGAAAACCCGTTTTTTTCGTTCGATTAAAACTTAGCATTGCGATTCCCTTTTAGAAGCAGTTTTGCAATATGCTGTATAAATGCTTTCTTATTCATTTTGCGAAAGTCGTAGCATTTTTAGCTGCTAAGTTTCGGAAAGCGATTTTTCGCGCTGCTTAAAATGCGTACGGCTTAATCGTTCCCGATATAATATCCTGGGAATTATTCCCGATAAGCTGCGCAAAATAGCTTATTAGTATTAGAAGTTAGAAAACGAGCTAGAAACTACGGAAAAGAAAGTCTTTTGCTTGTATTATTAGAAGCGCATATAGTATAAGAAGATAATATAAGCTGTTTATCGCAATATCGATAACGTAAAGGAACTGAAAAGGTTAGAAGCGGAAGAAGCCGAAAAGGAGCATTATAAGGTTAAGGCCGAGCACTGTATTGCGAAAGCTTTAATTTCTGAAAATCCCTTTTTTAAAAGTTTCAATTTGAATGCTATTTTGTAGCAGTTTGGTTCTGAAATTAATTGGTCCGCTATTAACCTGTTTGTAAGGTATAAAGCCGTGCCGAGTCTTTTTAATTATTCTTCTAGTTAATTAATAAGTTATTTTTTTTAATAGTTTTCGAATGCTTATTACGCATTATTTAAGTTGCTAACTGGTTTCTACTTATTTTTGCTCGAATAATATCCTTTTTATTTAATTAAATATTCTTTATATTTGGCTAATCTTTTATATTTAAGAATTCGTTTTACTTTATATTCTAATTTATTAGTTTTGATTTATATTAATTTATCCGTTTTAGCTATTCTAAATGCCGGTTCGAAAAACGAAATATGGAATACTGGGTGGATTCTTATTCTATAGGGTAATACAAGTTCGAAATTAATATTTAAGATTTTCTTTAAGATTTTGAATAAACCGAGTTTCTTATAACCTAGCGAATAAAAGGGTTTTGTTATTTTAATATACTCTTTTTGTCAAATAAAGTAAATTTTATCCCTTTCTTATAAGATTGGTCTTTCAATCCTTTTAGAATTAGCGTATTTCGTTATTCTTTCTTATATAAATTTCAGTTCTTTTTGAAATTCTTTTTAGATTTTCTTAATTTTTCGGATTCGTTTTTCTATTGCTTTTGTATTTATTCTTAATAATTCGTTATAATAAGCTATCGGGTTATAGCTATAAAGTGCATAAAACAGTAATTTTTTCGTTATGCTTATATTTGCATTATTATATGCGAATTATATTAATAGTAATAAGTTAACTTAATTATTCTATTCGTAATTTATATAATATTATAAGTATTGTTTAATAATCTAATTTATTTATTCCGTTTGCCTGTCCGTTTGCAAGTAAAATGCTATGGATATTCTTTATTATATTCCGAATAATTTTATAAATAAAATTTAGAAGTTTAATACGAACTTTCTATTTCTATCGGAAATAATTTTCTTAAATATGCTATAATTGGCTATAATTATTTTAAAAAATATATATATAAAGTTTTCTGCTATACTGCTTTCTTTATAAAGGAAGAAATAAACGTACTTGCTTAATTTGCAAACTATTATTAAAATGCTATTATATTGCGCTTTAATTAAGGGTTTTCGTAAAAAGGATAGCTTAATAATGAAATCCTAGCTAATAAATTGCCAAATTGCTTCTAGAACGGGAAGCGGTTGAAGCAATTTATAAAGCTTATAATATTTAATTTTATTTTTCTTGTAACTATTGCATTGTCGCAAAATTCTTTTAATTTTTCGTCTTAAGCTTAGAAAGTTCTAATACTTCTTAATTCTTTCGTATATAGCTTTAATTCCTTAATAGCTATATGCTAATATATTATACGTAATTTTAATATATTCGTTTTATTTTTCAAAGGTTATATTTTTTAGTTTCTTTCTATTATTAAGAATTCTAATAATCGTATTAAGTTCTCTAGCTTTATTTATAAAATTGCTATTTATTATAACTTAATAAAGGACTAAAGTATATAGAGAAGAGAAAACTAGCTAAATATTCCGCTTTTAGCCTTATTTAAAGAAAACCCTATAATTACTTACGTAATTTAAAGTTAAAGTTATAAGAGAAGGAAGATCTGGAAGATTTGCTTAAATCTAGCAAATTTAAAATTTATAGATTTGTTCCAGATCCGGCAAATTTATATTGAAAAGCTAGATATATAAAAATAGAATATTTATTAAATAAATTACTATAGCTTTTCAGTCGTAAATCTAAATATTATTTAAACCCTATTATTTTTCTAAGTAATAGCTATATAAGCTTATAAATATTGCGAGATTTCGTTAACTATATTTCCGGTATTCAAGACTATATTTAATACCGCTTTTGCTAATATAAACCCTTTTAACTTTACAGTTTATTTTAGGATTGCTATAGCGTTTATAATACTATTTTTATTTTGCCAGAAGATATTTTAAAATTCTTTGAGTTTTATATTTTAATAGTTTAATTGTTTGCTAAATGCATTTGCTTTACTATTTTCAAATCTTTTGCAATAAATAATTTTTAAATCGAATTATAAAAGAAATTTTGCTTATTTGATTTCTCGTTTATTTAAAACTTTTATTATTATAAATATTATTAAGTTTTTATAATCCGAATATATTATAATTTAATACTTAATTCCGATTAAATAATATTGCTATTTTTCGAATGCTTTAACGATTGCTATTAATTCTTTATCTAAAATGCCGTAATTGAGTTCTGAGCCGCTTAATTCTTTCGAAAAGTTATTTATAATCCTAAAGCATTTTTAATTATTTTATTAACCGAATTGTTTGCTGAATGTATAATCTAATATATTATTACAAGGGCTTAGTTCAGGGCTTGAAAGGGGTTTTCATTTAACGATAATTGTTAAAGTATTCTAAAGAATGCTAAAGAACTAGGTCTAACCTTGATCCGTCGGGCTCTATCCCGCTATACTTATAGACCTTAGTTTTCGATATTTGCTTCAAGCATCTATTGCTTAGCCTCCTTCTTTATGCAGTTAAGTACCTTTCTTCCTGCCGTTAGGCAAGGTCTGGAAGCTTAACGGTACTTGGCTCGCAATGCCTTATATTATTCCTGGCTTAGGGCACCCTTTAGGTATCCGTATAATACCATCTCTCTTTTTCTTAAAGCCCGGCCCGGGCCTTTAAGATTTCAGGATCTGCCAGCTTATCAGGATGCTAGCGATAATACAGGTAAGCGAATTCCTTTGCGCCATTTCTTAGTAAATGCTTATATAGTTCCTATATTTAATCCTTGCATTTCGGGTAATCTTCCTACTTAACAAAGTACTTTATTTTATCGCCAGCTTCTATAGAATCCTTGATCTTG
This sequence comes from Chrysoporthe austroafricana, assembly GCA_001051155.2. Classification (NCBI taxonomy): domain Eukaryota; kingdom Fungi; phylum Ascomycota; class Sordariomycetes; order Diaporthales; family Cryphonectriaceae; genus Chrysoporthe; species Chrysoporthe austroafricana. The sequence continues at coordinate 106,644 of JYIP02000013.1, forward strand.
TCTGCCAAGTATTCTCTTTCAATAGGGGGCGCTTTTCGCAAGACCTAGTTAGAGTTAAGCCGTACCTGAATGCTAGCGCGATAGGGTTTTATAAAAGATATATAGAAGGAATCGTAAATTTTCCAGCCTTTGGGCAAAGCTAGCCGGACGGCCGTAAAAGAGATAATTTTGGTAATCTTGAAAAGTCCTAGTATCTTGTAGTCCAGTTTCTTGGTTGGCTTCCTTATTTGTATATATTTTGCATTAAGCATTACGAATTGCCTTTCGATATAAATCGGAATATCCGTCCGATATCGATTTGCTTATTATTTCATACGCTAGCGGGCGAAATCGAAATAAGCCCGGGTTTCGGCATAAATAGCCATTATCCAGTAAGCGTAAAGCTTGCTAGCAGGGTTAAAAATGCGAGGTTGGGTACGGAAAAAGGGGTTATAATTAGCTAGGTAATAATTATAATTAGCGTAAAAGGGGGTAATGCCGGTATTTGCCGAAAAAGAATTATTATATGCGAATTCAGTTATAAGCAATAGCTCTTTCTAATTGGATATTTTATAATTGATAAAAAAACGAATATAAGCTTTTAAGGTTTAGTTTAGTTTTTCCGTTTATCTATCTATTTAGGGGTAGAATGCTATATTTATATAGCTTTTGATACCGATAAGCTTTAGGAAGTCCGATTATAGTTTGGCTATAAAGCGGGAATTTCGGTCTAATACGATATTTAAGGGAATTCTGTAAAATCGCTAGTATTTTCAGGTAAAGATACGGATCAAATCGTCCATTTTCTTGCCTTTTATTCTCAAAGGTATAAAATAAGCTATTTTGGAAAATATATCGATAATAACTTATACTGAATTATAATTGTCGGATACGGGGAGCTTAATAATAAAATTTATTGAGATTGATTGCTAAGGCTTGTAATGGAATTCTATAGGTTGGAATTGTCCGAAAGGAGCGTATTGCGGATTTTTGTTCTGTTAATAATCCAAGCAGTTTCGGATATATTCTCGAACGGAATTTTCGAAACGGGGCTACTAGAAGTTTCTGGTAATGAGTTTTACCGTCTTATCCATGCCTATATATCCCGCGACTTTCGTATTATGCTCTGATTCTATAATATCTTGCCGCAAAGTTTTTAGTACTTAGAAGCGGTTTTTTCTATACAGAAAGCCGTTTTCTATTGAAAAGTCTTTATTTTTTTCTGCTAATACTAGATTTGATTAGTAAGTTTGGTCTTGTATAGCAGCATCTTTAATTCGCTATACGAAAGAAAGGGATTAGCGAATTGCCGAAAGGTTGCAGAATTTGGTTGTATTTAGGAAAAACGAAAGACCGGTCTGAAAGTTAAAAGCGAAATGCTCTCTTTTTAATACCATTATAATCGGCTAATATTTATCCTTTCCTTTCTCAAATCGATATTCCGGTAATCTCGATAGGGTATCGGCTTTCTTATTTTATTGCCCTAGCCTATAATTGATAATAAACTAATAACTTGCAAGCTATTGCGCTTATCTGGCTTGCTTTCTATTCAGCATTTTTGCTATTATGAAATAGGATAAATTCTGGTAATTTGAATATATTTCGATTCTATATTTTGCTTTTTCGAAATAATATTTCCATTTCGAGAAGCAGTTTACGATAGCGAAAAATTTTTTGTTATGGATTTCGTAATTTATTTCTGCTAGAGATATTTTCTTTGAATAAAACGTAACGGAGTATAATTTGCTATTTTCGGCTTTCTAGGAAAGAATAATGCTTATTGCATAATCCGAGGCATTAGTTTCTATAATTATAGGAATTTCTAAATTGAAATGTCAAAAGACTAGTACTAAAATAAAGGCTTCTTTTAGCTATTAAATAGAGGCTTTTATTTCTTTCGTAAGCGTCCAGCTTCTTTTGAGTTGGGTTTCTGTAAAGGGCTTTATAATCTTTAAGAATTTCGGGATAAAGCGCTTATAGAAATTCGCGAATCTTACAAACTGCTAAATATATTTAAAATAAGTTAGGAAGAACCAATTAAGGATATAATCTACTTTATCTTTGGATATAATAATGCCTTCCTGAATAATAATATTGCTTAAATATTCGACCTCTTAGACTTTCTATTGGCATTTCCGGGAAGCGATAGCCAGGTTATATTTGGTAAATCGCTTGAGAATTTCAATAACCAATTTGTTATATTCGTTCTTTATTTCTGCATAAATCAAGAAATTATCCAAATAGACTAATATGCTTTTATTTATTAAATCCTTAAAAATATAATTTATTATAGCTTGAAAAGTAAATAGCGCATTGATAAGACTTAATAGCATAATAATATATTCGAAAAGCCTATATTTATAACGGAAAGCCGTTTTCTATTCGTAACCTTTTGCTATTCGTATTAGGTTAAAGCTTATTTTTAGGTTGAGCTTGGTTATGAATTTGGCTTATCGCAAGCGGTTTTGGAATTCTGAAATCAAAGGAATCGGGTATCTAACTGGTATGGTTTTGCTATTCAAATCCTGATAATCCATTACCGGGCAGAACGGATTAGCGGGATCTTTCTTTTTTACGAATATAAAAGAAGCTCTATAAAGGGCTTTTAACGGGCGGATTCTGCCTGAGCTTAAGTTCTTATCGATTTAAGGTTTCAAGACTTAAAATTCTCTCTTATTTATATTATATATCAGTTCCCAGCTTAGTTTTATGCTTTCTTTAAAGTTAATTTTATAATCTTAAAGCTAGTAATCTAGTAGCTTTATAGCGGCTTCTTTGGATATAATAAGGAAATAGGCCCTGAATTTTTCGGGAACTTAATCCAGGGCTTCTTATTCTGAAAAAGAAGCAATGCTTCTATTAGTTATTACTTAGTCTTGAATGCAATAAGAATACTTAAAAGAATTGAAAGAGATATATTTGGGATTTTCTAGAAATCTTTTGAGTCGGTATGATTATAGCTACTATAAAGGAAAGATTATATCGAACTCGGTATCAAGCTAGCTAAGTTCGCATAATATTTTGGAAAAGTATCGGCTATAATAGAATATTATATCTGGTATAACGAAATATTTTAATATTTAGTCGGGAACCGAATTGAAAGCAATAAAGGCTTTTGCGATCTTTCTTTCGGTTTAATATAAGGCTAGCTGATCTGCTAGCCGTTTGGATATAATAGTTACTATTAAACTAGTATCGAAAAGGATTCGAGCTGGATATTATAAACCGTTTAGCAGGATAATAAATATTAGCATAATAAGTTTAATAATATTTGAGGAGCTTCGTATTATTCTGGTTCCGCAAACTTGGTTAATAGTATTCTCGTATTATTACAAGTTATTATCCGAGTTTATAAGTTCCTCAAAGCAGAGTTCTTATAATCGTTCAATTAGAGTAAAAGAATTAACTTTTAGCTTCTTAGCTTCGGAAAAGAGAGTATTTTCCGCTAACTTTTTCGTATTCTGAAAGGATATAATAAAAGCGGCCGTACGGGAGCCCGGGAGGATCGGCAATATTTTTCCGTTTACGTCCTTTTTTGCAAAACAAGCAAGTATTTAGTAATTATTACGACTATAATGCTAGCAGGCTTTCTTATCCCTTTTTCTTTAGTCGATATCCGTTTGGTTAATATTTTTAAAGGTTTCCTTATTAGAATTCCAAACCTTCTTAATATCCTTCCGATATTCTCTCTTAAATTATAATTTGTCGGGTCGGCTTAAAAATAGAATAGAACGTAAGCGGCTTGGTTTATCGGGTTAGCCCGATTTCGAGCGCTTATAAGTCGAATCGGGCGCGTTTTTTCCTAATAAACCCGGGTTAGATAGCATATTTTTATAGATCTATCCGGCTTTTTGGATTGCAGCCAGGAATTCTTTATCTAATTCGGGAAAGTTGCTTTATTAGGAATATACTATTTTTATTATTTTATCCGGAAAGGTTTTGGCGATATAGATCTGGAAAGTAATGCCAGATTACTAAACCTTCTCGTTAAGGGCAGCCATTTTAGTTAAGTACTGGGCGATATCCTTCTTATATTTGAGGTTTTCTATCTTTCGGGTATTAATATAGCGTATTAAGGTATTATTGAATCGTTCCTAGAACGCTATCGAATAGAGCGATTAGCGGTCTTTAGCACTTATAGTTTTGAACTGAAAAGCTTTCGATTAATGCTAAAAGCGGGCTTTATCGGTTAGGAAAGAGCCGATCTAATTAATCTTATAGAAGCTTTGCGGGAAGCTGTCAGCATATATTTCTATATATGAAACTACTGCCAAGTACTAAAGGCGAAATTTTGAGAAATCTTTGCTATCGTACGTACTGGGCTTATTAAGATATACAGGATTGATTTGGGCAGAAGATCTTGGGAGCCGGTATAGGATCCGGAAAAGCCTGGCATTTTCTTCGTTTTCTTCTTCCGGTAAGGGGCTGCGCCTGGCTTCTGAGGGTTTTCTGGATAGTCTTTTTAAAGGTTTTCGAAAGGGGTTATCCGAATCCGATTTTTCGGAGTTCGAATCGAAAGGCCCAGAGATATAAGATTGCCGAGGCAATGCATTTCTGGAGCGAAAAATTCTTATCCGGGCTGCGTTAAACTATACGCGTATAGCTTCTGCCGTACGGCAGGCCCGAAAGGCAAAGATATCCGCGTTTGTAATAAGAATGCCCTTAAGATAGGCTTCCGAATTCGAATACTTTATCGGGAGCGCAATAAATGCCGCTAGGGCCCGGTACGTTAAGTCTTATAATGCAGCTCTCTGGCCTAATCTAGCTATAAGAGAAACTATATTAGGGTTGCAATAAGATTATTCCTAAATGCAGTATTCTTATATAGCTTCCTATAAGAGCTGCTTCATTTTGTTTATCTAGTGCTATCCGGCTTTATTAAGATTTTTTGGGTTAATATACTATCGTTCTAAGAAATCGTTAATACGTAATTCGGTTTGATTAGCCCAGTTATTAATATCTTGCTAAAAGGCCTTTAGCAATTGAATAGTCTATTACTATTAGCATACCGCTTTGCTGATATTATCGATAGCTTTAGTACGTTTATTTTCCTTATTAATAAGGGTAGCAATAGTTTCCCAGACTTTTTTTGCGAAAGACAAGCTAGCTTGCTTGATTTCTTATTGGAATTGGCAGGCTTATTTGCGGGTAGCTTCCAGACTGGCCTTATATATAGAGATTATAGCGAAATAATTATTTTTTATAGCAGAATATTAGCCTTTAAGGTTTTCCCTAACCGCATGGTTATTTAAGCATTCCTTATCGATATCGCGGGCTAAGGCGCGAATAGCCTCGTAAGAGTCGTAAAAGCTTCGATAGATCTGGATTATCCAGTCCGGGAGATTAGGGATAATTACCTCGTTCTGAGCCAGGTCGGGAATATCCTATATAACAACCTCAAAGTCCTAAGGATTATACAGGATAAAGGCTCTTTATTGGGGCTGCTCGGACAATTATCGAGATATCTCCGCATCCTGATATTCTACCGAAAGGATAATGGGCAGAGGAAAGGAGAGGGTGCTATAGCGTCTAAGAAGCGCCTCGTATTCTTCTTCCGATAAGTAATGGAATTCTTCCCGCATCTGAGCCTGGAGGTTAGTGGGCTGGCGAAAGGGGGAGCCAAAGCTAGGCTTGCCGGCAGGCATAAGGTATTGGCTATATAGCGCGAGGTAATTGGTAAAGAATTTAAATAAGGGGTAATAATGATATAGTAGCGGGATAGCGGTTGCTTAGAAAGTCTTAATAATTATTTGTTATAAGGGCTTAGTTTAGGGCTTGGAAAGGGTTTTCATTTAACGATAACTATTAAGGTATTCTAAAGAGTGCTGAAGAACTAAGTCTAACCTTGATCTGTCGGGCTCTGTCCTGCCGTACTTATAGACCTTGGTTTTCGATATTTGCCTCAGGCATCTATTGCTTAGCCTCTTTCTTTATGCAGTTGGGTGCCTTTCTTCCTGCCGTTAAGCGGGGTTTAGAGGCCTAACAGCGCTTGGCTCGCAATGCCTTGTATTGTCCCTGGCTTAGGGCACCCTTTGGGTGTCCGTATAACATATATCGGTTTCGATTTCGAATAATTTATTTAAGTTTATTTTGCAGAATATAAGTTCTGATATAATGCGTTTTTTGATTTTATCGAATGCTTCTTATATTTCCCGAGATTATTCGAATTTCCGGTCTTTTTTCGTAAGGTCTGTAAGAGAGCATATAATTTTGCTATAATTTCGAATGAATTATTAATAGAAGTTAGCATATCTAAAAAATGCTTTAATATCCTTAATTTTCTCTAATATAAGCTATTCTTTTATTGCTTAAACTTTATCTTTTTATATAATAATTTTTCTTAGCTTAATTGTATAATTTAAATAATTAACTTTTTATTAACAGAAATAATACTTGCTTAGTTTAATAAGAAATTTATTATCTTATAAAGTTTGAAATACTTGCTATATATACTATTTATATAATTCAAAATCCTTTAAATAAATAAAGATATTATTAAAGTAAATAATAATAATAATATCGAAATATTCGCGAAAAATATTATTAATTATTTCTTGGAAAAATGCAAGCGTATTAGTAAATCTAAAAGGTAAAATTATATATTCGAAATATTTATAGCGATTTCTAAAAGCTATTTTCCAGATATTATCTTCCTTAATCCGGATATAATAATATCTTTTTTTGAAGTTAAATATAATAAACCATTTTGCTTTAATTAAGCGATTTTGCATTTCCTTTATTAAAAGTAATAAGTAGCAGTTCTTTATCGTAATATTATTAAGCTATTAATAGTTTATATAAAGTCGTAGCTTGCCGTTTTTTTTAAGTATAAATAAGATTGGATATTTTGCAAGTAATTGCAATTTTCCTATATAGCTTCTTTTCAAGTTCTTATCGATATATTCTTTAAATGCTTCGAGTTTTATTTAGTCGAGCTTGTAAATAGAGTAGTTCTATAGCTTAATTTCTTCTTTTAATAAGATTTTATAATCGTAAGGGCCGTGCTTTAATAAGCCGGTATCGAATTTCCCTTGCTATAGTTTCTCGAATTTATAGTATTCTTTTGGTATATTTTTGAGTTCTAATAATAATCTTTTTTCGTTTTTTGAGATTTGGAAGAATAAAAGGTATTATTAAGCATACTTTGCTTCTCTTGCTTCCTATCGTTACTTATAAAGCCTAATTTCTAGCAGCTTTAAGTATTTGCTGCTTATCGGGCTAAATCTCTTTTCGTAATCCTTTTAAGATTATTATATCGGAAGTTATATTTCCTTATAGTTTTATAATTTATATAATTTGTAACGCTTTGCGTTAGATTAATCCTTTATTAATTGCTAATTGCTTAAATTTTTAATTTAGCTTTAGCTTATATTTATAAGCTCGAAATACCCGTAACCCTTCTTTATTTTCTAGCAAGTTTTTTTGCCTTAAAAGTATATTTAAGCTTATTTAAGCGTATATTTCCAATGCTGTCTTTAATAATTAAAACTTTCTTTTCTCTATTAATTGCAATTTTTTCAGTAAGTATAGCTTATTTTTATAAAATCTAGCTAATAATTTAATCGATTCGAAAGTTATATTTTTTAAGCCAAAATATTCTTAAAATCAATTTAAATTATGCTATATTTATATTATTAAAAGTAATATTCGTTATAAAGCTTTAGATCGAAATAAGTAAGTAATTAGTTTTTATATCGATTATATTAAAGTTATATACAACCGCTTTTCTTTCTATAATATTAAGTTTATAAGAGTTTTTTTTCTGCATTTAAGGAATTTATTCTTTATTAACGATTTCTAGCAAGATAAAATTTCTTTGTATGCTGCTATCCAATAGCGCGCCGTATTATTACCCGTTAATATATGCATTCAAAATAATATGCTTTTCGTTTTCCTTAATAATTGCGTATAAAGACCTTATAATCTTAATCGGCTATTATCTCGTTATAAGCAATCTTTCCCTTTTAAAGTATTTTAAACTTATTTCGCTATTTATCTTACTAGCTTTCTTATTTGGCTTTAACTGTATTGCTTTGCCTTTTCGGCTTTTTGCAGCTTATGCTATTCTTTAACCTTATCTTGCATATAAATAGAATTTATTATAATATAGCATTATTCTTATATCGTTTTTCTTTAAATATATTTCTATAAATAATTATTAAGTAATCCGATATAAGCATTATTATTTTCAATATGCAAGACCTTTATATATTTTTTTTAAAATTCCGTAATGGGCTAAATTAATTAATTCTATTCTTTAATTAAGAACTAATTGTATTTAACTTGCTAAAATATATTTAGCAGTTATAATATATATAATATATTTAAGCAAGTTCGTAATAATAAGAGTATAAGTAATTAATCTTTCTATTTTCTTGAAATTTATATTTGCTATTCTGGAATGAAATGCTTTGAAAGAGTTCTTATAGCATAAGTCCGTAAACTAAATGCTTAATTTTCGTATATTTAATTATTTAATTATTGCGTTTTTAATAAAGCTGCTAAATATATTGGGTTCTTAACTCTTTTATTTCCGTAATGAATTCTTCTTTAAGCATAAAGGTTAATAAGTTATTTGGTTAATTATTTTGCAATATTGTCTTTTTAATTATAATATTAAATATTAATGCTTTCGTATATAGGATATCGAATTTTTCTTTTATTATTGCTTCCTATTGTCGTTCGAAATAATAGTTTAAAGGGAACCTTTCTAAGTTTGCTTTTTTAGCATTTAGCGAGTTGCTTGAATAGGTTAAATCGCTGCTATTTATAACTATATCGTAAAAAGAGCCTTTTCTTTTTATAACGAGCTATTTCTATCTTTTAAGTTTATATAAAAACTATTTTAAACTTTCTTTTGCTGAGAAATGCAATAAGCAATAATCTTAATAATAAACCGTTCAACTTATATTATTATAATCAGAATCCGTTACTTATTCCGATAGAATATTATTATTTACTTAATTGGGTTCTTATTATTAAGCGATATTAACTTATCTTTCTAAAACTAGTTTCCATTCTCGCTTTTTCTTTTCTTAATAATAGTTACAAGCAATATAGCCTTTCTTGCTGCAATTATAATAAGTAACCCCTTTGCATTATTCGCATATTAAAGTATTTAGTTTTATAAGTTTAGCATGCATAATGCTTGAATAAGCCGTACTATTTCGATTTTTCTATTAGAACTTACGCTTTCCAGAGTTAAATTAATATTTCAGAATGCTATTATATATTATAACTTAACGCGAAGCTAAGCGTGGCGCAAGAAAAAGAAATACAAAAATAACTACTCAAAAAACTTAATAATAGCCCCGCTAAAAAAGAAAAGAGTACGTCGATTATATAATTACGGGTTAAAGTTAAATAAGATAAAGATTATTAAATCATTAAGTAATCCAGTAAGCCAGGCTTATTAAATTATTAAATAAGCTAATAATTCAAAAAAGAAGAGCTGAATATATAAAGATAAATTATTTATTAAATAAATTATTATAGCTCTTTAGTCGTAAATTTAAATACTATTTAAACATTATAATACTTTTAAATAATAGCTTTTTAAGCTTATAAACCTTGCGATTATTTTGTTAAACGTATTTCAGTATTCAAAGCTATATTTAATACCGCTTTTATTAATATAAACCCTTTAATTTTACAATTTATTCTAAGATTATTATAGCGTTTATAACATTTTTATAATTCTTATTTAAGAACGGTTTAATATATACCCTTTAAATAATACCGGAAATATAATAGCGTTTCAGACCTTATTTTCTTCTAGCAACCAAGCTCTTTAAAAGAAAGCTCTAACTATCCTTACTAACGAATAGCTCCAATAATAAAATATAGCCTTATATTAATAGCTTGAGGAAGTTAAGAACGAAATCTTCCGCTTTAACGCTTTCTAGCAAGCTAAAGCTTTCAAGCTTGATAAACCCGAACTCTATAAAAGCATTCAAGAAGATTTCTAGGCTTTCTTGACTTAATTCAAAGCTTATTTCAAATATTATAGCGCGCAATTCAAGACTACTTATAACAAAATCGATTTCGCAAGAAGCCGCTTTGAAAAGACGGCTTTTCAATAATAAGAGCTAACCTTCCGTAACTATCTGGATAATAACGAGAATTTCCGTTCTAAAAATACTAAGCGCATTTTTCAGCGCTATGTTAATTTTAAATCGGCTTTTACTAAAACTTTTAAAAATCCGGATAAGAAATATATTGCAATATAGCAATTAAAAACATTTCGATAAACCGATTTGGCAGCAAATTATATAGCTAAATTTAAATAGATTATCGTTTATCTTAATTACGAAAATAAACCTTTTATAAATGCTTATTATATAGAATTTAAAGAAAAAATTAAAAATAAATTTTATAAAGAAAACCGATTCGAAAAATTTAGCAAGTTTATTAATAAAGCAGTTTATATTAATAATCGATTTTATAAATAGCGTTAATAATAATAGAAGAATTATAATAGCGTTCCGAAATATTAACTTAATTTAAAAAAGCGCAAATTTTAACAGAAAATTCGGAATAATACGGCTTATTCAAATATAATATATGCTAGATTTATAAAATTAAATACTTTAATATAAGAATAACGCAAAGGAATTATTTATTATAAATGCAGCAAAAAAAGCTATATTATACGCAATTGCTATTAAGAAAAGAAAAAGCAAAATTAGAAATTAATTTTAGAAAAATAAATTAATATTGCTTAATAATAGAAACCTAATTAGTTAAATAATAATATTTTATTAAAGCAAGTAGCGAACTTTAATTATAATAATATAAGCTGAATAGCTTGCTATTAAAATTATTGCTTATTATATTTTTTAGCAAAAGAAAGTTTAAAATAATTCTTATATAAACTTAAAAAGCAAAAGCAATTCGCTATAAAAAGAAAAGGCCTTATTTATAATACGGCTATAAATAATAGCGATTCCGACTATTCAAATAATCCTTTGGATATTAAAGGAAAAGATTTAGAAAAGTTTCCCTTAAATTATTATTTCGATTAGCAATAAAATACGATAATAGAGAACGAAATAAGCATTTAACGGATAAATATATTTACGCTTAATGCTATATTTGGAAAAATAGCGCTGCAAGATAAATATAATAGTAAACGTACTGAAATATATTATAAAGTATAATTCTCTTAAAAAAGTAAACTACGCTAAAAGCCTATTAAGGCATTATATAAGCCCTTTAATAAAAGTATAGCATCTATTTAATAAATTTACTGCATATTTACTAAGGGATTTATTATAAATTTATTAAACGAATCCATTATAAATTTATTACGTCTATAAATTTTGCTATTAATTGCCGGCCCTTTATAACCTTTATTTATAAAAGAAGCTAATAGTTAAAAACGTTTTAAGTAGCAGTAATACGATATAATAGGACTTTGGATTATACGGCAAGGAAAAGCATAACGGCATTATTGGATAAAGGAAATTATATAGAAAATAATAATCGTTTCATAAAGCCGACTCGTGCTAGAATCCTAATAAGTAAATATGCTTATACTAGGAACTAAAAAGAAAACCTGCTTATACCGGGAATTTAGAATTAATCCTTTATTATAACCGGTTTATGCTTAAGATAGATAAATATATATAATACTTATATATAATAAAGCTGGCCGATATTCAAGTATATTTCGGTAATGCTTAATCGTATTTATTGCCGAAATATTTAGTATAAATATAACTAAAAACCAAAATTGCTTGTGGATATTAATAGAAAGTATAGCTTTCAAATAATAAAGTATTAAGTGAATATAATAATAGTAAATGTAAAGTGAAATTACGATAGAATATATTAATATATAAAGCCGATAGCTGCGTATAGTCGTTATATAGCGATATCGTAACCAGTCTTTAATATAAGTAATTAAATTTATAAATTATTAGAAAAAAGCAGCATTATATACTGCTAATAAAGTTATATTGATAAATAATAGCTGTATTTACTAATTGGGAGTAATTTCTTAAGCTTTAGCAATAGCTTTAAGGTTTAATAAATTGCAAAAGAATATAGCAAATAATTCTTCCTTTCCGATATAATTATAAAGGTTAATATAGTTATAGATATTAAGCTATAAGGTTTTGATTAGCTTATGCGCTTGGATATAAGATTTGAAGCTTATTATGCGATTTTAGCATTATAAGAACCGGGCAGCGCTAAAATAATCCTTATTTTCATTAGCTTATTTCTGAAAAATAGCATTAAAATCGTAATCCATATCGTCTTTAATAAAGATAATCTTAATAGCTTTGAAATCGTATTCGAAACGGAAAATTTGGTTTATAATAAAATATAGGCCCGATTAGTTGGATAAGACAGTAAGATTGAAATCGCGGAATTAAATAACGAATTCGTATATATATTCTCTTATAGTAAAAGGGAAGAAATATTGAATGCAATTATCGTAAATTCCGATAATACCGAACTTAATATTATTATAAATAGTAAAGCTATTAATAATATAAGGACAGTTAGTACCGAAATTGCTTTCCCAAATAAAATTATAGTATATATATTCTTTGAATATATAAAAGGCCAGTATGCAATAATATACCGCGATTTCGGCTTTAATAGCCTTGGATTTAGGATTATATTTGATAGATAAAGCAGGGATAGCGCAAAATATAACTCGTAAAAGCAGGGTATTACTAATATTGGTTCGGGAAGTCCTGCTTAATATAGCCAATAAGCTAGCTATATTCAGTAAGTCGTTTTCGGTTAAGTCGATAATATTGTCCATAATTCGATAGCATTTGGCTGGTATTATGAAATTTCGTTCTATTATAGCAAATAGGCTTAAATTAACGACCGGTATAGTAAATTCGGGAGCTTTAAGCTTGGTTAAAATTAGCTTAATATTTTTAATTATTTTCTTCTAAGCAATAAAAGCTATATTACGATTACATTCGTAAACTATAATAACTTCTGCTATATTGGCTATATAGCATACAGCATTTACTTCTTCTTTAGTAAAGTTGCTATAATTGCTTAAAGTTATTTATTTAGCTTTATTCTTAATATAATGGCTATACTTATCTTATAAGCGATTGTCTTTCGATATTATAATAGGAAATAGGATATGATAAACTATTGATAGGGTATATAAAGCAAGAATAGAATTACGAACGGTAAGTAAATTCGAAGTAAATTCAAGCGATATTCCTTTAGTAAAGTTATTTGTTAATCTATTATCTATATTCTCATTCGTAATAATATTTGCGCTAGTAAAGGTATTTGGATAAAATTCTTATCTTTCGTAAATAGGATTAAAGCAGTTAATTTATAATAATATAGAATACCGTAAAATAAGTTCCTAAGCCTTTTTAATAATTAGCGGCCGATTAATATTACTATTGCTTAGCTCGGTATTAAGGATATAAATATTATATTCGACTTTTCGGTTTACTATATTAGTATAACCTTTATTAATTAGCGCTCGACGAAAGGCTATCGTATAAGCTTCTTAATAACGAAAGAAATCGTTTAAATAGTTTTTCGTTATATAAGTATTATAATAAAAACGGCTTTCGCTATTATACAAATATATAGCTTACCGATATCTTTCCAAAGAAAGGCAATCTTTGAATAATGCCTTATAAATATATTTAACGTATTATATAGTCTTGCTTTTTCGGCAAACCTTAAAAGGTTTTTCTTAGGATATAAAGTATAGTATTGCGTAAAAGTTAAGCATAGCTAAATATACTGTTTCTTATCAATTTTGGTTTTATAGCAAAGCATTTATAGAAAAATACGACTTAATAATTGCGTAATACGTTTTGGTTTTAATAATATTAATAGCTTTATTAATATAGTCTTTGCGAATTTACAGAAATTTAATAGAATAAAGCGAAATTAATAATAATACTGGCTTAATGCTCAAAAATAATATTCAAAAATATAATGAAAAATAATAATAATAAAGCGATACAGCTAGCTATAATAGATAAATAAGGATAGTAATTATAAGCGCATTAGTAAGAAAAAGAAAATAAAATGAATTTATTAGCAATTTACGAAATAATAGCCTTTTGCATTCGCTAGAAATTCATTTGCTTTACTTAGCAATCGCTTTTATTCTAATGCGCGCTTATTGCGTTACGAGTTCTTTCGATCTTTTGAAACAAATAGATTAGCTTGCTTTAATGCATTTTCTATTCGTAAATTGCGCCTTAGCTTATTTCGTTTTCGTAAGGCAATTATAATAATATTTCCCGGTTTAAAAACTTCTTCTGCTAATAGCCGCTTTCGCTTTATTCTTTCTTATAATTCGGCTATAGCTTTGCATTTCCATTCGAAATTACATATTATTTCGTTCGCATTCAGAGCATTATAGGGCATCTATATATTATAATGGTTAGAATAATTTATTTATTTTACTAAATATTCAATTTTGCGCGGATTACATTTATATTTTCGCTTACGGCAGCTAATTATCCTTTCTAGCTTATAATATTAATAATCTTCTTAATATTTCTCGATATCCGGATCCTCTAACATATTTACTGAGTTTTAATATATAAGGTTATATTTATAGAAATCCGTTTTAAGAAAGTTTGCAAGCTTTAATTATATTACCGAGATTACTGGATAGATATTTATATAAAGAGCCAATTTCAATTTATATGCTAGGTTCTTTATCTTTTGAATAATTTGGAAAAATCCTATTTTCTATTATAAAAATTTTAGAAATAAATTATTTAGCAATAAATATTTATAGCCCAAACGAATATATACTTAATTATTTAATTCGAAAATTATTTGGTAATAATGCTTATTATATTGCAATTTAGCTGCTATTTGCGCTTTAGCGATAAAAAGTTAAGCTTTTTCTTAGAAAACTTCCTTTGCTAGAAATATTATATTTCCTATTTACTAGCCCGATAATAAATTAAATCCGAATAGCATTTAGCTAGCTAAATATTTTGTAATTCGATTATATATATTATTCAAATTAAATTATAATGCCGGTATTATTTCGATCCATTTTGCATTAAGGTAAACGGTTATAAAATGCCGAATTGCTATTTTAATTATTCGGTTCTTTATTTCAGATTGCTTATCCGTTTGCGAATATAAAGCGGTAAAGTAAGCAAGTTTCGTTCCGATAGCCTTTTATAAATATTTCCAGAATTCCGATAAGAATTTCGAATCTTTATTTAAGATAATCCTTTTGGATATTCCCTAGCTAATAATATAAAATATCCGTAAAATAAAGGTTATTTAATTTATTGCAATATATATTGCATTATTTGGTATAATAATCGTAATTTTGGAATACTTATTCGTAATCGTAAAAAATGCATTTAAGAATAGCATTTTAGCCAGAACTTATATAATATTTATAAATAATACTATCGGTAATCCTATAATAAAGTCTATAATAATAATATGGAATAGGATTAATAGAAATAATATAGGCTGTATTTCCTTTAAAAGTTGCTATAAATTATTTTTGTTCTTATTGCAAATTCGATATATCAATATATAATTGCGTATTTTAATATAGCAGTATTTGATAATAAATCGATTTGTCAAATCGTATTATATATAGTTTATGCCGAAATAATATTTTCTATTGTAAGCTTCTTTAATAAAATCTAATACTATCTCATTCGAAATATATAATTATTATTTCCCGTAATAATTTTTGAGAAATAATAAGCTATTATAATTTAATATAAAAAGTAATCAAGCAATTTTATTTGAATTTTTCAATTATTCGATTATTTTGGACTATAAAAGGTATTTTTTGTATTCTTTCTTAATATGCCTTTTCATTTCGCTATTTATAAATATTTTATTAAAAACTTAAATAAATTCGTTTTCCTATATTTTATTTAGAATGCCTTTATTGTTAATAGGTTTCTGAGTAAATAATAATCTTAATATAGCATTTATAAGAATATTCGATTTTCCCGGTATATAATATGCTTTCAAGTCGAATTAGCTTAAGTATTCCGAAACGAGAATTAGCTATATATTTGCTTTAATCTTATTTACTATATTTATAAATAATGAATAAATAATACTAATTATCGTTATATAATTAATAAGAATATAAACTAGCTTAGCTTAGTTTAATCCTATTATTATTCGCAATTTTCGCATTAGCTATACCAGATAAGCTATTTTTAGCTTTATAAGCCAATACTTTCGTTTTATTTCGTTAATTATCTTATTCAAATAAAGGATTAATTATATAGCTATATTTGCTATTAGCAATATTCCGTTCTATATATAATTATTTGCTAATTGGAAAATAATACTTGAAAACCCTATTTCCTTAAATATATCTAGCTAAATAAAAAGAAGTTTATTTAGGATATAATAAAATAAAGTATTTTTAGCTTCCAAAGCTATTTTGAAATCGTAAAAACTATTAATTTCGTTTAATATTAAGTCGAAAATAGCTTGCATAATATAGTTTTGCTATTTTATATTTAAGAATAAATAATTCGATTAGCAAGCCTTGCTTAATATTCTAATTTTCCTTTTCTAAAATGGATTAATTCTATAGCTATATTTAGGAATTAAATAACGTAAATATCTTATAAATCCAATAAACTTTTCCAATTACTGGAATATTTTGGGAAATTTCAGATTGCAAATAGCTTATATCCGGTATTCTATATTGGAAATTCCGAATCCGTTTATTTTGAATCTTAAAATCTGAACTGAAAGATATTTAAAAAACGATTTGGGTCTAGCTAATAAAATATTTTTGCGTAAAAATAGCGAGAAGATAGTTTATAAATATCGCAAATAGTCTTATTCTATAATTAAGTAAATAACAATATTATTTATAAAAGCGAAAGCAAACTTATAATATAATTATAAGAATTGATTTATAAAATATTAGATATAGAATAGTAAATTTTGAAATCCTATAAGTAAAACTTTTATTCTTTCTTAATTGCGATAATTAATAATAGTAAATTGGTTTTTATAATCTGGATATATCAAGAATTAATAGAAAAATTGCTATGCATTTATTACTATAATATATATTTTTTTTCTTAGTTATTTAATAACTTCTTGCTATAATAGCAAGGGGTAAGTATCGGGAATTGAAATTTTATTCAAAACGCATAAATTAATTATTATATATCCTTTTTTCTAGCCATTTATATTCTTCCAAATTATAAAAATTAATAAACCGAATAGTATTGTATTTATAACTTATTCAATTCGACTTTACTAATATAATTTATTTAAAATTTCGTTAATTACTTCTTAGTTTTCTTTATTTAAATAGTATAGCTTTTATTTTATTTTCTGATTTTGCTATCTTTCGATTAAATCGACTTTTATTTATTAATTGATTAGCATATTAATAGAACTTATATTTTTAAAAACTCTAGTATATGCCCGTATTAATTCTATAATTTTATAGAGAAATTCCAGTAAATGCTTGCAAATATATATACCGAAATCAATTTCCGATTCTTTAATAGCTTTATCCTTTCGAATCCTTAATTTATTACTATTTTCGAAATAATCTCTTATTTCGGGAGTTTTTATATCCGGAAATCGGTATTCTTTTAGCTATTTTTCAGTAATTTCCGTAATTTATTGGAAAATATACTTAATAAATAATAATTAATCTGAATTCAGCTTTCTTAAAAGCTATAATCCGTTTTTAATTCGTTAAAAGAAGTATTATTATGCAATATAATAATAGTTATCGTAATTTGCTAGCAAAATTATATAATCTGTTTAGAATAGTTCGATTATCTTTAAAAATTAATTTTTCTGGATTTTTAAAAAGGTTGTTATTTAATTCGTTATTAAAACCTTTTTAATTTAATAGCCTATTAAGTAATTCATTTACTCTTTCTGTTTTAGCCTGAATAAAAAGATTACATTTTTGGAATTCGCTTGATATTAATAAGAATTAGCTTATAAAATCTAAGCAGTATTATTATAATAGTTATAGCTTTTGCTTGCTAAGATTGTATTAGCATTCGAGCAAATACTTTTATTTTTATTATAATACTATTAAAATAACCAAATCGTATAAATAATTCTGAATTCAGAATATCCAGTTCGTAAAGAATATTATATTCTTATCTTAATAAAATGCTTGCTTCTAATCGATCCAATATTCAAATTTCTATTCGGGTATAAAATATAATTAAATAGCCGTACTTATTACTCTGGAAATATAAATCGAATTCAGCTTAGCCTTTTGCTAGCGATTAGCTTATGCCTTTAAGCTTAGCTTTTATATTCCAGTTTACTTTCGCTTTAAAGAATTATATTAGCAATTTTTCGGCAATAGCATAACGATTAGCGCTTATATCGATATAGACCTTTATATCCGGCCTATTCGGATATGCTTTAATTACAGCTCTTATATACGTATAGCTGCTGCTTTAATAAAGCTTAATTATAAATATAAGAATATTATATCCTAAGATTTTTCCTTTTTATATATCGATTTTAAGAAAATTCTATAGCTAATTAAATAATTATATAGGGTATTTAATATAAAATATGCTTTTATTTACTAATAATTTTACTTTTTCAGTTCGAAAAATCTAGATATTGTTTTCGATTATTACGTTTTCTTTATTAGCTTATTCTTCCAATTCATTCTCTTATTTCTATAAGTTTTTGCTATTTTCGGTCTTTTTATCTTATTTATCGCTATTCGCTATAAATAGATTATTATTTATAAAGAAATAGCTTTCTCGAATTAGCTTATTTTCTTTATCTGAATTATATTGCAATTTTCTATTATTGATATTGAAATTTGTTAGGATTAATTGAATAAAATATCTTTTAATATCTTTTCATACGAATCAATAATAAAAGCGCGATTAGAAATTTCGGTTTTTTGAAATTAAACTTTTGCTATTATTTATAATATTAATTAATATTTTCCTGGCCGTATTAGAGATATTTTATTATTTAGCTATCCGTTTTTATAATTAGTTCCGAATATCTATTAGTTTTCGCTATTATTTTAATAAAAGCTTTCGGAATTCGTATTCCGGGATATATTTAATGCTTTTAAATGGATTTGGCTAATTAAATATCTTTATCGAACAAAATAAATATTCAAATTTTTAAAGCCTGAATTTTCCAGGGCATCCTAAGAATATATTAGCTAAGAAATAAATATTAATATTAGGAAGATTAGCAGCCGATTATATAATTTTCCGTACTAATTATACAAGTTTACGAAATAATTTTATTATGCAATCTAATTCGAGAATATGCTATATCTCTTATTTCGCTTTGAAATATTTTTCGAAATCTTTCGTATCTTTATTTCGATTAGGTTTATCAAAATATTTAATTACTAATTCTTTATCGATCCGATCCTAAATATTTCTAGCTAAATACAAATTTAAGTATTCGGCTAGCTTAGTAAATTGATAGATATAATAAATAAATTCTAGAATATTGCGATTATTTTGTATATTTTTCTTAAAATATTATTAAGCATTTAGCAAATCTTTTGCAGTTTTCCGCAATATAGAAAAATCTCTTTTTAATTATTTCTTTTATTAGCTTTAATTATATTTATGCAAAATAAAGTCTTTATGCTTTTAGGAAAATAATATAAAATAGAACTAAATATATGCTATTTTAATTAAATAAACGAATAAATAGAAATTAAAATATTTAGCGCATTTTGCATTTTTAGCTATATATATTTTATACCGGTTTATAAAAGCTTAAAAATCTTTCCAGATAATAATTTTGCTATTTATAATAGATATAACTATTAAATTAGTATAATCGTTTCAGCTTTCGTAAAGTCGGAATTATTCTATAACCGTATCCTTAAATTCCCTATTAATATTAATGGGCAATGCTATAAATTCAAATAAATTAAATCGATATGCTTAGGGATTTTTGGGTTGCTTATAGCCGAATAATAAGTTTCGAGAACTATTGCTTTTATTATTGCTAGAATCCGATAAATCCGGTAATCTATCTGGCTTACTGACTAGTTCTTTTTGGAAATTAGAGTTAATTTCAATATCTGGTTCGAAACCCGAAAATAGTCTTTAATCTGATTAATTTCTTGCTCTTAATATAAATATTTGCCGGATATGTTCTTTAATATCAGGAAATGCTAGTTTAGTAAAGCGATATCCGTTATTAATATAATATTTCGCAGTTGAAACGGGAAAAGGTTCTTTAATAAGTTCCGATTAAAGCATTTGTATATTAAAAGCTTATTGCAATCGGAATATTTTCTTAAACCCAATGCATATTGCCTTTTCCGAAATAAAGCTATTTTAATAAATTGCTTTTATTTCGAATTATTATAGAAATTAATCCAATAGGCTAGTAATTAGGAAAGAAAAAGTCGGGTATTTCTGAAAGATAATAATAAAACTATCCGATTTTCTTTTATCCAATCTTTTTTCCTTATAATTTTCTTTCTCGAAAAGCTATAAATAGTTTAATAAACCCGATTGGGGTATTAATATACTTTTTGCTATAAAGTTTATAAAATTGGCCGGAATAGCTATAATGGAATTTTATCTGGAAATATTCCGATTTTAAGTTCCTATTAAAGAAAAAAAGATATGCTTATTTCCTGGAATTGGTTATTTTCTTTTGCTTTTATTTATTTTTCTTATTATAGCTAAAAAATTCCCGGATTTATTAATAAATTTAAAATTTAAATTTTCGGTCGAATATCGTAATAAATAAATATACTTGATTCTATTATTAATATTAATATATTTAAATATATAATGCTTTCGATTTTCGATAAATTATTATTAAGCCAATTTTTCTAACGGATTTTCCGGATTATTAAATCGAAAAATATTCTTGCTCTTATTTATTTCTATAAGCATTTATTATCGCTCTTCTTCCGTTATTGCTTTAATAAGCTATCGAAATTTGCAATATTTAGAAAAATCTTCCCAGAATATATTATTCTTTCCTATTTACTAAAATAAATTCTTATCGAAATTCGACTTTCTTCCCTCTTGAATCTAGCATTTAAGCAATAAAGGCTATCCTTGCTTAATTACTTATACCTTTGCTTTCTGCAAAAATGCATTAATTTCTTTAGAATTCTATTTCGCCTTTTCGTATCGATCGGCCAAAAGTTTCCAATTAACGAAAACGTATGCAATTTCGAAAAAGATTTTAATATCCGATATAACTTAATCCTTTTTTTCAAAATCATTCAAAGCTTATATAAACTTATATACTTAAGCAGAATGCTTAATTTCGATATAATCGATAGGCTGCAATAGTAAAACGTTATTGCTAGTAATTACTATAGTAAATTAGCAATGAATTATCGATAAATGATTATAATATCTCTTATAAGAATGCTACTTTTATAGAAACCGATATTTTATAAGACCGATACTTTTATAAAAGCCAATGCTTTATAGAGCCGATACTTTTACAAAAGCTATTATTTTACAAAACCGATATTCCTATAAGAGCCGTTACTTTATAAAGCCGATAATCGAAATTCGATTATGCAGCAAAAGCGTATAAAGCGTAGCTATTAATTAATAATAAACGTACTGAAATATATTATAAAGCATAATTCTCTTAAAAAAGTAAATTACGTTAAAAGCCTATTAAGGCATTATATAAGCCTCCCGGTAAAAGTATAGCATTTATTTAATAAATTTATTGCGTATTTATTAAGGGATTTATTATAGATTTATTAAGCGAATTTATTATAAATTTATTACGTTTATGGATTTTGCTATCAAAATAGCCAAATAATTTGCTAATTTTTACGTTCGAAAAAAAACTTAATATAAGAATAAAGGAAATAATTACTTGGCATATAAAATAGGAATAATTAAAGCAAAATAGCTAAATATCCAAATATATGAAAGTTAAGCATTTTATTTACGGGCTTATATTATAAAAATTCTTTCAAAATATTTTATTTTAAAATAGCAAATACAGATTTCAGAAAAATAGAAAAATTAATTATTTATACCCTTATTATTACAAACTTGCTTAAATATGCTATATTTATTATAATTGCTAAATATATTTTAACGAAAAAGTTAAATATAATTGGTTTTTAATTAAAAAATAAGATTAATTAATTTAACCTATTATAAAATCCCGAAAAAGATATAGAAAAGTCTTGTATATTAAGAATAATAATGCTTATATTGGATTACTTAATAATTATCCGTAAAAGTACGTTTAAAGAAAAATAATATAAGAGCAATATTACGTTATAATATACTTTATTTATATATAAAACAAAGCTAAAGAATAATATTAATTGCAGAAAGCCGAAAAAGCAAAATAATATAGCTAAAGCCAAATACGAAAGCTAGTAAAGCAAATAGCGAAAAAAGCTTAAAATATTCCAAAAAGGAAAGATTATTTATAACGGAATAATAGCCGATTAAAATTATAAAATCCTTATATACGATTACGAAAGAGAATGAAAAATATATTATATTAAACGTATATATTAATGGGCAATAATATAGCGCATTTTTGAATAATAGCGCATAAAGAAATTTTATTTTGCTAGAAATTATTAATAGAAAATGAATCTTTTAAATGCAAAAGAAAAATCTTTATAAATTTAATATTATAAAAGGAAAAGCGGTTGCATATAATTTTAATATAATCGATATAAAAATTAATTATTTGCTTATTTCGATTTAAAGCTTTATAATAAAAACTACTTTCGATATTATAAATATAATATAGTATAAATTAATTTTAAAAATATTTTAATTCAAAAAGCATAATTTTCGAATTAATTGGACTATTAGCCAGATTTTATAAGAATAAGCCGTACTTATTAAAAAGGTTATAATTAATGGAAAAAGGAAAGTTCTAATTATTAAAAATAATATTAAAAGCATATATTTAAATAAGCTTAAATATATTTTTAAAGCAAACGGACTTGCTAAGAAATAAGGAAAGGTTATAAGTATTTCGAATTTATAAATATAAATTAAAAATAAATTAGAAATTCAAGCAATTAATAATTAGCAAAAAATTAATTCGATATAAAGCATTATAAAGCTATATAAATTATAGAATTATAAGGAAATACTGCTTTCGAAATAATAAATATAAAGAGATTACGAATAAAAATTCGAGCTAATATATAATAAATACCCAAAATTATTAGAAATTAAGCTCCAAAAATAATAATAAAAAATAAGCGAAATAAAATATATTCAATAATACTTTTTATTCTTCCAAATTTCAGAAAATAAAGAAAAACTATTATTAAAATTCAAAAATATATTAAAAAAATATTATAAATTTAAGAAACTATAATAAAAGAAATTCGATATTAATTTATTAGAATATAGCTTTTTCGATTATAAAATTCTATTAAAAAAAAAAACGAAATTTTAAAATTATTCTATTTATAAGCTCGATTAAATAAAGCTCGAAATACTTAAAAAATATATCGATAAAAATTTAAAGAAAAACTATATACGGAAATCGCAATTATTCGCAAAATATTCGATCTTATTTATACCCAAAAAAATAGCAAATTATAACTTTATATAAATTATTAATAACTTAACGATATTATTATTAAAAATCGCTATCCTTTATTTTTAATAAGAAAAATGCAAAACCGATTAATCGGAACAAATTGGTTTATTATATTCGATTTCAAAAAAAGATATTATTATATTTGGATTAAGGAAAATAATATTTGGAAAATAGCATTTAAAACCCGTTACGGATATTTTGAATATATAATCTTACTATTTGAATTAATTAATACATTTGCGTTTTTCTAAGAAATAATTAATAATATTTTCCGCAAATATTTAAATATTATTATTATCGTTTATTTCGATAATATCTTTATTTATTTAAGAGATTTTGAATTATATAAATAATATATATAGCAAATATTTCAAATTTTGCAAAATAATAAATTCTTAATTGAATTAAGTAAATATTATTTCTATTAATAGAAAATTATTTATTTCGGTTATACGATAAAATTAAGCAAAATTAATATATAGAAAAATAAAATTTAAATAATAAAAGAATAGCTTATATTAGAAAAAATTAAAAAAATTAAAGCTTTTTTCGATTATATTAATTTCTATTAATAATTCATTCAAAATTATAGCAAAATCGTATGCTTTTTTATAAATTTTATAAAGAAAGATCGAAAGTTCGAATAAATATAAAAAGTATAAAAAGCATTCGATAAAATTAAGAAACGAATTATATTAAAATTTATATTTTATAAAGCAAATTCAAATAAGCTATTTGAAATCGAAACCGATATATTAAATTATATATTCGGAAAATAATTTAATTAATGAGATAATTAAAGACGTTTTAAGATTATAAGCAATTTTTCAAAAAAATTAAATAGCCCGGAATTCAATTATAATATTCCAGATAAAGAATTAATAGCAATTATAAAAGCATTCGAAAAATAATAATATTACTTAATAAGAACCAAATACTAAATTATAATATATTCCGATTATAAGAACTTAATAACGTTTATAATAATAAAAGTCTTAAATAAATAATAAATTAAATAAGCGGAATTCTTTTTATAATTCGATTTAAAGATTATTTATTGCAAAAGATTTGAAAATAGCAGAGCAAATATGCTTAGCAAATAATTAGATTATTAAAATATAGAATTTAAAGAATTCCAGAATATTTTCCGATAAAATAAGAATAGCAATCTTATAAATAAAGCTAGAAAACTTAATATAATTATTAGAATTTTCAATAATAAAAAGAAATTAGAAAATATAATTACGAAAGAGCAAAACGAATATATTAAAAATATATATAATATATTCGCATATAGCTATTAAGGAATTAAGGCTATTTATAAAAGAATTAAGAAATATTAAAACTTTTTAAAATTAAGAAAAAGGATTGAAATAATCTTACGAAAATGTAATAGCTATAAGAAAAACAAAATTGAATATTACAAACCTTATAAATTATTCTAACCGTTCTTTATTCCGAAAGCAATTTGACAATCTATTAGCTAAGATTTCATTATTAAATTATTATTCTTACGAAAACTTTTAACTAAAATACAATATAATAGCATTTTAATAATAGTTTGCAAACTGAATAAATATGCTTATTTCTTTTTATATAAAGAAAGCAGTATTGCAAAAGAATTTGTATATACGTTTCTTAAAATAGTTATAGCTAATTATAACATGCTTAAAGAAATTATTTCCGATAGAAATAAGAAGTTTATATTAAATTTCTAGATTTTATTTATAAAATTATTCGGAATATAACAGAAAATATTTATAGCATTCTACTTATAAACAAATAAATAAACGGAACGAACGAACTAAATTATTAAATAATACTTACGATATTACGTAAATTATAAATAGGATAATTAAGTTAATTTGCTATTATTAATATAGTTCGTATATAATAATATAAATATAAATATAATAAAGAAATTACCATTTTACGCGTTTTATAGCTATAACCCGATAGCTTATTATAACGAATTATTAAGAATAAATGCAAAAGCAACAGAAAAACGAATCCAGAAAATTAAGAAAATCTAAAAAGAACTTTAAGAAAAACTAAAATTTATATAAGAAAGGATAACGAAATATGCTAATTCCAAAAGAATTAAAAGACTAATTTTATAGAAAGGGAATAAAGTTTATCTTATTCGATAAAAGGAATATATCAAAATAATAAAACCTTTTTACTCGCTAAATTATAAGAAATTTAGCTTATTTAGAATTTTAAGGAAAATTTCAAATATTAATTTCGAACTTATATTATTCTATAAAATGAAAATCCATTCGGTATTTTATATTTCATTTTTCGAACCAATACTCGATATAATTAAAACGAACAAATCTATATAAATCGAAATTAATAAACCGAAATATAAAATCGAATAAATCCTTAAATATCGGGAATTAACCAGGTATAAAAAATACTTAATTAAATAGAAAAAATATTACTCGAATAAAAATAGCTAAAAACCAATTAGTAACTTAAATAATGCATAATAAGCATTTAAGAAATATTAAAAAAAGCAATTAATTAATTAATTAAAAGAATAATTAGAAAAACTTAATATAATTTTATGCTTTGCGGTTAAATTAATAGAAAACTAGTCGATATTAGAACCAAATTGCTATAAGGCAATATCCAGATCAAAACTTTTAGGAAGAAAACTTTCAGGAATAAAAACTTCTGAAACGCGATATTCGGCTTTGGCTTTATAGCATTTTTCCGCAACCTCTTCCGCCTTTAACCTTTCTAGCTCTTTAATATTATTAATTCCTTAGCAAATAGCCCGCATTATCTTCTTATATTATATGCATTTCTATTAATGCAAGCGAAAAACTTTTTTCTCTATAGCTTTTAATTTATTTTTTAACCTTTAATATTAATAGGTTATTTTGCAAAGCTTATCGGAAATAACTCTTAAAATATCGTATCGAAAACGGTTAAGCCGTATATATTTTGAATAATATAAGAA
This sequence comes from Chrysoporthe austroafricana, assembly GCA_001051155.2. NCBI lineage: Eukaryota > Fungi > Ascomycota > Sordariomycetes > Diaporthales > Cryphonectriaceae > Chrysoporthe > Chrysoporthe austroafricana. The sequence continues at coordinate 133,126 of JYIP02000013.1, forward strand.
ATTATTTTTCGAAACTTAATAATTAAAAATATTACGACCCTTATAAAACGAGCAAGAAGGCATTTGCACGGCATGCTGCAAAACCGCTTTTAAAAGAGAGTTACGATATTAAGTTTTAATTGAACGAGCAAAACGAGTTTTTTATATCTTGCCCGATATTTCGATTAAGAAAAAAAGATTTTAGAATAAATATTAATAAAAGGCCTTATAAGAAATTATTAAGGATAATAATTAATAAGAAAGGGATAATATTATAACCTAATGCGAAATTAAGAATAGCGCAAGAAAAAAAAATATAGGAATAACTATTTAAAGAACTTAATAATAGCTTTGCCGGAAGAGAAAAAGGTATATCGATTATATAATTACGGGTTAAAGTTAAATAAAATAAGGATTACTAAATTATTAAGTAATCTAATAAGCCAGGCTTATTGAATTATTAAGTAAGCTAGTAATTCAAAAAAGAAAAGCTGGATATATAAGAATAAACTATTTATTAAATAAATTATTATAGCTTTTCAGTCGTAAATTTAAGTATTATTTGGACCTTATAATACTTTCAAATAATAGCCTTTTAAGCTTATAAACCTTGCGATTATTTTATTAAACGTATTTCGGTATTTAAAGCTATATTTAGCACTGCTTTTACTAGTATAAACCCTTTAACTTTACAGTTTATTCTAAGATTATTGCAGCATTTATAATATTATAATTCTTTTAGCATTGCTGCCGGCATTTATAAAATCGATTATCGATACGAATTGCTTTATTATTATAAACGCTGCAATAATTTTAAGATAAACTATAATATTAAAAAGGTTTATATTAGCAAAAACGGTATTAAATATAGCTTTAAATACCGGAAATACGTTTAATAAATATTAGCAATATTTATAAGCTAATAAAGCTATTACTTAAATATTTAATAAGGTTCAAATAATATTTAGATTTATAACTGAAAAGCTATAAAAATCTATTTAATAAATAACTTATTTTTATATATCCAGCTTTTCTTTTTTAAATTATTAGCTTATTTAATAATTCAATAAGCTTGGCTTATTAAATTACTTAGTAATTTAATAATCCTTATTTTATTTAACTCTAATCCGTAATTATATAATCGATATATACTTTTTTCTTCTGGCAAAGTCGTTATTAAGTTGCTTGAATAGTCGTTTTTATACTTTACGTTATTTTTAAGTCCGTATTAAATTATAATATTATCCCTTTCCTATCAATTATCGTTCCCGATAATTTTCTATAAGGCTTTTTGTTAATATTTATCTTGCAATCTTTCTTTCCTAATCGGGATATCGGGCAAAATATAAAAAACTCGCTTTATTCGCTCGATTAAAACTTAATATCGTAATTCCCTTTTGGAAGCGATTTTGCAGCGCGCTATGCAAATGTATTATAAACGCTGCAGCAATCTTAAAATATACTATAAAACTAAAGGGTTTATACTAATAAAAGCAGTATTAAGTATAAGCCTTGAATACTAAAATACGTTATTGAGTATTGCGATATTTATAAGTTTAAGCGACTATTAATAATAGGGTTCTATTAGTATTTAAATTGATAACTGAAAAGCTATATATAGTATTTATCTAACGGGTAGTAAACGTATCCTTATATATTCAGCTTTTTAATATAAGATTACCGGCTTATCAAATAAGCTAATAAGCCTGGCTTATCGGCTTACCCGGCAATCCAATAATCTTTATTTGTATTTAACCTTAACCCTTTGCTTATATAAGTATCTGTTTTAGTTTTGCAGTTAAGCCTGAAGATCCCGGTATTGCATAAGCCGGTTTTGAGTAGCTTTAATACCGTATTCCGGTTTTGCATATTAATTCATAATATTATCTCCCGTTCTATCGGTTAATATCCTTATTAACTTCTATAAGCTTTCCTAGTCTTTCTTACTATTTATCGTGCTTTCTTAATTAGGATATCGAATAGGGTACAGAAGAACCGTTCGCTCAAGATTCAGCGCCGTAATTTTCTTTTGGAAGCGATTTTTCAGTATGCCGTTCAAATGCTTTCCTGTTCGTTTTGTAAAAGGCATAGTATTCCGGTTTGCCAGGTTTCTGAACGGGATTCTTCTCGTTATTCGGAATATATGCGGTTTAATCGTTCCCGCTACGATATATTGGGCATTATTCCCAATGAGTTGCGCAAGATAGCTTATTATTATAAGAAACTGGAAGATAAATTGGAAGCGGCAGAAGAGAAAGTCTTTCGTTTTCGATACCAAAAGCGTATATAGTATGAGAAGATAATGCGAGCCGTTTATCGGGAGGTTAATAGTATGGAAGAGCTAGAAAGGCTGGAAGCCGAGAGGGCTGAAGAGGAGCGTCGCAAGGCTGAAGCCGAGCGTCGTGCTGTAAAGCTTTCTGTCCTTGAAGGTTTTCTTCCTGAAAGTTTCAATTTTGAAGCTGCTTTGCAGCAATTTGGTTCCGAAATTAATTAGTTACTTGCTATTTTAGAAATTAAGCCTGAAAATGCGGCTAGTTCCTTTAGTATTAACTACCTTTCCGGTTAACTAGTAAGTTTTCCTAACTGGTTATTCCTTTATTCCAGTATTGCATGCTAACCGGCAGTAATATCTTACTGGGAAGGTTTTTGCATTTTAGCGGCTACCTTTTCCCAGTAATTCTGGAATGCTTATTATGCGTTAGTTAAATTTCCTATCGGCTTCCAACTATTCTTGCTTAAGTAATATTCTTTCCATTTAATTAGATATTCTCTGTAATTCATTAATCCTCGATACTTAAGGATTCGTTCGATTTCGTATTCTGGTTTATTGCTTTCGATTTGTACTATATTGTCTATTTCGGCTATTTTGGGTACGGGTTCGAAAAACGAAATATGAAAAACCGGATGGATTTTTATTCTATAAGGTAATGCGAGCTCGAAATTAATATTCGAAATCTTTCTTAAGATTTTAAATAATCCAAGTTTCTTATAGTCTAATAAGTAAAAGGGTCTTGTTATTTTGATATATTCTTTTTGTCGTATAAAGTAGACTTTATTTCTTTCCTGTAGGATTAGTCCTTTAATCTTTCTGGAATTGGCATGCTTTGCTATTCTTTTTTGTATAAATTTCAGTTCTTTTTGAAATTTTTCCTGAACCTTTTTGATTCTTTTAATTCGTTTTTCTGCTGCTTTTGCATTTGCTCTTAGTAATTTATCGTAATAGGCTATCGGATTATAACCGTAAAATGTATAAAATAATAATTTCTTTATCGTACTTATATTTGCGCTATTATATACGAACTATGCTAGCGGTAATAAGTTAACCCAATTATTCTATTCGTAATTTACGTAATGCTATAAGTATTGCTTAATAATCTGGTTTGTCCGTTCTATTTATCTATCCGTTTATAAGTAAAATGCTATAAATATTTTTTATTGTATTCCGAATAATTTTATAAGTAAAGTCTAAAAGTTTAATACGAATTTCTTATTTCTATCGGAAATGATTTCTTTAAGCATACTATAATTGGCTATAACCGTTTTCAAGAATGTATATGCGAGGTCTTCTGCTATACTGCTTTCCTTATACGGAAGGAAGTAAGCATATTTGCTTAATTTGCAAATTATTATTAAAATGCTATTATATTGCATTTTAATTAAGGGTTTTCGTAAGAAAAGTAGCTTAGTAATGAAATCCTAGCTAATGGATTGCCAAACCGTTTCTGGAATAAGAAATAGTTAGAGTAACTTATAAAGCTTATAATTCTCAATTTTATTTTTCTTGCAGCTATCGCATTTTTGCAAGATTTTTTCGATCTTTCGTTTAAGGCTTGAAAAGTTCTAATATTTCTTGATTCTTTCGTATATAGCCCTGATTTTTTAGTAGCTATATATTAATGCACTATATAGGGTTCTAATATATTTATCTTGTTTTTCAGGTATTATATTTTCTGGTTTCTTTCTATTATTACTGATTTTGATAATTATATCGAGTTCTCTAGCTTTATTTATAAAATTACCGTCTTTATTTTATCGGAATATGTTTTAAAGCTCTAATAGTTCTATATTCCGGTAATCCGATCTTTTGCTAAATGCATTTGCTTTGCTATTTTCAGATTCTTTGCAATAAACAATTTTTAGATTGAATTGTAAGAGGAATTTTGCTTATCTGACTTGTTGTTTATTTAAGATTTTGGTTATTATAAATATTATCAGATTCTTATAGTTAGAATGCATTATAATTTGATATTTGGTTCCGATTAGATAATGCTGCTATTTTTCGAATGCTTTAATAATTGCTATTAGTTCTTTATCGGGTATGCTATAATTGAATTCCGAGCTATTTAACTTTTTTGAAAAGTTGCTTATTATCTTAAGGCATCATTAATTATTTCGCTAGCTTAATTATCCGCCGAATGCATAATCTAATATGTCGGTTTCAATTTCAAAAAGTTTTTCGGGGTTTGCTTTGCAGAGAATTAATTCCGATATAACCCTTTTCCTGATTTTTTCAAAAGCTTCCTATACTTTGGAAATCTATTCGAACGTTCTATTCTTTTGGGTAAAATCCGTAAAAAAGTATACAATCTTGCTATAATTTCGTATGAATTGTCAATAGAAATTAGCATATTTCAGGAATGCCTTAATATTTTTTACGCATTCCGGCATAAGCTATTCTTTTACCGTTTAAACCTTATTTTTCTGCATATTAATCTGCTTTAATTCGATAATATAGCCGAAATAATTAACTTTCTATTAATGGAATTAATACTTATTTAATTCGATTAAAATTTGTTATTCTGGAATATCTGGAATACTTTCCGTACGTTCTGTTTATATATTTCGAAATTTTTGGAATAAATAAGGATATTATTAAAGTAGACGATAACGATAGTATCTAGAAACTTGCGAAAGATAAAATTAATTATTTCTTGGAAAGATATAAGTGCATTTGTTAGCCCGAAAAGCATAATTACGTATTCGAAATATCTATAGCGCATCCTGAAAGCTATTTTCTAAATATTATTTTCTTTAATCCGGATATAATAATATCTTTTTTTGAAATCGAGCGTAATAAACTATTTTGCTCTTATTAAGCAATCCTTTATTTCGCTTGCTAGCGATAGCGAATAGCGATTTTTGATTATAATATCGTTAAATTGCTAGTAATCCATATAAAGTTATAGCTTGCCGTTTTTCTTGAATACGAAAAGGATTAGATATCTTGCAAGTAATTGTAATTTTCGTATATAATTTCTTTTTAGGTTTTTATTAATATATTCCCTGAGTATTTCAAGCTTTACTTGGTCGAGCTTGTAAATAGAATAAGATTATAGCTTTATCTTTTCTTTCAATAGAATTTTATAGTTATAAGGGCCGTACTTTAGTAAGCCGGTATTAAATTTCCTTTACTATAATTTCTTGAATTCGTAATACTCTTTTAATATATTCTTAAATTCTAGTAATAGTCCTTTTTCGTTTTTTGCGATTTGGAAGAATAAAAGGTACTATTAAGCGTTCTTTTTTTCTCTTATTTCCTTTTTTTTTTGCTTAAACGTCCTAGTTTCTAGTAGCTTTGGGTATCGGTTATTTATAGAGCCGAATTTCCTTTTGTAGCCTTTTTGTATTTGCTATATTGGAAGCTGAATTTCCTTGTAATTCTATAGCCTATATAGTTTCGTAATGTTCCGCGCTAGATTAGATTTCTGCTAATCGCTAGTCGCTTGAATTCTTAATCCGTTTTCAATTTGCATTCGTAAGTTCGAAATATTCGTAACCTTTCCTTATCGTTCGGCAAGTATTTCTGCTTTAAGGGTATATCCGAACCTATTTAAGCGCATACTCTTAATACTATTTTCAGTAATTAAGTCTTTCTTTTTTCCGTTAATTATAACCCTTTCAGTAAATACGGCTAATTCTTATAAAATCTAGCCAGTAATCCAATCGATATAAAGGTTATATTCTTTAAGCTAAAGTATTCTTAAGATTAATTTATACTGTACTGTATTTGTAATATCGAAAGTAATATTTATTATAAAGCTTTAGATTAAAACAAGTAAGTAATCAGTTTCCGTATCGATTATTTCAAAGTTATATGCGATTGCTTTTCTTTTTATAATATTAAGTTTATAAAGATCTTTTTTCTGCATTTAAAGAATTTATTCCCTATTAACGATTTCCGGCAAGATAAAATTTCTTTAAGCGCCGCTATTTAATAATGCGCTATATCGTTGCCTATTAATATATGCGTCTAAAACGATATATTCCTTTTTTTTTTGAGTAATAGCATATAGGGATTTTGTAATTCTGATCGGCTGCTATCCCTTTATAAGCGATCTTTTCCTTTTAAGTCGTTCTGTATTTGTTTCGCTACTTGCTTCGCTAACTTTCTCGCTTGGTTTTGAATATACTATTTTGCCTTCTCAGCCTTTTGCAATCGGTACCATTCTTTAGCTTTGTTTAGCATATGGACGGAATATGCTAGCATATAGCATTATTCCTATATTATTTTTCTTTAAATATATTTTTATAAATAATCGTTAAATAGTCCGATATAAGCGTTATTGCGTTCAATATGCAAGACTTTTCTATATTTCCCTTAAGATTCTATAATAGGTTAGATTAATTAATCCCATTCTTTAATTGAGAACTAATTGTATTTAACTTTCTCATTAAAATATATCTAGCAATTATAATATATATAATATATCCAGGCAAGTTTATAATAACGAAAGTATAAGTAACTGATCTTTCCGTCTTCTTAAAGTTTGCATTTACTATTCTGGAACGGAATGCTTTAAAAGAGTTTTTCCAGATTAAGTCCGTATACGAAGTATTCGACCTTTATATATTTGGTTATCCAGTCGCGGTTCTTGGGATAATTCTGTTTAGTATACCAAATAACCGGCTTTCCTATTTTTTCGATAAATCCTTCCTTGAATATTTGAGTCGGCAAATTATCTGGCTATCTATCTTATAATATCGTTTTGTCGAGCGTAATGCTAAGTATTGGCGCTTATATGCTAAATTCTTTCTCTATTGCCCTTTTTTATTATTAATCGAAATATATTTCTGAAAGGAATCGTTTTAAGTCTTTTTCCGTAATATTTAACGGGTTGCTTGAATAATCCGAATCGCTATCGTTTATAGCTGTATTATAGAAAGGGCTTTTTCTTCCTATAGCGAATTGCCGCTATCCTTTAAGCTTATATAAGAATTATCCTGAATTTTCCTTTTCCGAAAAGTGCAATAAGCAATAGTTTTAATAGCAGGCTATTTAGCTTATACTGCTATAATTAAAGTCCGTTACTTATTCCGGTAAGATATTATTGCTTAATTGATTAAGTTCTTATTACTAGGCAATACTAATTTGTCTTTCTGGAATTGGCTTCCATTTTCGCTTTTTTTTCTCTTAATAGCAATTGCAGGCAATATGCCCCTTTTTGCTACAATTATAACAAGTAATTCCTTTGCGCTATTCTCGTATAAGAGCGTTTAATTCTATAGGTTTAGCATATATTATACTTGAATAAACCGTATTATTCCGATTCTTTTATTAGAACTTACGCTTTCCGGAATTGGGCTAATATTTCGGAATATAGCCATAGTTTTTCTATTATTACTAGTATTATTCGTAAAGTCGATTATCGATACGGACTGCTTTATTAATAAATTCGCTAAGTTTTTCGGGTCGGTTTTCTTTATAGAGTTCGTCCTTAATTTCTTCTTTAAGTCCGGCATAATAGGCGTCTATAAAGGATTTATTTTCGTAATCAAGATAAGCGACGATTTGCCGGAATTTGGCCGTATAATCTGCAACTGAACCGGTCTATCGCAATATTTCTAGCTGCCGTATTGCAATATATCGTTCGTCCGGGTTTCCAAAGGTTTTCGCAAGAGCTAATTCGAAATTGGCATAACGCTAGAAAATGCGTTTAGTATTTTCGGAACGGAAATTCTCGCTATTATCCAAGTAATTGCGAAGAGTTGGTTCCTACTATTAAAAGGCTGTCCTTTCAAAGCGATTTCTTGCGAAGTCGATTTTGTCGTAAATAGTCCTAAATTGAGTCCCGTAATGCTTAAAATAAGCTTTGAATTGTATTAGGAAAGCCTAAAAGTTTTTTCGAATACTTTTATAAGGCTTAAGCTTATCAAGCTTGAAAGCCTTGGCTTGCTGAAAGGCATTAAAGCGAATAACTTCGTTTTTGATTTCTTTAAGCTGTTAATATAAAGCCATATTTTGTTGCTAGAGCTGTTCGTTAGTAAAGACAGTCGGGGCTTTTTCCTGAAAGGCTTAATTGGAAGAAAACGGAATCTGGGGCGCTATCGTATTTCTAATATTGCCCAAAGGGTATATATTGAACTATTCTTAAATAAGAATTATCAAAATATTATAAATGCTGCAATAATCTTAAGATATATTATAAAGCCAAAGGGTTTATATTAATAAGAGCAGTATTAAGTATAAGCCTTGAATACTGAAATACGTTATTAAATATTGCAATATTTATAAGTCTGGGCGATTATTAATAATAAGGTTCCATTAGTATTTAAATTGATAACTGAAAAGCTATATATAGTATTTGTCTAACGGGTAATAAACGTATTTTTATATATCCAGCTTTTCAGTATAAGATTACCGGCTTATCAAATAAGCTGGTAAGCCTGGCTTATCGGCTTACCCGGCAATCTAATAATCCTTATCTGTATTTAACTTTAACCCTTTGTTTATATAAGCATTTGTTTTAGTTTTGCAATTAAGCCTGAAGATCCCGGCATTGCGTAAGCCGGTTTTGGGTAGCTTTAATACCGCATTTCGGTTTTGCATGTTGGTTTATAATAAAATGCCTTTTTATTCATTTTGCAAAGGTTATAATATTTTTAATTATTAAGTTTCGGAAAATAATTCTTCGTATTGCTTAGAATATATGCAGCTTAACCGTTCTCGATATAATATTCTAAAAGTTATTCCGGATAAGCTTCGCAAAATAGCTTATTAATATCAAAAGTTAAAAGATAAATTAAAAGCTACAAAAGAGAAAGTTTTTCGCTTATATCGGTAAAAACGCATATAATATAAAAAGATAATACGGGCCATTTGTCGTAATATCGATAATATCGAAAAATTGGAAAAGTTAGAAGCGGAAAAAGCTAAAGAAGAGCGTTATAAGGCCGAAGCCGAGCATTGCATTATAGAGCTTTTAGTTCTAGAAAGTCCTTTTCTTAAGAGTTTCGACTTGAATACTGCTTTATAGCAGCTTAATTCCGATATCGATTGGTCTACTATTATAAACGCTATAGCAATCCTAGAATAAACTATAAGGTTAAAGGGTTTATATTAGCAAAAGCAATGCCAAGTATAGCTTTGAATATCGGAAACTTATTTAACAAATATTCGCAATATTTATAAGCTTATAAGGCTATTATTCGGATATATAATAGGGTTTAAATAATACTTAGATTTACGACTGAAAAGCTATAATAATCTATTTAATAAGTATTCTGTCCTTATATATCTAGCTTTTTAGTTCTGGATTAATAAGTTTTTCTATTAAGTTTATCGATCCTTTCCGGATCGATATCGATCTTATCGATTCTATTAATCCGGGCTACCCTTTAACCTTTAATTACGTAAGCGGTTAAAGGGTTTTCTCGAATAAGATTACTAGTAAAATATTTAATTAAGTTTACTTTTTATATTGTATACTCTAGTTCCCTTGCTAAGTTATAACATTATCCCTTTTCTTATCGGTTATTATCCTTAATAATCTTTCGTAAGTTTTTTCAATTCTGCTCCTTACTTATCGCAATTTCCTAATTAGGATATTCAATAAGATTATTAGTTTTCGGGTATCGAAATCCTTTAAAGCTTAATAGAAAGCTTCTCTTTTTCGCGCCGTAATATTATCCGGGTTCGTTATATTTATACTTTGCTCTTATTGCGAGTTTTATAAATTGGAAAAGGAATATCGTTTGTTAGATTTTAAGTTTTCCCGTTACTTATCCTATATTCGTTTAAGTCTTGCGAACTATAATATTCGGAATCTTTTTCCCGTTCAGTTGGATCGTATTATAATTAAGTATTGGCAATTCGAAACCGAGCTTGAAGCTATGGAAAAGGAGGCGGCAGTATTAAATGCCCGTATCCTTTATTAGCGGAAACTGAAGCGCAAGTAGTATAATAAAATAATACGGGCTATTTGTTAAGAGATAGATAATATTAAAGAGTTAAAGAAATTGGAAGCGGAAAAGGCAGAGGAGGAATGCTATAAGGCTGAAGCCGAGCATCGCGTTATAGAAACCTTAGTTCCCGAAAGCCTTTTCTTTAAGAATTTTGATCTGGATACTGTTTTGTAGCAGTTTGGTTCCGATATCGAGTGGTCCGCTATCGACTTAACCGTAAGATATGAAATTATACCAGGTCTTTTTAATTATCTTTTTAGCTAGCTAGTTAATTGCTTTTCCTAATATTCCTTGAATGCTTATCGTATATTATTTAAGTTGCTAATTAGTTCCTAGCTGTTTTTGTTTAAATAATATCTTTTCTATTTAATTAAATATTCTTTATACTTAGTTAATTCCCGATATTTAAGGATTCGTTCGATTTCGTATTCCGGTTTGTTAATTTCGATTTGTATAGATTTATCCGTTTTGGCTATATCGAATACTGGTTTGAAAAGTGAAATGTGGAATACCGAGTAGATTCTTATTCTATAGGGTAATGCGAATTCGAAATTAATATTTGAAATTTTCTTTAGGATTTTGAATAAATTAAGCTTTTTATAGTTTAACGAATAAAAGGGTTTTATTATTTTAATATATTCTTTTTACCGGATAAAGTAGATTTTATTCTTTTTTTATAGGATTGATTTCTTAATTCTTTTGGAATTAGCATATTTCGTTATTCTTTTTTATATAAATTTCAGTTCTTTTTGGAATTCTTTTTGAACTTTTTTAATTTTCCGGATTTGCTTTTCCGCTATTTCTGCATTTATTCCTAGTAATTTATCGTAATAAGCTATCGGATTATAGCTATAAAGCGTATAGAATAATAATTTTTTCATTATATTCGTATTTGCATTATTATATGCAAATTATGCTAATAGTAGCAAATCGACTCAATTATTTTATTCGTAATTTATATAATGCTATAAGTATTGTTTAATAATCTGGTTTGTTTATTCCGTTTATTTATTTATTTATAAATAAAATGCTATAAATATCTTTTATTATATTCTTAATAATTTTATAAATAAAATCCAGAAATTTGATACGAATTTCCTATTTTTATCGGAAATAATTTCTTTAAGCATGCCGTAATTAATTATAATTATCCTGAAAAATATATATGCAAAGTCTTTTACTATACTGCTTTCCTTATATAATAAGAAATAAGTATACTTGCTTAATTTGCAAACTATTATTAAAATGCTATTATATTGCATTTTAATTAAAGGTTTTCGTAAAAGAAATAGCTTAATAATAAAGTTTTAGCTAATAGATTGCCAAATTACTTTTAGCATAAGAAACGATTGGAATAATTTATAAGGCTTATAATATTCAATTTTGTTTTTCTTATAATTATTATATTTTCGTAAGATTGCTTTAATCCTTTTCCTTAATCCTGGAAAGTTCTAATATCTTTTAATCCTTTTATACGTAGCTCTAATTCCTTAATAACCGTATACGAATGCATTATATATATTTCTAATATATTCGTTTTATTTTTCTATAATTATATCTTTTAATTTCTTTTTAATATTAGCAATTCTGATAATTATATTAAGTTCTTTAGCTTTATTTATAAAATTGCTATTCTTATTTTGCCGAAAGATATTCTAAAATTCCTTAAATTCCGTATCCTAATAGTCCGATCGTTTGCTAAATATATTTGCTTTGCTATTTTCGAATCTTTTGCAATAAATAATTTTTAAATCAAATTATAAGAGAAATTCCGCTTATTTAATTTGTTATCTATTTAAGACTTTTATTATTATAAATATTATTAAGTTTTTATAATCGGAATGCATTATAATTTAGTATTTGGCCTCTATTAAGTAATATTGCTATTTTTCAAATACTTTTATAATTGCTATTAGTTCCTTATTTAGGATGTTATAATTAAATTCCGGGCTGTTTAATTTTTTCGAAAAATTGCTTACAATTCTAAAATATCCTTAATTATTTCGTTAACCAAATTATCTTTCGAATGCATAATCTAATATATCGGTTTCGATTTCAACTAATTTATTTAAGTTTGCTTTGCAAAATATAAATTCTAATATAATTCGTTTTTTGATTTTATTAAATGCTTCTTATATTTCTTATATTTATTCAAATTTCCGGTCTTTTTTCGTAAGATTTATAAGAAAACGTACGATTTTATTATAATTCCGAATAAATTGCTAATAGAAATTAATATAGCCGAAAAATATTTTAATTTCTTTAATTTTTCCCGGTATAAGCTATTCTTTTATTACTTGGACTTTATCTTTTTATATATTAATTTTGCTTAATTTTATTATATAGCCGAAATAATTAATTTTTTGCTAATAGAAATAATATTTGCTTAGCTTAATTAGGAATTTATTATTTTGCAATATTTAGAATAATTGCTATATATATTATTTATATAATTTAAAATCCTTTAAATAAATAAAAATATTATTAAAATAAACGATAATAATAATATTCAAATATTCGCGAAAAATATCGTTAATTATTTCCTGAAAAAACGTAAGTGCATTAGTTAATTTAAAGGGTAAAAATATATATTCAAAATATCCGTAATAAGTCTTGAAAACTATTTTCCAAATATTATTTTCTTTAATTCGAATATAGTAATATCCTTTTTTGAAATCTAATATAATAAACTAATTTGCTCTTATTAATCGATTTCGTATTTCTCTTATTAAAAGTAAAGGGTAGCGATTTTTAATCGTAATATTATTAAGCTATTAATAATTTATATAAAGTCGTAATTTGCTATTCTTTTTGAATATAAATAAAATTGAATATCTTGCAAGTAATTACGATTTTCGTATATAGCCTCTCTTTAAGTTTTCGTTAATATATTCTCTAAATATTTCGAATTTTGCTTAATTAAGCTTATAAATAAAGTAATTTTGCAATTTTATCCTTTCTTTTAATAGAATTTTATAATTAAAAGGGCCGTATTCTAATAAGCTAATATTGAATTTCTTTTGCTATAATTTCTTGAATTTATAGTATTCCTTTAATATATTCTTGAATTCTAATAGCAGTCTTTTTTTATTTTCCGAGATTTGGAAGAATAAAAAATACTATTAAGCATATTTTGCTTCGCTTGCTTTCTATTATTATTTTCGGGGCTTAATCTCTAATAATTTCGAGTATTTAGTATATGCTAGCTCGAACTTTCATTTGTAATTTCTTTATATTTATTATTTTAAAAGCAGTATTTCTTTATAATTCTATAATCCATATAGCTTTATAATGTTTTATATTAAATTACTTTCTTATCGGTTGCTAATTACTTGAATTTCTAATCCGTCTTTAATTTATATTTATAAGTTCGAAATGCTTATAACCTTTCCTTATTTCTTAGCAAATCCATTTGCCTTAAAAATATATCTAAGCTTATTTAAACGCATATTCTTAATATTATCCTTAATAACTAAGATTTTCCCTTTTCCGTTAATTGCAACCCTTTTAGTAAATATAGCTTATTCTTATAAAATTTAGCTAATAATCCAATCGATTTGAGAATTATATTTCTTAAGCCAAAATATTCTTAAAATTAATTCGTATTATGCTATATTTATAAAATCGAAAATAGTTTTTGTTATAAAGCTTTAAATCGAAATAAATAAGTAATCAGTTTCCGTATCGATTATATTAAAGTTATATGCAATCGCTTTTCTTTTTATAATATTAAATTTATAAGGATTTTTCTTTTGCATTTAAAGGATTCGTTTTCTATTAACGATTTCTAGCAAAATAAAATTTCTTTATACGCTATTATTCAAAAATGCGCTATATTATTGCCCGTTAATATATGCGTTTAATATAATATATTTCTTGTTTTCTTTCGTAATTGCATATAAAGATTTCGTAATTCTAATCGGCTATTATCCCGTTATAAGCAATCTTTCCTTTTTGGGGTATTTTGGGCTTTTTTCGCTATTTGCTTTACTAGCTTTCGTATTTGGCTTTAGCTATACTGCTTTGCTTTTTCAGCTTTTTGCAATCGATATTATTCTTTAGCTTTGTTTTGCATATAGATAGAGCATATTATAATATAGCATTATTCTTATATCGTTTTTCCTTAAATGCATTTTTACGGATAATTATCGGGTAATTTAATATAAGTATTATTATTCTTAATATACAAGACTTTTCTGTATTTTCTTCGGGATTCTATAATAGATTAAATTAATTAATCTTATTCCCTAATAGAAAATTAATTATATTTAATTTTCTCGTTAAAATATATCTAGCAATTATAATAAATATAATATATTCAAGTAAGTTCGTAATAACGAAAATATAAATAACTAATCTTTTTATTTTCTTGAAATCTATATCCGCTAATTTAAAACGGAATGCTTTGGAAGAGTTCTTATAATATAAGCCTATAAATAAAATGCTTAATTTTCGTATGCTTGAATATTTAGCTATTTTGCTTTGGCCGTTCTTATTTTGTATGCTAAGTAACCGTTTCTTTTATTTCCGTATTAAATTCCTTTTCGGGCATAAAGGTTAATAAGTTATCCGGCTATTTATTTTGCAGCATTTTCTTTCCAAATATAGCATTAAGCATAAGTATACTTATTTATTAAGTGCTTATTTCGTCTTTTACTATCGCGTCTTATTGCTAATCGAAATAGTAATTTAAGGGAAACTTTCTTAAATCTTCTTTTTTAGCATTCAAAAAATTACTTGAATAATCGGAATTACTGCTATTTATAGCGGCATTATAAATAAGGCCTTTTTTTCTTATAGCGAGTTGCTTTTATCTTTTAAGTTTATATAAGAATTATTCTAAACCTTTTTTGGCTAAGAAATGCAATAAGCAATAATTTTAATAGCAAGCTATTCAGCTTATATTGCTATAACTAAAGTCCGCTGCTTATTCCGGTAAGACATTATTATTTAGCTAATTAAGTTTTTATTGCTAAGCAATATTAACCTATTTTTCCGAAATTGGTTTCCAATTTTATTTCTTCTTTTCCTAATAGCAATTGCATATAATATAGCCTTTTTTGCCGCAATTATAATAGGTAATTCCCTTGCATAATTCCCGTATAAAAGTATTCAATTCTATAAGTTTAGCGTATATTATACTTGAATAAGCTATACTACTTCGACTTTTCTATTAGAATTAGCGTTTTCCTAAATTAAACTAATATTTCGGAATGCTATTATAGTTTCTCTATCGTTATTAGCATTATTCGTAAAGTCGGTTATCGATACAAATAGCTTTATTAATAAACTCATTAAGTTTTTCGAATCGATTTTCTTTATAAAGCTTATCTTTAATTTCTTCTTTAAATCTCGTATAATAAGCATTTATAAAGGGCTTATCCTTATAATCGAAATAAATAACGATTTGCTAAAACTTAACCGTATAATTTGCAACCGAGCTAGTTTATTAAAATGCTTCTAATTGCTATATTGCAATACGCCTTTCGTCCGGGTTTCCAAAAGTCTTAGCAAAAACTAATTCAAAATTGGCATAGCGCTAAAAAATGCGCTTGGTATTTTCAGAACGAAAGTCCTTATTATTATTTAAGTAATTTCGGAAGGTTAGTTCCTATTATTAAAAAGCGGTTCTTTTAAAATAACTTTCCGCGAAATCAATCTTATTATAAATAATTTTAAACTAAGCACTATAGTGCTTGAAATAAGCTTTAAGTTAAATCAAAAAGGCTTGGAAGTTTCTTTAAGTGCTTTTATAAGGCCCGGGCTTATTAAGCTTAAAAGCCTTAGCTTATTAGAAAACATTAAAGCGGAAAACCTCGTTCTTAACTTTCTTAAGCTGCTAATACAGGGCTATATTTTGCTGCTAAAGCTATTCGTTAATAAGGATAGTTAGAGTTTTTTCTTAAAAAGCTTAATTGCTGAAAAAAACGGGATTTAAAGCGCTATCGTATTTCCGGTATTGCTTAAAGGGTATATACTAAACCGTTCTTAAATAAGAGTTGTAAAAATATTATAAACGCTATAGCAATCTTAAAATAAATTGTAAAGTTAAAGGGTTTATATTAGCGAAAGCGGTATTAAATATAGCTTTAAATACTGGAAACTTATTTAATAAATATTCGCAATATTTATAGGCCTATAAAGCTATTACTCGGATATATAATAAGGTTTAAGTAATACTTAAATTTACGACTGAAAAGCTATAGTAATTTATTTAATAAGTATTTTATCTTTATATATCTAGCTTTTCAGTTTTGGATCGGTAGGTTCTTTTGTCGAGTTTATCGATCCTTTCCAAATCGATATCGATCTTATCGATTCTATTAATCCGGGCTACCCCTTAACCTTTAATTATATAAGCGGTTGCAAAGTTTTCTTAAATAAAATTATTAATAAAATATTTAACCAGGTTTACTTTTCGTGCTGCATACTCTAATCCCCTTACTGGGTTATAATATTTACCGTTAATTTATTTGCGGGTTATAAAGCTATATCGAGTTCTTCCGATCGATTTTCCGGCTAGCTAGTTAGTTGCTTTTCTTAATATTTCTTAAGTGCTTATCGTATATTATTCAGGTTGCTAATTAATTCCCAGTTATTTTCGTTCGAGTAATATCCTTTCTATTTGATTAAATATTCTTTATATTTGGTTGGCTTTCGGTATTTGAAAATTCGTTCGACTTTATATTCTGGTTTATTAATTTCGATTTATAAGGATTTATTTATTTTGGCCGCTTTCAATATTAGTTCGAAAAATGAAATATAGAATACTGGGTGAATTCTTATTCTATAAAGTAATGCGAGTTCGAAATTAATATCCGAAATTTTCCTTAAGATTTTGAATAAGCCAAGTTTTTTGTAATTTAGCAAATAAGAAAGTCTTATTATTTTAATATGCTTTTTTCGTCGGATAAAATAAACTTTATCCTTTTCTTATAAGATTAATCCTTTAATGTTTCTAGAATTGGCATATTTTGCTATTCTTTCTTATACGAATTTTAGTTTTTCCTGAAGTTCTTTTTGGATTTTCTTAACTTTCCAGATTCGTTTTTTTGCTATTTTTGTATTTATTCCTAATAATTCGTTATAATAAGTTATCGGATTATAGCTATAAAATGCGTAAAATAATAATTTCTTTATTATATTCGTATTTGCATTATTATATGCGAATTGTACTAATAATAGCAGGTTAACTTAATTATTTTGTTTATAATTTACGTAATGCTATAAATATTACTTAATAATTTAATTCGTTCGTTTTATTTGTTTATCCGTTTATAAGTAAAATGCTATAAATATTTTTTGCTATATTCCGAATAGCTTTATAAATAAAGTCTAGAAATTTAATATAAACTTTCTATCTTTATTAGAAATAATTTCTTAAAATATGCTATAATTAATTATAACTGTTCTAAAAAATATATATATAAAGTTTTCCGCTATACTGCTTTCTTTATATAAAAAGAAATAAGCATATTTGCTTAGTTTACAAATTACTATTAAGATATTATTATATTGCATTTTAATTAAAGGTTTTTATAAAAGGAATAATTTAATAATAAAATATTAATTAATAAATTGCTAAACTATTCCTAAAATAAGAAATAGTTAAAATAATTTATAAGGCTTATAATATTCAATTTTGTTCTTCTTGCAATTATTGCATTTTTATAAGATTATTTTAATCTTTTTTCTCAATTTTAAAAAGTTTTAATATTTCTTAATTCTTTTATATATAGCTCTAATTCCTTAATAGCCGTATGCGAATACATTATATATATTTCTGATATATTCATTTTGTTTTTTGAAAGTTATATCTTCCGGTTTTTTCTCGTTATTAGCAATTCTAATAATCGTATTAAGCTTTCTAACTTTATTTATAAAGTTGCTATCTTTATTTTATCGAAAGATATTCTAAAGCTCTTTGGATTTTATATTTTAATAATTTAACTATTTGCTAAATGCATTTGCTCTGCTATTTTCAAATCCTTTTCAATAAATAATCTTTAAATCGAATTGCGAAAAGAATTTTGCTTATTTAATTTATCGTCTATTCAGGACTTTTATTATTATAAACGTTATTAAGTTCTTATAATTAAAATGCATTATAATTTAGTATTTGGCTTTTATTAAATAATATTGCTATTTTTTAAATGCTTTTATAATTGCTATTAATTCTTTATTTGGAATGCTATAATTGAGTTTTAAGCTATTTAATTTTTTCGAAAAATTGCTTACGATTTTAAAATATCTTTAATCGTCCTATTAACCAAATTATTTTCCGAATATATAGTTTAATATATCGGTTTCGATTTCAAATAGCTTATTTGAATTTGCTTCGCAAAGTATAAGTTCTAATATAATTCGTTTTTTAATTTCGTTAAATGCTTTTTATATTTCTTATTTATTTAAATTTCTTATTTTTTTTCGTAAAATCCGTAAAAAGTCGTACGATTTTGCTATAATTTCGAATAAATTGCTAATAAAAGTTAGTATAATTAAAGAATACTTTAATTTCTTTAATTCTTTTTAATATAAGCTATTCCTTTATTGCTTAAACTTTATTTTTCTATATATTAATTTTGCTTAATTCTATTATATAATCGAAATAATTAATTTTTTATTAATAAAAATAATATTTACTTAATTCAATTAAGAATTTATTATCTTGCAAAATTTGAAATACTTATTATATATACTATTTATATAATTTAAAATTTCTTAAATAAATAAAAATATTATTAAAATAAACGATAATAATAATATCTAAATATTCGCGAAAGATATTATTAATTATTTCTTAGAAAGATACAAGCGCATTAATTAATTTAAAAAATAAGATTATATATTCAAAATGTTTATAACGAATCCTGAAAGCTATTTTCCAAATATCGTTTTCTTTAATCCGGATATAATAATATCTTTCTTTAAAATCAAGCGTAATAAACTAATTTGCTTTAATTAATTAATCTTGCATTTCTCTTATTAGAAATAAAGGATAGCGATTTTTTATTATAATATCGTTAAGTTATCGGTAACTTATATAAAATCGTAATTTGCTATTTTTCTTAAATACAAATAGAATTAAGTATTTTGCGAATAATTATAATTTCCGTATATAGCTTCTCTTTAAATTTTTATCGATATATTCTTTAAGTATTTCGAGCTTTGTTTAATTAAGCTTATAAATAAAGTAATTTTGCGGTTTTATTCTTTCTTTTAATAGAATTTTATAATCGAAAAAGCTATATTCTGATAAGCTAATATCGAATTTCTCTTGCTATAATTTCTTGAATTTGTAATATTCTTTTAATATATTTTTAAATTCCGGTAATAGTTTTTCTTTATCTTTTGAGATTTAAAAGAATAAAAGGTATTATTAAGCATATTTTGCTTTTCTTGCCTTTTATTGCTATTTTCGGAGCTTAATTTCTAATAGTTTCGGGTATTTATTATTTATTAGCCCGAATTTCTGGCCGTAATTTTCTTATATTTATCGTTTTGAAAGCTATATTTCTTTATAATTCTATAATTTATATAATTTTATAATGCTTTGCGCTAAATCGATTTCTTATTAATTATTAATTGCTTAATTTTTTAATTCGTTTTCAATTTATACTTATAAATTCGAAATATTCGTAATCTTTCCTTATTTTTTGGCAAGTCCGTTTGCTTTAAAAGCATATTTAAGCCTATTTAAGCGTATATTTCTGATATTATCCTTAGTAATTAAAATTTTCCTTTTTCTATTAATTATAACCTTTTCAGTAAATACGGCTTATTTTTATAAAATCTAGCTAATAATCCAATCGATTCGAAAATTATGCTTTTTAAGCTAAAATATTCTTAAAATCAATTCGTATTATACTATATTTATAATATCGAAAATAGTTTTTATTATAAAGCTTTAAATTAAAATAAATAAGTAATTAGTTTTTATATCGATTATATTAAAATTATATATAATCGCTTTTCCTTTTATAATATTAAGCTTATAAAAGTTTTTCTTTTGCGTTTAAAGAATTCGTTCTTTATTAATAATTTCTAGCAAAATAAAATTTCCTTATGCGCTATTATCCAAAAGTACGCTATATCGTTGCCCGTTAATATATGCGTTTAGTATAATATATTTCTTATTTTCTTTTGTAATTGTATATAAAGACTTTATAGTTCTAATTGGCTGCTATTCCGTTATAAGCAATCTTTCTTTTTTAAGATATTTTAAGCTTTTCTTGCTATTTGCTTTATTAGCTTTCTTATTTAGCTTTAGCTATATTGCGTTGCCTTTTTAGCCTTTTGCAATCAATATTATTTTTTGGCTTTATCTTATATATAAATAAAGCATATTATAATATAGCATTATTTCTATATCGTTTTTCTTTAAATGCATTTTTACGGATAATTATCGGGTAATTCAATATAAGCATTATTATTCTTAATATGCAAAACCTTTCTATATTTTTTTCGGGATTCTATAATAAGTCGGATTAATTAATTCTATTCTTTAATTAGAAACTAATTATATTTAACTTTCTCGTTAAAATATATCTAGCAATTATAATAAATGCAATATATCCAAGCAAGTTTATAATAATAAAGGTATAAGTAACTGATCTTTCTATTTTCTTGAAATTTGTATTCGCTATTTTGAAACGGAATGCTTTAGAAGAGTTCTTATAATATAAGCCCGTAAATAAAGTATTTAATTTTCGTATGCTTGGATATCCAGCTATTCTATTTTAATCGTTTTTATTTTGCATATTAAGTAGCCGTTTCCTTTATTTCCGTATTAAATTCTTTTTCGAATATAAAAGTTAGCAAGTTATTTGGCTATTTATTTTGCAGCATTATTTCTTTAAATATAGCATTAAGCGTAAATATGCTTATTTATTAAATGCTTATTTCGTCCTTTACTATCGCATTTTATTGTTAATCGAAGTAATAGTTTAAAAGAAACTTTCTTAAGTCTTTTTCCTTAGCGTCCAAAAGGTTATTTAAGCAATCGGAATTATTGCTATTTATAACCGCATTATAAATAAGGCCTTTTCTTCTTATAGCAAATTGCTTTTATCTTTTAAGTTTGCATAAGAATTATCTTAAATTTCCTTTTGCCGAAAAGTGCAATAAGCAATAATCCTAATAGCAAGCTATTTAGCTTATATTACCGTAATTAAAATCCGCTACTTATTCCGATAAGATATTATTATCTAGCTAATTGAGTTTTTATTGCTAAATAATATTAACTTATCTTTCCGGAACTAGTTTCCAATCTTATTTCTTCTTTTCTTAATAGCAATTACATGCAATATAGCCTTTCTTGCTATAATTATAACAAATAATCCCTTTGCATTATTTTTGTATAAAAGTATTCAATTCTATAAGTTTAATATATATCGTACTTGAATAAGCTATACTATTTCGGGTTTTCTGCTAGAATTTGCATTTCTTTAAATTAAGTTAGTATTTCGGGACGCTATTATAATTCCTCTATCGTTGTTATTAATACCGCTTATAAAATCGATTATCAATACGGACTGCTTTATTAATAAACTTATTAAATTTTTCAAATTATTTTTCCTTATAAAATTTATCTTTGATTTCTTCTTTAAATCTTACGTAATAAGCATTTATAAAAGGTTCGTTTTCATAATTAAAATAAGCAATAATTTATTTAAACTTAGCTATATAGTTTATAGCTAAGCTAGTTTATCGAAATCTTTCTAATTGCTATATTGCGATATATCTTTTATCCGAGTCTTTAAAAGTCTTAATAAAGGCCGATTCAAAATTAGCATAGCGCTAAAAAAATGCGTTTAATATTCTCAGAACGGAAATCCTCGTTACTATTTAAATAATTGCGGAAAGTTAGCTTCTATTATTGAAAGGCCGTTCTTTCAAAGCAGCTTTTTGCAAAATCGATTTTATTATAAATAATCTTAAATTAAGCGCTATAGTATTTGAAATAAGCTTTGATTTGAGTTAAGAAGGCCTGGAAGTCTTTTCGAGTACTTTTATAAAGCTCGGGCTTATTAAGCTTGAAAGCCTTAGCCTATTAAAAGGCATTAAAGCGGAAAACCTCGTTTTTAATTTCTTTAAGCTGCTAATATAAAGCTATATTTTATTGCTAAAATTGTTCGTTAGTAAAGATAATTAAAGCTTTTTCTTAAAAAGCTTAATTGCTAGAAGAAAATAAGGTTTAAAACGCTATTATATTTCTAATATTACTTAAAAAGTATATATTAAACTATTCTTAAATAAGAATCGTAAAAATATTATAAATGCTATAGTAATCCTAAAATAAACTGTAAAGTTAAAAGGTTTATATTAGCAAAAGCGGTATTAAATATAACTTGAAATACTAGAAACTTATTTAATAAATATTTGCAATATTTACAAGCTTATAAGGCTATTACTTGAATATATAGTAAAGTTCAAATAATACTTAAATTTACGATTAAAGAGCTATAGTAATTTATTTAATAAATATTTTGTCTTTATATATCCAGCTTTTCAGTATAAATTTATTAAATTTCGAACAAATTCTTAAATCCTAAATTTCTTAGATTTAAAATAAATCCTTAAATCCTCCTTATTTCGTAACCTTAACCCTGGGTTACGTAAGCAATTATAAGTTTTTCTCGAATAAGGCTAAAGGTAAAGTGCTTAGCTAGCTTCTTTTTTTCCCCGTATATCCTGATTCTTATTGGGTTATAATATTATATAAAAACTATCCTAAACCTTTTTTTGCCGAAAAATATAATAAGCAATAATTTTAATAGCAAGCTATTTAGCTTATACTACCGTAATTAAAATTTGCTACTTATTCCGGTAGGATATTATTATTTAGCTAATTAAGTTCTTATTGTTAAATAATATTAACTTATTTTTCCGAAATTAGTTTCCAATCTCGTTTCTTTTTTTCTTAATAGCAATTATATGCAATATAGCCTTTCTTGCCGCAATTATAACAAGTAATTCTTTTATATTATTCCTATATAAAAGTATTTAATTTTATAAGTTTAGTATATATTATGCTTAAATAAGCTATATTATTCCGGATTTTCTGCTAGAACTTATATTTCTTTAAATTAAATTAATATTTTAAAACGCTATTATAATTCTTTTATTATTATTAGCGCTGCTTATAAAATCGATTATCGATACGGACTGCTTTATTAATAAACTTGCTAAATTTTTCGGGTTAGTTTTTTTTATAAAATTCGTTTTTAACTTCTTCTTTAAATCCCGTATAATAAATATATATAAAAGGTTCGTTTTCGTAATTAAAATAAGCGATAATCTATTTAAATTTAGCCGTATAGTTTATAGCTAAGCCAGTTTATCGAAATGCTTCTAATTGCTATATTGCGGTATATTTTTTATTCGAATCTTTAAAAGTTTTAGTAAAAGCCGATTTAAAATTGGTATAGCGCTGAAAAATGCGCTTAATATTCTTAGAACGGAAATCCTCGTTATTATTCAGATAGTTACGGAAAGTTAGCTTTTACTATTAAAAAGCCGTTCTTTTAAAGCGGCTTTTTGCGAAATCGATTTTGTTATAAGTAATCTTGAATTAAGCGCTATAATATTTGAAATAAGCTTTAAATTAAATTAAGAAAGCTTGGAAGTCTT
The DNA here is from genome assembly GCA_001051155.2 of Chrysoporthe austroafricana. Lineage (NCBI taxonomy): Eukaryota > Fungi > Ascomycota > Sordariomycetes > Diaporthales > Cryphonectriaceae > Chrysoporthe > Chrysoporthe austroafricana. The sequence continues at coordinate 156,919 of JYIP02000013.1, forward strand.
TTCGAATGCTTTTATAAAGCTTAAGCTTATTAAGCTTGAAAGCTTTAGCCTATTAGAAAGTATTAAAGCAGAAAATTTCGTTCTTAATTTCCTTAAGCTGCTAATATAAGGCTATATTTTATTGCTAGAACTATTCGTTAATAAAGATAATCGGGGCTTTTTCCCTAAAAAGCTTGGTTATTACAAAAAGACGGAATTTAAAGCGCTATCGTATTTCTAGTATTGCTTAAAGGGTATATATTAAACCGTTATTGAATAAGAATTGTAAAAATATTATAAATGCTATAGCAATTTTAAGATAAACTGTAAAGTTAAAAGGGTTTATGCTAGCAAAAATAGTATTAAATATAGCTTTGAATATCGAAAATACGTTTAACAAATATTCGCAATGCTTATAAGCTTATACGGCTATTATTCAAATATTTGGTAAGGTTTAAGTAATATTTAGATTTATAACTGAAAATCTATAATAATTTATTTAGTAGATAGCTTATCTTTATATATCCAGCTTTTCTTTCTTCGGATTATTAGCTTATTTAATAATCCAGTAAGCTTAGCTTATTAAATTACTTAATAATCTAGTAATCCTTATTTTATTTAACCTTAACCCGTAGTTATATAATTGACGTATATTTCTTTCTTCCGATAAAGCTGCTATTAAGTTGCTTAAATAGTCGTTCTTATATCTTATATTAACTTTAAGTCCGTATTGGGTTATAATAGTATATTTCTAATGCTATTTTCAATAATTAAAATTTTCCTTTTTCCATTAATTGTAACTTTTTTAATAAATACGGCTTATTCCTATAAAACTTAGCCAGTAGTCCAATCGATTCGAAAATTATGCTTTTTGAATTAAAGTATTTTTAAGATTAATTTATGCTATATTATATTTGTAATATCGAAAGTCGTATTTATCGTAAGGCTTTGAATCGAAATAAATAGGTAATTAGTTTCCATATTAATTATATTAAAGTTATATGCAATTGCTTTTCCTTTTATAATATTGAATTTATAAAGATTCTTTTTCTATATTCAGGGAATTCGTTCCTTATTAACGATTTCTGGCAAAATAAAATTTCTTTATATATTGCTATCCAATAATGCGCCGTATTATTGCCCATTAATATATGCATTTAATATAATATATTTTTCGTTTTCTTTAATAATTGCGTATAAGGACCTCGTAATCTTAATCGGCTGCTATCCTGCTATAAGCGATCCTTCCCTTTTAGAGCATTTTAAGCTTTTCTCGCTGCTTGCCTTGCTAATCTTCTTGTTTAGCTTTGGCCGTACTGCTTCGCCTTTTCGGCTTTTTGCAATCGATACTATTCTTTAACTTTATCTTGTATATGGATAAAGTATGCTATAATATAGCATTATTCCCATATTGTCTTTCTTTAAATGCATTTCTATAAATAGTTATTAAATAGTTTAATATAAGCGTTATTATTCTCGATATGCAAAACTTTTCTATATTTTTTTCGGGATTCTATAATAAGTTAAACCAATTAATTCTATTCCCTAATTGGGAACTAATTATATTTAACTTTTTCGCTAAAATATATCTGGCAATTATAATAAATATAATATATCTAAGCAAGTTTGTAATATCGAAAGTATAAGTAACTGATCCTTTTATTTTCTTAAGGTTTATATTTATTATTCTGAAATGAAATGCTTTAAAAGAGTTCTTATAGCATAAGCCCGTAAATAAAGTGCTTGATTTTCGTATATTTGAATATCCAATTATTATAATTTAGCCTTTCTTGCTTTATATATTAAACGATTATTTCTTCTATAACTAGTTCTTTTTCGTATATAAGGGTTAATAAATTGTTTGGCTATTTATCTTATAGCATTATTTTTTCAAGTATAACACTTGGCATAAATATCCTTATTTGTTAAGTGCTAATTTCTTCTTCTATTATTATTTCCCATTATCGTTCAAAATAGTAATTTAAAAGGAACTTTCTTAAGTCTGCTTTCCTAGCATTTAATAAGTTGCTTAAGCAATCGGAATCGCTATTATTTATAGCTGTATTATAAAGAAAGCCTTTCTTTTTTATAACGAATTATTTCTATCTTTTAAACTTGCATAAAAACTATCCTGAACCTTCTTTCGCCAAAAAATGCAATAAGCAATAATTTTAATAGCAAGCTATCTAGCTTATACTACTATAATCAGAATCCGCTGCTTATTCCGGTAAAATATTATTATTTAGCTAATTAAGTTCTTATTACTAAGCGATATTAACTTATTTTTCCGGAATTAATTTCCAATTTCGCTTTTTTCTTTCTTAATAGCAATTGCATATAATATAGCCTTTTTTACTACAATTATAGCAAATAACCCTTTTGCGTTATTCGTATATAAAAGTATTTAGCTTTATAAGTTTAGTATATATCGTATTTAAATAAGCTATATTATTTCGGTTTTTCTGTTAGAATTTGCATTTTCCCGAATTGGATTAATATTTCGGGATACTATTATAATTCTTCTATTATTGCTAGCGCTATTTATAAAGTCGGTTATTAATACGAACTGCTTTATTAATAAATTCGTTAAATTTTTCGGGTTGGTTTTCTTTATAAAGCTTATTTTTAATTTCTTCTTTAAATCCTATATAATAAGCATTTATAAAGAGTTCGTTCTTATAATCAAAGTAAGCAATAATTTGCTTGAATTTAGCTATATAATTTGCAGCTAAACCGGTTTATCGGAATGCTTCCAATTGCTATATTGCAATATATCGCTTATCCGGATTTCCAAAAATCTTAATAAAGGCTAATTCAAAATTAGCATAGCGCTAGAAGATATGCTTAGTATTTTCAGAACGAAAACTTTCGCTATTATCCAGATAATTACGAAAAGTTAGTTCTTATTATTAAAAAGCAGTTTTTTCAAAGCAGCTTCTTGCGAAATTAATTTTGTTATAAGTGGTTCTGAATTGAGCGCTATAATGCTTGAAATAAGCTTTGAGCTGCATTAAGAAAGCCTGAAGGTTTTTTCGAATGCTTTTATAAAGCTTAAGCTTATCAAGCTTGAAAGCTTTAGCTTATTAGAAAGCATTAAAGCGGAAAATTTCATTCTTAACCTTTTCAAATTGCTAGTATAGGGCTATATTCTGTTATTGGAATTATTCGTTAGTAAGGATAGTTAGGGCTTTTTCCTGAAAAGCTTGGTTACCGGAAGAAAACGGAATCTAAAACGCTATCGTATTTCAAGTATTGCTTAAAAAATATATACTAAACCGTTTTTAAACAAAAATCGTAAAAATATTATAAACGCTATAATAATCCTAAAATAAACTATAAGGTTAAAGGGTTTATATTAGCAAAAGCAATACCAAATATAGCCTTGAATACCGAAATATGTTTAAATAAATATTTACAATATTTATAAGCTTATACGGCTATTATTTAAAGGTATTATAAGGTCCAAGTAATATTTAGATTTACGACTGAAAAGCTATAGCAATCTATCTAATAAATAGCCGGTCCTTATATATCTAGCTCTTTATTCTTAGATCGACAGGCTTTTGCGCCGAGCCTTTCGATCTTTTTGGATCGATATCGATCCTATCGATCCGGGTTAACCTTAACTCTAAGTTATATAAGCGGATATAGAGAACCTCTTAAATAGGGTTATTAGCAAAGTGCTTTACTGGCTTCTTTCCGTATTGCATACTCTAGTTCCTTTATTGGGTTATAATAATTATAGCGTTTATAATAATTAAGTATATTTTCGAATATATTTTAAGTTTATTTTTCAAAATTATTGCAAAAAGTATAAAAGAGATTATTATTAAATAAATATTTAGAAATATAAATTCTTATTATCTTTATTATTATCGTAATAAATTAAATTAATTCAAATAATTAAATTAATTATTATTCTAAAAAAATCTCTTAACTCAAAATCTTTCTATTAAAGCTTTTAATTAGAAAATGCTATTATCGCTAGCTATTATAAATTGGCTAAATAATACATATTATATAAGTTTGGCTATATAGCTTATTTATATATTATTTATTTCTTATATATAATAAATATATATTTCGCTTGCTTTAGAAAATATAATTTCGATAGTTAGGAAAATCTATTAGCAAAGGAGATTTTCCTTAATAATCGCTCAGAAAATCTAGTTTTTTATAAGGAAATCTGAAAAAGCAATCGCTAATATTTAGTACAGAATGCCTTATCGAGAGTAAGCCTTACGCGTTACTAATATCAACCGCTAGCGTTATGTAAAACTTAAACAAGTTTTCGAAATCCTGTCTTTTCAACCTAGCTGTCTGTAATTATCCAAAGGCAATTACTGATCAGTATTGGCTAGGCTTAACCACGTACGTAGTGAATCGATTTCGATTTGCTGTCTGTTATTGTCTGTCTAGAAGGAAGGAAGGAAAGAAAGCCGTAGGCAATAGCCAGAGCGTAAAAATGGCTTTGGCCCTGGCGCACGGGCCATATCCTGGCCCGTGCCCATATGCCAGAGTGAACAGCTCTGGCTGTCCCATACTGGCTATCCCACAACCAGACTATATTTATAGTCATTCCTTTCAGCTGTCGTATATATAGTAAGCCTATGCGAGGGCCAATAACTCACTTGCCCGTGCGTCGCTGGCGATCATACTGTCATCGGCCACCCAGATGGAGGTCGGGGGCGAGCATGGCGAATTCCTGACCGTTCAGCTCAGCGGGCATGCATGTAGTAGCCGACGGCGTATGATACCGAGAGATGCAACGATTCTACATTGGGTTGGATTGCACTGTGTGAATGTCGCACGGACGAGAGCTGCAGTCTTAAAGGTCCCCGGCCTGCATCACACACCATACCAACCATGGTACGTCGTGGGCGGTTATTGCAGCCAACTGCACAGTCAGGTTGCCGTTGCAGTGGATCGAGTTGATAAGCGACAAGCGAGGCAAAATACGGACTGCTGAAATCCTACCACAATCCCGGACCCTGCAATCCTACTGCTTCATCACGCCCACTTTCGGGCCCGTCCCAGAAACGCACAACCACACGCGCGCAGACACTCACGCGTTCCTAAGATGGACGACCCCAAGGGTAGCTCTGGCAAAGGCAGTATCCTGTTGACGGGCGCCAATGGCAGCCTAGGCAGCAAGATGGTGTCCCAGATCGTGTCGTCAGCCGAGCTCGCGGGCTACCACGGCATCTACGCGGTGCGCAAGGCCGACTCGGCGCCCGCCCTCGCCGCCGCCCTCGGGTCTGGCAACCACTTGGGCGGGCACTCGTACGATGTCGTGTCGCTAGACCTAGCCGACCTGGCCAGCGTCCGCGCTCTCGCCGCGAGCATCAACGCGCGCGTCGCGTCCGGCGAGATCCCGCCCTTGCGTGCCCTCTTCCTCAACGCGGGCTTCCTCGAGTTCACCTCGCAGACGTGGACGCAGGACGGCTTCGACATGTCTTTTGCATCTAATTACCTCGGTCACTGGCTGCTAACGCTGCTGTTGCTGCAGAGCATGGATCCTGACAACGGCCGGGTCGTTATCATCGGCAGCGAGTCCCACGACCCATACAACGCCAAGAGCAAGGCGGCATTCAACCACGAGAAATACATGACGTTCATGGTGGACGGCAGCGAGCCAATCGCGCGAGGGACCTGGAGCACGGCCAAAGAGGATGCGGCTTTTCACTGCGGTTTCCGTCGGTACGGCGCATCCAAATTCTGCCAGGCCGCCATGATGTAAGTTTCCGCGCTGCGCACAATGCCTGGCCTTGAGCCTCGATCTGAAAAGCTGACCAAGGGGGAGGAAATCATTAGCCCCGAGCTCCAGCGGCGGCTGAACACGGATCCAGCCCTCTCCAAGGTGTGCGTCTTAGGGGTGGATCCGGGGTCTATGCCGACCAATTTGACGCGCCGCGGGCCCTGGATAATCAGCTTTCTCATGTTCAAGCTTATCTTGCCCTGGCTGGCGCCACTGGTAGCGTGGCTGCAACCAAATGGCCCTCTGCGGACGCTGAAGCTCGGCGCCCGCGATGTCATCGCCGCCGGGCTGGACACAGCCCCGCCGGTGGGAGAGTCGCCCAAGGAATTGTACCTCTATGGTACGCGCATTGAAGAAATAACCGCCGAAGCGAGGGACGAGAAGAAGCGGGAGAGATTGTGGGTTGATACGCTGGGGTATACACGGCTCAAAGAGGGTGAGACTGTCCTCAGGAATTGGTCTTGATATGAATACAGGGAGATGCAACGACAATACTAACTTTCCATGAGTCACAATAACGTATTGTCCCTCCTTGTATCGTTGATATTGTATGCGAGGAGCGAGGTTCAGAATGATTCATAGTAACGTTCTGTCCACATGGACATTACTAATTACCTAAGTAATCTTGTGTATGCGCATAGCAAGTAAGTTACTGACTATCCTGCTCGCCTCCTGCAAACGACTTATCTCCCAACCCCCTTCTTCGCCCCAAAGAAGAGTGGACAAGGAAAGATAGGTTTCCATTTTTTTTATGAAATTTATTCGTAGTTACATTATATTTCTGGGGTTCTTTCTCGCCGTCAGACTTGATCATGAACTACACAGGCGTATATGACTTTGGGAAGGCAAGGTGCTCTTGAGGGGGGTACAGCTGATGCATACATCTGCGCTGTCGCATTTGCATGTTTTTCCCTCACAGCTCTTGCAATCTGAAAAACATCAAACTCCAACGTACAATCTGCATTGGCAGGGCGATGGAAATCGTAATAGTATTGCCAAGCCACGTTGGATCTCTAGTATCCCCGCGAGTGTTTCTTTCGTTCTCATCTGTACCTAAATCCGTCAGGCTAGGCTCGTAGAGCCCGAGTGGGATCGCGACTCCTGATTTGTTAATTATGTAATAAAGTTATTTTCTCCTATTCAATAAGGCATCTAAGGTATTCTGCTTCGAGAACCCATTTCATTAGAGAGTAATGAAATCCCTTCCCAATCTGCCTAGATGTCACTAGAAACAACCGAAGGCAAAGCTCCTGCACCCGTCCTAGCCCACTCACGCATGTCTTTCCTAACGAGGAATACGTTCCTCGAGATGAAAACATCGGGAAGGCCAAGAGAGAGGGTACTATAATCTTTAATCTTGGGAGACGACGTGCTTCTTGAGACAGGGAGCGGTCTCCAAAAGCCCAGAATTCGCGCCGAAGACAAGCCTGCCGGCCTGCATCTCTGCCTTTCTTTGCACGGCGAATATCGTCGAGCAGTCTTTCGGCCTCTGCGCATCCATTCCGCCGGCTGCGACGGTCGTACTCTTTCATTGGCGTCCACTGGTTGGGATCATAATAACTGGCCTTTCCGGCCCCCGGACTTAGATGCAACGGTATCTCTGAAACTACGTGGCCCAAGATCATAGTGGCCGTCCCTCTGCATTCATTCTGTTTGAGAATGCTGTTACCTGCGGATGGGAAGGCAAAGTTGCAGAGGAGACGACAATAGTCATGCGTCTGGAAGTCCTGCAATGCGTAGCCAGCACAATTATCGTCTGCGTCTGGGTGGTGATAGAGCTGCTTATAGAGTTCTGAAGTCTTGACTTTGTGTATGTTGGCGCCTGCGGCGAGGAGGATTCGAAACAAAGTGAAAAATCTATTATGAACAGCCAATTCTGATGGGGTCATTGCAACCAAAGGGCCTGATTCCTCGACATTGGCTCCGTAATTGATGAGTGACCGTACGATCGACTCGAATGGTGAGGGTAACACCATTCGGTAATCTGCAAGTTGTTCCTGGGGATAGTCTTGGTGTTGGCCTTGTCTGAATTCCTCGGCTATCATTACAACCCATTTAGCGAGACGCGCACTGAACCCATACTCTTGTCCCACCTGAGCCGTCCCAGCGAAGAAGGTTGATTGATCGTTAGACACCACATTCTCGACATGGAATTCAATGTTGGACGGACATCTGCATGCAGCTCCCAACGGCGTGAGCCCCTCCTCGAATATCATGTTTGGATCAGCGCCGCGTTCGAGGAGCTCATTGACGACACGACCATGGTGATTGATGATGGCGAGACGAAATACCTCTTCACATTCGGCCCCATTCACATCAAAGTCCTTCGGGATCAGGCTAACCAGCATCGTCTCAATAGTCTTTTCTATAGTCCCGAAACTGAATGGATCCAGAGTGGCCGAAGATGGGAGTAGGATGTCGTCCCCGATACGAACCCGGCTTTGATCGTTAACAGATATTTCTTTGATAACGTAGCGTCGGCATCGCTCCATGAGCCCTTGTCGGAAGGCCGACTGTCCTGCATTGTTCTTGAGAGACGCGTCCGCGCCTCGCTCCAGCAGCAGGCCCACGGCCTTCCAATTCCAAAAGCTGGCTGCTATCATAAGAACTGTATTTCCATCCTCGTCAATTGCATTCAGCTCCTCTCTTTGTATCCTGTCAATAAGTTTGAGAGCCATATCTTCGTTAGCGATCCTCCATGTCCTCCGCGAAAAACTGCGCATAATATTAGGGAAGGATAACTCCAGAGGCAATTTGTGCCGATAACCAGCGACGATTGTTTCGCGATCCTTGAACCTTAAATTGCGGAAGGTTTCGAGTCTAGGGAGTACTCTTTGAGCTCCGAACATCCAAATGCCCAGTGGCATGTCTTGTGAACAGCTTCTCACGCTGACCTTTGCGCCACGCTCTAGTAGAAACTGCACAATGCCGTCGTGTCTCCCTAGTATAGCCCACCAAAGGGGCGTCCACCCGTTTCCATCTTTGGATTCAATGTATTGTGGATAGGCGTCCTGGAGATACCACAGAAGTCCAAAGAAGGCTGCTGCATGCCATCCAAGGCACCTTGACGGAATAGGATGCTGGCAGATCGTGGTAAACTCTTCCATTTCGAGGTTTGGATCACGATGCGATTGTGGTATGATCCCGGGCTGCTTGAGGGCGTACAGCATGGCTGCGCTGACCTTCTTCGGTTGCGATAAGAAATTCATAGTCAAGCGTCGATGTTCGTCATGGTTGCCCTGGACATTGAAAGCCAAATGCTCCGCAGCATACTGCCACAGGAGAGAGCCCTCGAGATCAGGCGACCTTTCCAAGAGTAAGCATTTCAAACACGATGTAACTACAAGCTGTTCACCTTGCGGCAACCACTCTTGAATCTTGGTGCTATTCTCCGGGCTGCAGAAATACCGTTCCATGTCTGGATGAACAAACTTGACTGCCTTGTCGGACGACGCATCCTCGGTCAGGAGCCCCAAGCAATACTCCAGAAGATAATTGCCATCAATGCGATCATTGATCCGGTCTCCATGGCGCTGCAGACAAATAGCCTCCTGGATCACCCGCACCGGGCAGGGCCGTTTTGCATAAATAACCCAGGCCAGAACATACTTTGCATGCTCGGCCGATTCTCCTCGAAGGATTCTGCCCATATACTCATCGTAGGTGGCTTGTAGCCTAGACGGCAACTTGTCAATCTCTTCCATGGTGCGTTCTATAGTGAGCTCTGTTGGATAGCTCTTGACGGTGTTGATGAGCAGATCCATGTGCATACGTGGGAGCAAAAACCTAACCAACTTCATCAGCGGTCCGAAATTTAAGCTACCAATACGCGGACTTTTAGAACTTGTGAGTAGAGAGAAGAGGAACAACTCACATGCCATGTGATTTCTCTACGAGGGCCTCTACTATATGAGCCTGCCATTGGGGCCTTCTGTCCACAATTCTGCTCAGCTGGTGCGCTTGAGGCTGCTCAAATCGCCAGTCGAGGTATTTCCTCAAGTCGTCAAGCTGAGCCGATACTTCTAGCATATCAGCACTCTTCTCGGCGAGAAACTGTCTGATGGATACAATATCTCGAGAAGTGGTCAAAATGTTGGCTCTAGTTTCTGACAGAGCTGCCAGCAACACGTACGCATGGTCATAATCAAGCCGCTCGTCCAGAGCATCGATGACAAAGAACACTTGGTTGAACTGAGAAGTCTCGGCGATGAGCATGTTTCTGGCCTCTATGTCGTCCGGGACTAGGGGTGGATCCCGAGAAAGGCACCGTTCAGCGGTTTTCATTATTTCCTCGGAGAACTGGTGCCGTTGGCGGGCCAATTGCGAGACCAAGCTGAGCATAAGACTTGAGGACGTCTGCTGCTGATCTCCGTGCTTGCAGAATGCGTATGCAACAGCGACAGATGGCTCGAGGATGGCGTCCTGGAGGTCTTCAACGATGATTGAACTGTGTCTTGGTCAGCGGCTGCCTGTACTCCGACGTGAGGCATAATCATAATTGCTTACGAGAGAATCGTTTTGCCAACGCCGGCTATCATTTGTCGAATAGCCAGTCCCGTTAGCTGCTTTCTTTGAAATTAGGCTAGTGAGGACTCACGATCTCCATAGCACCATAGATAACGTGGGTCCTTGCCCTTCGATGTGTGCGCTTTCCAATTCTCGTACTGGGTTTGTTCTAGCATCCATTTTCCCGTCCCCGCTTTGCGTTGTCTTTCAAGATTGTCTCGCTGAATGTCAAGTATATTATAGAACGCAGGCATTAGCCAGTCCATTATCTTGTCTCGAGAAACATTGCCTAGTGGTTAAACTCGACAGTCAGTCCTAACATTCCAAGAACAATGCCCTACCCACACGAGTCTCACCTTTATTGATTCGATGCTGCCACTCCTTCCATTTCTCTTCCTCCCGAGTCGCAGGTTTGTAGAAACTTAACACCGTTTCCTGTGCTTTGAAAATGGCGGGATAGACGATCTGACGAAATTCGTATTGGAGTACGGTTCCCGCGTGCCGCAGCTTCTGACTGGCCGACTTAAAGCACTCCTCGAATGCATCAATGATACGGTGCAGATGCGACTCCGAGTCCTTTTCCGTATAAAGCTGGCGCAGTAGGTTGAAGAAGAGCTTGTGGTGACCTCCATCCTTGAGAAATAAGTCGCAATTCTCAATGAAGGAGAGATATCGGAGATCGTGGCCGTTGAGCACGATAGGTAGGATGCCGTCATCATTGCCCAAATTTGCGCGTGATGAGCGTCGCAAACTGAGAAAGGCGAGCTCGGTAAGGACATGATGGAACTCGGGATCGCCGCACCTCTCTTCGACGATGTGGCGGATCTCATCACGAGCTTGCTTGCCCCGCGTATGCAGACGAGCTGAGTTTTCGTAGCAGGCCACGATCTCTTCCATGTAGAAAGTAGCAAAGATTGGGTCCGTGTATTGCTTGAGTACTTCCGAGCCACATAAGATCACCTTGTCCACGGTTCCAATGATGCCATCGACGGCGCTATCGCTCCAACGGTCACGCGGGAGCAGACAGAACTGGTTTGAGAGGATATTCCGGGCGGCTGCATCCCCTTCTTCCCTTCTTGATCTTAGTGGTGACTTGTCTGACAGAATTCTGGAACGTATGGTCAGGAGCCACTTGATGAGTTTCTGGACGCACTTGGCGGCGGCGCTGTGGCTTTCATCGTTGTCATGCGCGTAGACGATGAAGATGCTTGGAGACTCGGGACGCCCGAACAGGTCCAGGTCGACCAGCACATCTAGTACTCTTTCAAATAGTTCTTCGATCGCTATATATAATTTAGGTCAGCGGTTGGAACAAGATGAACGATTCGCACAGTATCCCTTTTGGTAGGATTGGAACATGCCTTCGTCGGTCCCAAGGCGGATCTGAGTGGGCTCCTTGAAAGAGCCTCGCGTCGGAAGTGACATCATGTAAGTGACCTCTTACTGTTGGGAAACACGATGAACTGTCATAAGTCTCCTTAGTAAAGACTTCAGGTCGAGTTCCCGCCTACCCCTCAAGGTGGCTGCTTACGGACCCCATCGGATCTGACACTCACGTGACAACGATCACAAATGTCCTGCTGAGTGTCGTAATCCTCAGCGCCTGCCAGCTTCATGATTCGAATCATTTGTATCAAAACTGTCCCAGGCAGCATGGCCAACACGACGACGACTAGCACAAGGGTGCAGCTCATGAGCCAGTGGTCAAGCCCTAGTGATATCCTCAGTCTTTTGCTCCTGATAGGCGGCGATATAATACAAGCCTCGATCGCCCAGCTCACTGGGTGTTATGTCCGTCTGCCGTTCCCAAGATATCCTAGACTGTTTATCGCCCCTGTAGCCTTCTCTTTCGGGTGGGTTGCTTTTAGCTTTTCCAATCTTCTTTCTGCTGCGGGCAAAAACTCGCTGATGCCTGATGCCGACGAGGATTCTATGGTTGTCAATTGCTCGAATGCATTCGCGCGGAAATCGAAATTATGGGTCTTGAACCGCCTACTTCGTGATTACGAGATTGAGCATGAAGTCGACACCAGAAATGAGGAGGATGGCGGCAGGGCCGAGTCTCTTCGTATCGACGTCTTCAACCTCTGCCCAGTCGCGGAGCCGAGGCGGGATTTCGTCTGGTGGCTCGGCTGGCTTGTGATCGTGGTGCAGATCGGTATCGCCATTCCGCCCTGGGTCTTGTACGGCAACTGGGGGGTCATGATGATTACACTCTCCGGGAACCTCCTCGCCGCCGTCACCTGCGCCCTACCGCAATGGAAAGAAGAAAAATGGGCTGGCCGTGTCCTGGAGAGGCACAAAGTTACCTGCCTCACGCGTGGAAACGGAAGCCTTCATATCATGGTCTTGATCGGCGAGAAGGGCTGCTGGGATCTCGAGGCGCTGGCGAGGGGCACATCTGCTACCAGGCCCGAGACCCGATGGATGTCTCTGGCATTAGCGGTGTTATGGGCGTGTCTTCTTATCAGCGTCTCTGGCCTGAGAAACAATTCTTGGTTCCTGATCGGGATCGGCGGCTGGGGTATGCTGCAGAACGTCTTTGCGGCGGGGACACCTCGGACGGCAGCTGCTCATGGCTTTCATCTCACGCCTTTCGCTCGGGCTCCAGTTATCATTGGGAGGCGCCACCCGCGTTCGCATGATGATGAGGATAATGAGGTTGATCTTGAACAAGTCACGAAGGGGCTTGCTGACCTCGAGACGTGGTGTTCTCTGGGACCGTTGAGACATGCGTCAGCTCAGGCAGGTGAAGTAGATGGTCCAATGCCTGGATGGCTGTCGTCCATGTCTAGCAAAGACAACGTACCCGAATGGCTGGAGGCTATAGGGCCCGACGAATAAGATGGAGTTATCTACGCTGTAGGGGTGCACGGGGCCCTGATAGAGCTCGAGAAATGGGTCCCCACTGCCGGACTGGCCATGCTGCAGGTGTTCTTCCCTTCAGGCCTGAAGTACAACGATCAGAGCGTGCGGGACAATATACACAAGAAGTTCTGGAAGCGTGCTTACCGCACCGCTGAGCTTCGAAGTCTGGCTGAGGAGAAGAGGAAACGTGAAAACAAGCAGGATAGGGAGAAAGGGGACGAGCAGACGCGACTTGGGGCCAAGGAGAGCTCACCTAATGTGACAGTCTGAGCCGGTACAGAGGAATTAGTTTAGTAATTAATACATCTAGCCCTCCTTTATCGTTGTAATTATTATATTTACGAGGAACGCTTTACTGAGTGCTTACATTATAGAGGGATAGAAGAAAAGAAAGCCAGCTAGGTTAAATCTAACTGAAAGTATAACACGATGTCATCCTATGTATCCCATATAGAAGTATTATTACGGCGGAAGCGAGGAATACTGTGATTGCGACCGGAATTAACGATAATGCGCTTCGGTAGCCCTGGCGAGACATTTCGAGGCCGAGCGTTGTAGATTGAGAAGCAGTGATCTTGATGTCGCTGTAGTTGTGATCTAAGTCAGAAGATCCTAAATTCAAAGCTCAAGGTTACATAATTGAGATTTCGGAAAAGCATGGCTTATTATGCCAGCTCTCAAGTTTCAGAGCTCGAGCTCTAGCCAACCTTCAAATATCAAACATATTTCCGAACCGATTCGCATCCGATATACATCCGTACTTCCGCTATTACCGGACAAACGGATGATACAAATCCTTTCTGTATTGAATTCTATACCCTTTATAAACTGGTTAAACCGTCCCGACTTTTTGTACCCCTTCTAAGTTACATGCCCGCTTGAGCCTATACTAAACCATAAAAGGGTAGGACATAACGAGCGATTCGTTTTTGAAACCATGGCTAATATAGGCGAGCATCCGTCTCGTGGGCATGGTTAATCATCGTGGGCGAAAGATCGGCTGGGCAGAGTTTCGGTTATGTGACAACATTCCAGTATAACGCGCGCCATGGAGATGTAATATTATTGCGAAAAATTTATAGTCGGCACTTCGCCTCGCTGAACCTCTGTAGATTGAAGACGAAGTGCCGTAAAGGAAACCTCAAATGACCCTATACTGGCAGATCGTCATACAAAAAGCGACCTTTTCCCCAAGTCAAGGCAATTAACCCCATCAGAAATATCTGATGACAGCTTTCTTCATCAGCTAAATACTAGCACAGCCTAATAGTCATACTCATAGCAAAGCAGACCACCCTGCGCGTTCATAACTTGCTCAATAGGAATATCCGGTAGAATGTCCGCAAGGTTCAGGGTATAGTTGAGAGTCGTGTTGGGGTTCAGGCCATCGGGCAGAGTGGTGCCATGCTCCTCAAGATAGGTGTAGTTGTAGGCGTTTCCTGACATATCAAACAGCCGAGACGAAGCATTGGCTGTTTGCCAATTCCACCACATCCGGTCGATGTGGCCGTGGTGCAGAAAGAAAACTGGGTCACCAGGGGATGACGTGATATCCGACATCTGTGATATAAGAGGGCAAATTAGCGACGCCTTAACATCACATCACGCTCGAAGCCAATGCCCGGGAGAGGCGTGCTGAGTGGAGGAGGGCGGGTGCTGGAGGATTATATAATTGGAAATGACCAAGAACTTACAATCCCACCACTCGTGTTGTGACCAGCAACGTGTGGACTCGTGGTAAACGAGACCATGCAGTTCATGAAGGTATAGTAGTCGTTGTACTGGGTGCACGTCTCGATGTTGTCCGTCGTCATCCATTGGATGTATTCGGACGTCCAGACTCGATCAAAACAGTAATCGGTATCCTCCAGCCCAGGGCCGATATGCTCAGTCATGTTGGCAAATGCGCCGTCGATCACGCAGTTATCGAGATCAACGACGCCGTTGGTGCCGAACGCATCCGCGCTCCACATATTCGAGCGGAACAGGTCGCCAGCGTTGGCATCGAGCTCCTCATCCCACCAAGGTATGGGTCCAGTGTAGTTGGCCTGGGTTCGAAGCATGACCTCGTGGGCGTGCAGGAAATAGCGGTGCCAGGGCAGGAATTGGCCCTGCACGGAGACGTCAGCTCACCAAAGAACTCGGAAAAGCGGAGAGACGCTCCCATCTGTGAGGACATACCACGTTGTGGATGATATCCTGAACATATACACCGTCGATAGTGGTGTTGGTCTTGAAGCGGTGAAGGCCTTGCAAGTCGCTGAAGCGGCTGGTCCCACCATCCAACGTCGTCTGGGCGGGAGCGATGTTGATAAGGTAGTTTTCAGCCTCTAGGTAGGCCTTCTTCTCGTCGTCGCTTAGGTTCCGCCACTCTTTACGGATGGTCAACGCGTCAGCGTCACAAGAGCCATTGAAGAAGGTTGGCCGTGTGTCAGATGCTGCTGCTCGTGCGGCAAGCTCAGCAGGTGAGGCCAGCCCCCTAGGATTGGGCACCGAAGCTGCTTCTGCAACGGCGAGTACTAGTGAGACAAAGACAGCAGAGGCCCTCATCTTGAACATTGCTGGCAAAGAATGCTCCACAAATGAGCAAGGAGGGTGGTGATCGGAGAGGTGTTCAGGAAGACAAGGGATGAAGTACAGAGGCAGGCTCCAAAACACAGAGTCAAGCAGGGCGCCGCCCTTTTTATCTGTTGTGCTTGCCCATAACAGTTTCCTTTGCTTCTTCGCGAAAGCTCACTGTTACATCCAAGCAACATCTTAGAGCCATCCAAAGGACGATAATGCAGCCCACGGAGTGATTCTGACCAAGTCCGGCGTGCCGCATAAGCATGGGCAGGGGCGACATCCCCGACGTTAATTCCAGGATCGGTTAGTTCTCTGAGAGTCACCAAAATCCTCTCGAAACATACACAGACTCGGGACCATCCATTGCGCCACGAGATTTGCCATACTGACTCTGCTATGGCATGTTGCACTTCGTCTTCTTTCAGCTCCGACTTCCAGTCGACGCGGCCCAAGAGTAGTAGTATAACCGCCTCAGGTTGGTAGGAGCATGAAAATCCAATAAGTCTAGGATATTGGTTAGGACTTGTCGCTAGGAGTACGCGTACGCTGAGCCCTTAACCTAAAGAGGCAATTATTGACACTACTGAGTTGCCCGACTTTGCAATCCCTTACACGTCTTCGTCCTTTCAAAATCAGCGATAAGGTGTATAGTTCTCGCTACGAATACGTTGGGCTTAAGTCCGGGTATGATGGTGATAGTGTCAGCTACATCTTCAACGTGATTTCGGCTTCAGCGCCGCTCTGACCCACTTCGCCCGCGCACTATAGAAGTCCTCGGTAGATGAACGCGATGCTCCTCTTCCCCACGGGGCCACGAAGATGCGGTACGTCCGTTCTGTATCAGCTTATGCCCGCGAGCCGCGGACGGCACAAGGGCAAATAGGCAATACGAGTGGGTCAGACCCCTGGACTCTGGATGCCGGGTTCCTCCGGGGTAGTCCTTTCACCCGCCATCACATGATCCATCCCAACCTAATCTATAATTGCTACGTAAGCTACGCGGGATGCGGCTGTAACCCTACGGGAGCGGAGAATAATGCCGGAAGCAAATGCTTAAACACTTTAAGGATACGTAATTCGAGTTTAATCTCGTCCTTTACGAGTATTTATAGAGCGAATCAGAGAGGAGAAACGTTATGCTATTCGATAATTACTGACTGATGCTATCAAACTCTTATTCACGATAGGAAAAGCTCGGTAAAATCTAGGATTCGAAGGATTTGAAGGATTGCTGCAAGTAACCCAAAGAACATGGATTGCAGTTATGCTCGGCGCTAACTCGGAACTTATCCGAGTCTGGACCCCTGTACCCTGCCGGAGCCCTCCGGTGCAGTCCTTGCATGACATGACCTTGTCTACGTGGGATTCGGTTTCAACCGCACGTTTAAGGCGACATAGCCCTCATCCAATCCCGTCCCTTACGCGGTGGCATCCAGGGTCTGAAGAATTTCTGCAGAAAATACCAAAGAACATGTATTGCATTTCTGCTCGGAGCTAACTCGGAACGTATGTACTGATCAACTATGTGTACGTGCACACGAAAGCTACCTGATCCGAGCCGTTTTCATGTTCTATTCTATGGCCTCCTTCTCTCCTTAGAAGCCCGGCAGAATATACGAATCAGTGTAGTTTGTAGGCCATGCGTTGTTATGCAAGCCGCCCCCCGGGAAGTAGATCACTCCGTTAATAATGACTCCGTTGACTCCATGCCGCGGGACATTCATTGGCGCCAGCGAGGCCCACGTCAGGGACGTTGTGTTGAGGACCTCTACCTCATCCCAGACGCCCAGGCCGTTGCTGCTGTTATAGTTTACCTCGCCGCCAAACGTGTAGATGAGCTCATCCTGAATGGCGAAGAACGAGCCCGCACGCGCAGTCGGCAGCGGCGCGTCGGTGGTCACCCACCCCTGCTCGAGGTTGTCGAGGTCTAGATAAAACGTCGTGTTGCGCATGTTGACCTGGCCGTCGATGCGGCCGCCCGAGAGCCAGAACTTGTTGTTGATGATGCCTCCGACGGAGTGGTCGCGGGCCTCGGGCAGATTCGCCGCCGCCTCGGGCAGGTTCGCCGCCGCCTCGGGCAGGTTCGCCGCCGCCTCGGGCAGATCTAGGAACGTGTCGGATGTGACATTATACGCAGTCACGTTGGTGGTCGAGAGCCGGTAGCCGCCCACGCCCGGGACCAGAATCTTGACACCGCCAGCCATCCAGATGATCTCGTCATCCTGGACGGCAGTCACGCAAGCCCCGCGAAAGGTGTCCTCCGGGAGGGTGGTAGTCAGGTTGGACCACGTGTCTGCCTCGAGGTCGTATACGAACATATTGCCAATGCCCTCCCAGGCCGCCGGGAACACCTGTAGGCCGCCGATGGAGTAGAGCTTTCCGCCGACAAGACCGACATTGAGGTGGTTGAGGGCTAAAGGCAGATCGCTCTTGTTGGACCAGGTGTCGGTCTGGATATCATACTGTTGGAAGCACCAGACGTTAGTATTGGCCCGAGCCCGCTTAGGCTTCTTCAGTGTTCATCAGATCACGCACCGACTGGACAATGTTAACCGTGGTGGTGACATTGGGCACCGAGGGGTCAGTTGGGGCAATGCCTCCCAGAATATAGAAAGTGTCATTGCCATGAGCAACGACAAAATGCTCTTGGCGAACATGGTATGGAATTGGCGACAAGGCTTTCCATGTACCATCGGTGATCTCAGAGAGACCGACAGCTGCAGCGCCCAAAACCGCAAAGAGAGTAGATTGGCGCATTTTGGATAGAACAGATCCGTTTGTGAGTCTATCAAGCGTAATTGGAAAGGCAACAGGTGAATCACTGTATCGCTAAAGCTACCGTCTACCCAAGAGGCTTTGGCTTCCACAAGTCGTTTCTTGCATTCAAATATCCGCCTCCGCCTCGGAGGCCGGAACTGGAGAGGCCTCGGAGGGCGGAAAAGGAGTTATCGGAAAGGTATTCAGGGCGTCGTCATCTCGGACGTGTTGCGCGAACATGAGCAGACATGCGCAGTTCAAGAAGCTATGCCTCGGGAGCTACCGTAAAGCCGGATTAATACCGGCCTGTCCCATTCCTGTTCTCCATGTCACTGCATATGGTCTTATTGTTGCAGGAAAGTAATCTTGTGGAAGCCGAATCATCATGCAAGATGATGCTTGCAACCATGGATTGCACCTCGGCCGTGAGGATCTCTGGTCCACTGGGGGTCCCCGAGCAAAAGTGTTATTACCGACCTTGATTTTCAGTCAGAGTGCGCGACCCGCGTTGCGTACACACGCGGCTGTACGCCCGAGTGACCCGGCAATATGCACAGACCATTTCGGCCGGAAGGCTCAGAAATGTACAGCGTTGGGTTGGTCAGATTCAGAGCAGGGTTGGTCAAAACAAGTCCTTGGTCCCTGTGCCTCCTCGCTGAGCAACTAGAGACGAAGCCCTCTGCATATCATGCTTACACGGTGTCAGATAACATCACATACCAGGAATCTGCAAGGCAAAGGGGACTACTCCATTATGACATCCTGAGATGCTGCGTCCGAGAAGGAAAGCACAAGAAGGGAAAACAAAAGCCCGTTCTTATCCGCAATATCCTCGCCTTGAAAGGCGCAGGCCGAACGGCGACATGTCGGTCTAACATCAGGATTTCCTCGCCCCGCTTGACTACTACTATAGAGCAGCTGGGATCCAGACCGAAGCATACGTGGATGTTCCTGGCGATTGCGAGGGTCATCTTTACGCCGGTAGGGAATTTGATCGAGCTTTTGATCGCCAGCTCATGCATCGTTTCTCGCCGCAAGTGGACAGAGTGTATCTAGTATCAGCGTTATCCGAGACTTTCGCTAGGTCTTAACGGGGACCGTTGTCACCGTAGATCTCCGTCTCAGCTGTTTGGCCACAAGCTTGCCCCTCTTACTGAACATTAGCATCCCCATCACGGGTCGACAAGCTGCCACCATGAGGCGTTCTATTCTCTCGAGAGCCGCCGTGCTGTCAATGATATGTGTTGCCACGGCACTCGACACTATCCTCCGGACAGACAATGGAACGTACGGACCCGAGATCGAGGAGATTCACTACTACTATAGTCAATGGCCGACCGGCGTAGCTGTCTCCTCGACTGGCCGCATCTTTACGTGCTACGTTCGCGGAGGCGGTACATCTGCCTTCACTCTCGGCGAGGTCAGCAACCAGACGGCCGAGGAGGCCTACCCATCAGAAGACTACAGCATTCCGGCAGCCCAGGTCAACACAACCATCAATGGGATGCCATTTGGAGTCGCCAATGCCTCAGCGCTGCTCAGCGTGCAAGCCTTGTACATCACCTCAGCAACCGCCACGCGCCTGGAGACACTCTGGGTCCTGGACTCGGGCCGGCCCACCATCAAGGACGCCAGCGGCGCCCTCACCATGGTTTATGGCCAGCCCGGCGGTCCTAAGCTCGTTGCAATCAGCCTCGCCAACGACACCGTGTACGAGACATACACCTTCCCCGTAAGCTGTGTCTACCCAGATAGCTACCTCAACGACGTCCGGTTCGACCTGCGCACCTCAGTCACATCAGGTGGCCGGGGCGTCGCCTATCTGGTCGATTCGAGCAGCGAGGGCCGACCGGGCTTCATCACGCTCGACCTCAGCACGGGTGCGTGCTGGCGGCGGCTGGACGGAGATGTGCACGTCCTGCGACAGGACAACAACCTGCCGTCATACACCGGACAGGCGTTTTACCAGCGGCCAGAGGGCAGCCTGCCGTTCATCCACAACAAGGAAGGGAACAACGGCGTGTCGCTTTCGGCTGACCTGGAGACATTGTACTTCACCACGCTCACGGGCGACTGGCTATTTTCCATTCCCGCCGCGAACCTGCGCGTCCGTGACGACGTCGACTGGGCCGAGCAAGCGGCCAAGAACAACGTCTCGACGGTGGGGCAAAAGGGGGGTACATCTGACGGCTCGGAGGGCGATTCTAACGGGCTTATTGTGAGTACTCAAGTCGCACCCAGGTTCGCTTCTGGTCTCGTGAAGAGCCTCGGTTTACTAATGCGTTGGTAGTACATGAGCATGCCGGAAAGCAATGCCGTCTACTACTACGACCCTCAAGACCTCAAGGTCCACACATTCATCCGTGATCCGAGGCTCTTATGGGTCGATCCCCTCTACGTCGCTGAGGATGGGTATCTGTACATGAACGTAGCTCAGAGCTACTGGAGTCCTAGGTGGAACAATGGGGAAGACCTGAGGCAGCTGCCTGGCGCCTTGTTGAGGGCCAAACTGCCGAACAACGGCACCAAGATGAAGCTTGACTAGCGGGAACATCTTTACCCAAGTTGAGGACAGGTGTGACGTTAACTCTCAAGGTCAAGAGGGCGTAAATAGTCTTTTCTTTCTTGTAGATAGTATCTCAATTCAGTTCCTGTACCTACGATTGAATGTGCCTGGTGATCTCACAGTATTGTTGTGCCTCGAGCCTCAAGTGTACCTCATCCCTCTCGCATTGAAAACCGTCTACACTTTAACCCAAAGCCCACGACCGATCTTCCGAGCCTTCACCGTTCGCGCTGCCACCAGGAATCCACAACCAACGAGGAAACAAGACGCCGCGTAGGCCTGAGCACCGTAATACGTCCTGCAAGAGGCACTAATGATCGCCCCCGCGATAGGATTCCCTGTCAGCGTAGCGAAGCTTACAATAGTAAACACCATGCCCGCCCGTACGCCGGCCCTACTCACGTCTGTCGTCAAGCTGCTGAGCGCAGCGGGAAAGAGTGACTGCACTCCGGCAGTAATGATACCGTAGATCGAGGTCCAGGCATAAAGACCTGGCTGCGTAGATACAGCTGTCCAGCATGCCGCACAAATAGTCGACGCGAGGAGGATAAGGATGAATACATTGAGGCAGCCATAGTGGTCGGCCAGAAAGTTTGGTACTATGCGGCCGATGTATCCGATGCCGTTCAGGATCAGGAGTAGGTTGAGCGAGTCGGTGTAGCTAAGGCCGATGATGTCGCGGGAGAAGGAAGCGAGGTAGTAAAAGGCGAAGTACACGCCGAGGTAGAACTTTGTAGCGTTGAAAATGTCAGTAGATGGGACGAGCACCGTCGAAGAAGTGATGAGCATGACGCCACAGAGACCTAGAGACCAAATAAAGCGGCGGCGAATAGAAAACCATTTGCGCCTCCGTCATATGCTAGTGAGGAGATGTGTAGAGGCCGGTACGCTTACTATAAACCCTCCTGTTGCGTAGAAAGTATACTCTAACTCTGTGAATGCCCTCCACTCAACGAGAGGTCCCGATTTTCTTGGCGGACCTTTCGAGCGTTCTTTCAGTATCAGGTTTGGTGCTACCAGTGTAACAACTTGCACAAGACCGATGGCACGGACCGTCCAGGGAAACCCGATGCTGGGAATCAGTTGTCGAGCCATAGCAGGGAAGACCAACCCCCCCGTCGCGCTACCTGCGGTTGCGATGCCGAGCGCCAGACCACGGTTCTTGCTGAACCAGACCGATAAGATGGCGACGGTGGGGCAGAAAAGGCAGCCGGCGCCGAAGCCAATGCAGACGCCCTGGGCGAGAAAGACTTGCCAGTAGGTTTTGTAAACAGAGGTAGTAAAGGTACCAACCATGAAAAAAACAGTGCCCGTGACAAAGGTTGGTCGGAAGTAGCCTGCATCCGTAAGACGGCCGGTAAAGGTGCCGACAAAGAAGAGGAGAAAGATTTGGATGGAGCCAATCCAGGAGATCGTAGAGGGGGGCAGGAGGAGAGCCGTGGCATAGTATGTCTGAAAGACGCCAAAGGAGTTGACAACCCCCCTAGGTGAGACATCTCAGCTACTTGTGGCCCTGCAGCCTTACGGGCGAACGCTGGGTGAAGGTCGGTCAGAACAAGTATATGCAGATCTACATACCAGGTGTTCATCATGACAAGATGGGCGGCAGCCACTGGTAGAGCGCCGCTAGCAGCGATCAACACCCCGCTAGAATGTATGAGAAGTGCGCCCCCAGAAAGGCCGACGACCCGACCGACTGTACATACCAATATGCCAAGCGCTTAAACCAGCATCCGCCGGCGGTCGAGAGCCATTGGCGGCTCCAGCAAGCTCAGCATTGTCCTCATTTTCGATGGCCTCTCCTCGGGCTAAAAGCGTTGCGTTACTGGGAATTTGAGCCTGTTCCTTCGCGTTCCATGTGTGTCGATGGTCGATCTCTTTTTCCTCGTCTCTCACTGAAGGGTTTTCACGAGGGCTCTCATTTGCCTCCCCACCGGTAGCCAAGCCGGATCTGTCCAGAGACAACTGATGAGTCATTCTTTACTTTAGAGCAAACCGAGTTGAAGCACTCCAAACGCCAGCAAAGAGAAGCGGGTTTATGTCAGTTCATTAGGAGAATCGGACTGTATGAGACAGCGAGTGTAGGTGCGGCGAGGGCTGTCAGTCGGCACTGGCTGCTGCCAAATTCCAGTGAAAGCGTTTCCCAAAGTCCGCCTTTTGTTCTCCGCGGAGAAAGGGGCCACCTCAGGCCGTTTCTCAGGGGGCAGGCACGGCCAGGCGTCAGCTCACGCATAAATAGCACTCTACTGAGCCTCGGCTCGGAAATAGCTGAGGGATCTTCATCTTCCACCAATCTACGGAGGTCTGTACGAAAAGTCTTGATGAGATTTGACAAGAGATCTATGCGAAGAGTATCCACTTTCTGCCGAAATAAGCTAGAACTATAATATTGCAATCGTTCTACCCAGTCTCCTGTTCAGCTTGTGTAACCTTCTCAGCAGTACTATCAGAATTGTCGAAACAATCAACTAGCCTACTCGGCTTCTCTCTCGACGTCTTTGTTTCTCCGTTCTATGTATTCATTGCCGCCATTGCTGCATGACATAGCATCCTTTCAGATTTTTGCTGTTCGCTCCTCCAAGCATTTTGGGCATCAGCTCTATTTGCGGCGGTCCAGACTCAGTCGTACGTCGTTTGAGCGAGTTGCTATACTCAAGTAGCCGTTATACGTAGCAGCTTGTGCGGGGATGACAAATTACTTCATATACAATAACAAACAGGGAGATGTTTGGGTATTCTTACTCTTTCGAACAGCCTATTGAACTTGCAGAGTAACTGGGAGTCCATAACAAATGACTATGTGGTATGATTACAGGCGCAGAAACCTCGTCTGGTTCTTTCAGCATCGAGAGTCATTCATACGGCAACGACACTCCAGATATGGGATCAAACTCAGTAGAGAGATATGTTCTCCTTCCCACAGAATGTGGTTTCGTAAACGCCGAGGACTGCATAATATTCATCAGCTATTACTAGCGATCACAGGCGCATCCCGATCCTGATGGGAAGGACTTACGGCATTTACAACAGCTGCTTAACGACGGATTCTGGAATAAATCTGCCTCCACCTGGGTAGATTGGGCTTGTCTCCCGCAGCGGGAACGAACTGCACCACAGCAGCAATACTTCTCGCGAATTCTACTAAGCTTCTCCAGACTTGTTCGAGAGTGTGCCTTCGTGACCCAACTCCCGGGTTTTCAACCCCGTCTTTTTGGTCCTCTTTGAACTTACTGCGTTACTTTCGACCGGGCTGAGCCTGTTGGACTGCCATGCATGGATTGTTATCAAGAACACTTACTGCAGATGGAAGGAGAGGGTGCAAGACTTGTTCTCAACAAATACCGGTGTGACTGTACTAACAAAGGTAACCATGAATGGGTAATCACTTCGCGTGAGATCCTCCTCGCCCTGCGCAAAACTGTCCCAGGTTTCCATGCTAGACGACAGATCCTCAACACAATTGGCAACACAATAGCGAGATCATACACCCACCAGGAGGCGGAAGTGAAAATCGATAAGAAAAGAGGGATTCTCAAAGCCACCAGAACAACGTTTCAGTTCAATCCGCAGTCCATGGACGATGATATCACCAGCTCTGTTTCAGAAACTTGAATAGCAGGAGACTATGAGATACGGCTGAAGGAAGCACTGCAGCGAGTGGACAAGAGTTTGGATGACGCAGGTGCATGCAAAATAGCGAGAGAATACGACCGCGCGAGACTACAAGATAGCAGAAGCTTTACACCGGCGAGCCCTGGCGACCCATAAGAATCCTGTCAATTATCATGGTCTGTCTAGCAACTTAGGGAAGCAAGAGAAGCATGAAAAGGCAGCAGCAACACATGGCTCAATTTGGTGAAGGCTAGTGGCCTTGGATTATCTATCGCAAATGAAACCTCCGGCTACCAGGTGCCACTCTGCAGATGGCAAACTAGGACCGTGCTACTACGTCTACACAGACTGTGCGCCAGCCGGCCATCCGGAACGGGTTAAGTAGGTCATGGCTCTAAAGACTGGACAGGAGCTTTGAGAAATGCGAAGATCTCGCAATCATAAAGAGCATGGAAGAACGAGGTCTCGAGTTAGAAGAACAAGGTCGATACCCAGAAGCTCAATTAGTTCACTGGATTCTATTAGGGAGAAGGATGGAGTTATTGGGGTCGACGTAGTCTATCTGAATTATTTAAAAAAATATATATTGTTGTTAAAGTGCTAATATAAACCTTCAATTATATATAAATATTAGTTTACTTTATCTTTCGGGTTTATTATATAATTATAATATAGCGGGCAAAAGAGAAACAAAGGTTTAAAAGCTTTCAGTGCTTTACTGGTTACGCAAAGGCGAGCCATTTGCCTTTTTAAGTTATTGAAAATCTTGAACTGCTAACCTCCTTCCATAGTTTAGAAAATCGTTCTTCCCTAACCGAATGGAAACATCCCACTCGCTTGTAGCAATCTTGTACTTCGTTAGCGACCTTCAAAAGCACCAGACCATAATATTTCCATCCAGATAGCGAAATCTCTACTGCTGACCCATTGCCCTGACTTCGATAGTACCTCTGGACTGGTACACAGAATATCCGCGTGCCTATATCCTCAGCAGCGTCTAGATATATCTCATTTTCAGTCTCTCCAGCTTTATCGCTGCTCTGGGGAAGAATCATTAACTGCGAGGCTGGATCCCAGTCTACCTCATTCAGCAACCCGCGCCTCTCAAGTCGGCACCCTTCCGTTACGCGTCCGAACGAGTAGGCAGGATTGTGAAGTGGAATGTCAAGTTCCAATATCTCGAAACTATATACTTCCTCAACATCAGCCAAGTGGATCATGCCATCGACACTTGCCCATGACCATGATGGAGCACGATACGCCCGGGGACGTGGCGACAATCTTGTCTCCGTGTCGCGCCGCCACGTCAAGGCTTGCGGCATCTGGTGGCGCCAGAGCCCAGAGAGTTAAAGAGAACGACCTTTGAGGGCCGAGGTAGTGTCGGTTGCCAGTATGCTCAAAAAGAACAGCGCGTATTGCTCAGCAAGCCCTGAGAGGGCCTGCAGTTTGTCGCTTCCGCGCGTGAGCTTGCGGCTTGTGTACCGGCGCAGACACGCGGCCCACGAGACCCTGGCGCTTTCTAACTCATGGGCTGCATGAATAGACTCAATGGTTGCCGGAGTGGCCAATGATGAGGATGGCCCTGAGAAGATAGTCTGCGGCAGCTGGTAGTCGGCACTTCGGGCTCCGAACACAATGTGGCTCCCGGCACCTTGACATGCAACATCGTTGTCTTGCTGGCACTGCCACCGTAGGCCGCACTCGCTGTAGATGAGGAGACGGGGACTGAGAAGCGCCTCCTCGAGCGTCCAGGCTCTCTCGTTGACAGGCTCTGCCGGGTACTCATGGATGTACATCCGCACGAGATGGAATGTTCCCACACTGAAGCTGCTTGGGCTGTAATATGGAAGCGGATCCGAGCGCTGACCTGAGCTTTTAGGCTTCCCGAGAAACCCGTCGTACACAGTCTTCGACCGGCTGGCCACAATAGCGATGGTTGCGAAACGGAAGGTATTGCGAATCTGAGGGATTTGTATGAGTTTATCTAACGGATCGTCCTGGATGATGCAGAGTGCATCGACCCAGAGGTACCGCAGCCCGATTTGATTGGTGCAGAATATGGCATCCTGTATTGTCTGGGGAAGATCTTTGATATCGATACCGTCTGCTTCAAAGGAGCCGATATTCTCGACTGTGCTCTTGAAATTCGATTCCCTACCCCAGGAGTAACTTAATGCTGCGTAGCTCCGGCAGACGTCTGGTTTGCCGTTAGGTTTGTTGGAAGTGATGAATACGCGACTGGATTCGGTGTTTCCGAGGCCATAGCGGCCAACATCTATGACGCGCAGCGGGAAGAACCCTTGTTCATTGAGAATCGAGCATGTTTTGTGCTTGTTTGCGCACTCTCGAATCCATGACCGCGCCTGCTCGAATGACTTCTGAGATCTCAGGTCCTCAAGAAGAGGTCTTCCTGAGATGTATATCCCGGCTTCATTATCTAGGCACCGTAGTTAGCGCGTAATGCATACTCGGGCAGGCTGACTGTTCTTTGGATGCCTACGTGGAGAGGCGACTGCTGAGAAATACCTAGAATACTTGACTCCACCTCCGACCCAGATTTCCACTACTTTTTCTGTGAAAGATCGTGCGTCTTTCAGATCAGAGATGGCGACAATAATATGCACCGTGCCTGCTCCCTGAATGAGTTGGTCAAACTCCGAGCTTGTAAAGCCGCAGTCGGCAATCATGCTGCCTCTTGTTCTCTCATTGGCTCTGGAAATTTCTGTCAACAACTCAAGTATGTATTCCAGAATAATACCACACCAGCCGCAAGACTTTTCGATGGCAGAATACTGCAGGTCGCGCATACCAACATCCTCCACAAGAGCCTGCAAAACCTGCGAGGCCGAGAAATGCTGTCCATGGGGCGCATTTCCAGAAACCGGGTTGCCACGGGACACCGCCATCGGGCTGGTGCGTATTGCCGGCCATCGTGAGGTCGTTATTGTGTTGAGGCAGACGAGGGGGTGTTAGAGAATCCTGTTATGAGCGAAAGAGCGGCACGTCAGCATACACTGTAAAAAAAGAAAAAGGAAAAAAAAGAATCAAAAATGGGGGGGGGGGGCGTTGGTCCCAAGCTATGTATGCGAAAGACAATCACAAATGATAAGCCGATATAGGTGGGAAATGGAAGGAATACGGGTGTGCATACATGCGCTTGCCCACCTTATAAGGAGTTAAGCCTCGTTACAACTTATAGTTCCTAGGGTGGTTCAGCGTTTCAGGCATTACCGCATTTACGTCTTATGTCTTTGTTTTCTTTTTCTTTTATACTGGGAGGGGGGCAAAGGACGCATCTGGGCTAGAATAAGATACTCGGAAGTTCTCAGAAGGAATTCGGAAAAGAAAAAAAAGGAGCGGCGTTGGATATATAGAAATATTGTGAACTACACCCGACCATTGCGTGTTCTAAATCTTATGGCCTAGGCATCCACTTCCGAAGTTTATGGAACCGCAGGCAAGTCACCACACCTATTGTCCTATGTTGCATGCGGCTGCATTAATGCTACACCGAGAATCTAACGTGAGTCCAATTGAGCAACTTTCTCAGCCTCCATTGCATCTTCTATGGCGTTCTTAAATGTGCCAGCAATTGACTAAGCGGGTTAGACATTCAGCTTCGAAAATGTCTTTGGCATCAATGCATCAGCACTAGTCAAGTCTTGGCTGATGTGATCAGTTCTTTAGTGGGTGGTGGATCTGCACATTTGGGGAATAGATGAATAAAATCGACAATTCTGGTGTTTGGGTTATCACAGCGTTACTGCCAAGAACAAAGTAGTGCGAAATTTAAGCTGTGCGGAGTCATACAAAGTGGTTCAATCAAGGAACTGGTGGATAGAATCGTGGAAAAACTAGCAGCCGAGACGAAATAGGTTGAAACGCAGTTTGTGGCGGTGATCAAGCCTTCGGCGTGTGGTGTTATGCCGACGGAAGGGTAGGCCTTAGCCTTGAACAAGTCCAGCTACGCATTGATAAGCTGACGACAAGCAATTTAATCATCCCCATGAAGTCGGAGACTGCTTCAAATCCCGATACGTTGATGCTATTCGTACAGGTCTGTCTGTCTGTGTTTCCTGCCAGTTGGAAGAATATATGATTGAAAACGCTTATCTGTCTTGTGTAAGTCAGTTTGGATATCAGGCTGAGACAGATCCAGAGGAAGGCATTGCTAAAGCAACAAATCAATAGCCACTGGGCTGTAGCTATGTCGTGTAGTCTCGTAGCTGGATAGCATTGACCTATGATAGAGGACTACTGCCTGGAAGTCGATACAGCTGTCGCACCCGTTACAGCCTGCGACTAATGAGTGTGGAATTTTGCCCACGCACGCAAGCCGTGTGGCTCGACTAGCAGCAAACTAGATGAGACAACAGGAGCTCTCCGGGCAGTTTCACCTCGAAGGGCTCCGCTATTCGTTTCGGCCACGCCGCGTAGAGGCGTACATGCAGGATGCTATGTGCCCTCGAGGTAGAAGGGAGGCCACTGATGTTATGCTGCTATAACTGGTAACGAACTAAGGTTAAATTAGCGTTTCTCAGTAATAATAATTAACGTTAATCAACCTTGCCTTGCTTTAAATAAGGAAAGGGCTGTATAACTGGATGCACTAGGACTGTATCTACCTTGTTACGTCTCCTATCTCTGCCTTCGTGTTTTATGGCTCTTCCGGGCGGTCTACGCCTCTATCACCTCTTAACTATCGCTAGAGAGATCGCCATAGCTACACGCTAGTCGGGAGGGGTAAAGTAATGCAGCCACAGGCCCCACAAAGCTTCTCGGGACTCACTAACTTATATATAAAGAGTATATAGGATGTATTGCGCTAATTAGAACGGCTAGGGGGTATCAATCGGCCTGTTATGTTACGTCAATCATGGAGCTGTGGACGCCACGGCTGCCACAAGCTGAAAAGAGCTGCTCCGTATGGGAATATGATCTAAGGCTGAGGTAAGACCTTTCAGGGAGCATTAGGTGTGATAAGGGCTTGGTTACTGGTGGTGGAGCTGTGATGGACAAGTCCTACTGCGCCATGAAATGAGGCTCTCCGTAAACGTGATGCTTACTGTAACGCCTGTGCCTCTTGCTGCGCAGAGTCTCAAGTACCAATACTGCCTCATCTCTAATTCAATGTCAGTATGGTAATACCGCATATTTTCAGCCGCTCAACACTAGTTTGAGCTATATAAATAATAATATTCGTCTTTCTGAACAACGAGGAAACTGATAGATTTTGTCACTTATCCTTTCCTCTCTTTTTATTTTCTCCCCCTCTTTTCGTTATTATCACAACAAAAGCACCTTTGCACCTGTGCTTTGAACGGCTTCCGAAGATGGCTGAACGAAAATATGATCCGCTACGAAGACGCCGTTCCTCAACTTGGTGGTGGCAGGAACTGCTAAGTGTAACTGCGAGTCTGGGGTGTGTTGTTGCAGTGGGCGTAATACTTGGTGTTATGCAAAACAAACCTGAAAGTCATTGGACATTCTTTGTAAGTGATAGTGTCTGTCAGGCTCCGATTGCATTTCTCTTCCTCGTTCTGAAAGAAATATAAAATAAGCACAAGCCATTAGGTCTACTAATCAATATGATACTAGATCAGTCTCAATGCAACAGTCGCCGCTTTTATCACAGCGGCGAAGTCAAGTACAATGTTTTCTGTAGCCGCTTGCATCGGCCAATGGAAATAGATTCATTATAAATCCAACAAAAGAAAGCTTCAAGACTTTGATATTATCGAGAATGCAGCAAGAGGGCCATACGGGTCCGCCGTTTTGCTCGCTAGGATTCCAGGAAGCGGACTGGCATCATTTGGTGTTGTCGTAGCTAAACTAGCATGACCGATCAGCTGCGGTCTGAATCAAACAGCAGCTTCATAGCGCATGGTCTTACTGCCAAAGCAGTAGTGGTCGTACGGGTCCAGTAGGCATGGCTAGCGCTTCCTTTTGTGGTTATAATATCATCTTCAATGTCCTTGATTATGGTAATAGTCTACAGCCGGAAAAGTCGAAGTGTCGGGGTATGGAAATCCAGTTCGACTGCTCTGCTGTACCACTCAGTCATACGAACTAGCGGAACGTTGAGTACTCAGGTGGCAAACTCTCGACGGTTACAGAAACTGATAGCAACAATTAAGGTGAAACTGGACAATAATAGGAAGGAAGGTGTCGCATTTGATTCGTTCAAGATTGGAGACATGTTGAAATCAAGCTAATTATGCTAATCTGGCTTTTTAAGCAAAAAGAAGCTGGAATTAGACTTCTAAAATTCCAATTTCGGGTTCCAGTATCCTTTTACAAAACAAGAAGATAATACGTTATTAGTTTAAAAAACTTTATAGCAGTAGCTTGGCTTCTTTCGCTAAAGCATCTTTGTTATTAACGATTTTCAGGCTATGCAGTCTTTTCGTAAATAGCCATACAGCAGTCAGTTTATAATCTCGGTCACACTAGTCTTTCAGGTTTGGTCCGTAAGCCCGTTCACGACCTTGTGGACAGCTCGAGCTTCCGTTTGTATCTTCTGCCCCTCTGCTCGATGTGCTTGCCCATCTTGTATTGTTTTATAGGGAACGAAAGGGCTTTAAACGAGTGTATATTGAAGCTTATCGAGCTGAATTTCCTGGAAGGACGTGAAATCGACCTTGTATAGACGGCCATCCAGCCCCCCTATGCCCATGGAAAGGCCGTATTCCTTTCCTTACAGCTGATAAGATCCCGTTCTGGAGCAAATGTCGTTTCAGAGGCTCGGAAAGCTTTCTATTTAGGAAACCACGATTCTTTACAGCTGTCAGAGGGGCTGGGAGCCCCTGGGTGCCTGAGAGGCTGCCTGAGAGCCTTGTCAATATTCAACAGCCTGAAGTCTAACCCCATTAGCTTCCATTTTCTTATTTTTCGCCCGGATCACTCGGTATGCGCTATTAAGGAAGCTTAATAAGCACCAACGCGGGCGGGGAACATGCAATAGTCATGCAGTCAGCAATACGTGTCACCACTCCGGCTGGGTACCAAGAGAACCCTTCCGCTGCTACTTGTACAAGCTCCATACTCCATATTCAACGCGCTGTATTTCGAGCGCTCCCTCCCATGTGTCTTCTGATTTCTGTGTTGCTCACATGGCCAGGACCACCACCCAGCTACAAAGCGATAACATTGAGGATGGTCAGCCTAGCTTGTACAGACGGTTGTTCCCGGATGAGATACGCTCTTGCGCGTCAATCCAGACTCGTTAGCTCCCAGAGCCGGAAGTCTTGAGGTGGTGAAACTCGACGGAGCACCACCATACTACGCGTTGAGCCACTGCTGGGGAGATCAAGATCCAGATACGGCATTGCAGATTGATAATCATATAGTTGACGTATCATCCGACCTTGCTTCAGGGATCCTACGGCTTCGACAGCTTGCGGCCAAGAATTCGGAACTGGATGCTCCTCTCAAATATATATGGATCGACAACATCTGTATAACCAAATAGATATCCCAGAGCGCTCTACACAGTTGAGACTAATGGGAAAGATCTATTCATAGTCTATCCGAACGTTGATCTGGCTTGGTCCCGAATTGAGCTCCTGTTCTGCAGCTTGGCAGCTTATCGACCGTATTTATGATATCTTTCGCGCTCAGTACGGAGGAGCAGAACTCCTGACCGACATCCCGGCAAAAATGTACTCAGACTCGTCCCATGTTATGTCTGGATTGCCTCCATGGGACGATAACTTGTGGGCTTACCTAAGACAGCTGATAGGATTGCCATGGTTTTCAAGGATCTGGGTTGTTCAAGAAGTATGTCTGTCGCCGCAAGATCCAATTCTTCTTCACGGGAAATCCTTATATCCGTGGTACCGCCTTGGATGGGCAGCAGCATGGATGCGCCGGAATGGCTATATACGACGGGCGGAAATCCCCGAAAGCCTTCACAATATAGACGCTATATGCAGCATTCAACGATCGCGGACCAAATGGCCCCTCAACGCATTGATATCCATAACGCAAGTCAAGTTCCACGCTACAGACCAGAGAGACAAAGTCTACGGAGTGCTTGGACTGGCCGCCGAGTGTCAAGATCTTTCTAATTTCCCTGATGCATTACGGCCCGACTATACGATTAGTGTGCCGCAATTGTACGAGAAAGTCGCTCGCTTCCTACTCCAGGCGAATTCTTCCCTTGCCATCCTGACTCGTGCGCACGGAGCAGGCGGTATTCTGACTAGAAGGCAACGACAACATGACTTTTCCGACTTGCCTTCGTGGGTTCCTGATTGGAGCGACTTTCGTATGTTCAATCGAGGGATTCGGACAAGCCTTTCTTGGATCCATTATTCGGATATTTCCAAACCGCCCCGTTTGGGATTTCCAGAACAATACAATGCTGCAGCTGGGCTCACGCTACAGCTTCACGATACGACGAACCCTTCGATTCTCCGACTTGACGGCATTACATCGGAAGAAGTTGTCCGAATCGTTCCCTTCAATCCTCTAGACTTCTCGAATCGTATCAAATTTGAACAAATTTTTGCATATTCAATGGCACGCGTATGCAGAGCAGCAATGTCACTATTGAAACCAACAGACGTATTAGGCTGGGCAAAGAACTTCATCAAGACAACTCCCGCTGAACAATACCATCTTGGCGGACGAGCGGAAGACCCGTGCTTCAGAGACGGTTTGGCTTATCTATATAACCACCTCTCAGGTGCTGAGGCTCAGAAGTCGCTCTTCGTATCCAAAAGTGGTGATGAGACAGCTATGGACCTACTTCAACATTTTTCAGATAGGGGACAGCCTGAGGAGTACGCAGCTCTAGCGCGCACCTACTGTTTTCACAGATCTTTCATATTAACCTCGGCAGGGCGGATGGGCATAGGTCCATCGATATGTGTCTGGGTGATATTGTTGCGGTAATTCCAGGCGGTGGTGTACCGTATGTCTTAAGACAGCAGGGAATCAATTGGATTTTCGTGGGTGAGTTATATGTGCAGGGACTTATGAATGGCGAGGCGATTCTCGCATTTCAGCAAGGCATGGTGGTCCCGGGGGGGATATTAAATATCCGGTGATTTCTGAGTACTGAAAGTTTTATAATAATGCACAGCCTATCCTTATCCAGTGTTTAACTCGAATTTATCAAACTTTGTGTTAGCTTTATGATTCGGTTGAAAGCATAATTATTCTAGTGGAAAACTACAGCTACGGTTCAGAACGCTGTGGAACTTAAAGCAGAGCGCTTAACAGCAATATCGTGTAGAAGTAATGATAGCAGGGCTGAAGACTTTGCGAAGACTTTGTTACTCCTAGGATTGTAAATCATACAACCTGTTTGGCGTTAATCAATACATTCTAGCAATTTAGTCTGATACAAATAACAATCAAAATATTAAATAACGCCTCTCAGTTCTTCCATATGCCATTCAATATATATAATATCCAATTTTCAGGGTTTGGAGCAAGCATCGCTGCTATACAAGCTCGGATAAGGATTGTGGACTGCAATTCTGGGAGCAATTTATTCTGCAATTATATCATAGCTGCTTTACGAATCTGGTGAGGATTGTGTATTATAATCCTCGTACATTTCCGTAGGGATTGTGGGCTATTCTGCCCGAGTACCGGCTGAATTTCCCTGCGCCTGGGAATTCGCACGTAGGAGGGTTGTGACTTACAATCCTCGTTGTATTACATGACGATTGTATTTCACAATCCTCACGATCCTCACAGTGCATCGTACCCCACAATCTTTAATCTTCAGCTCCAACCCCACGATTCACAGACGTACTTCTGTGCCGACCTGAAAAGCCCACAATCCCTACCACAAGAAGTGGAGATCGCGAGCCACAATCCTCAGCGAAACCAAACCTGGTTTCCAGCTGCGGTCGCGTCACCTTTTAAACACAACGATCGCAGCACCCAACCCAGCCGTGCTACACACGCCCAACGACAAGATGGCGCCATCACCCATGGACAAGGAGCAGCGCGAGGCCGAGGCCGACATGGCGCGGTTCCTCGCGACACAGCGGCCGTCGTTATCTGAGGCGCAGTACCGCGCCCTGGTGCCCCAGCCCGTGCACGATGAGCACTGGTCGGAGCAGGACGAGCGCGACCTCGAGTCACGGCGCATGACAGAGCCCTAGTACGCGTTCATCAGGAGCTACGACGTCTTCAACAAGAACACGCCCGCGCGATTCCTCTGGAGGCTGTTCCCGCGCATCTACCGCAGGCTGCCCACCGACCTGTTCTCGGTCGCAAACGGGCTCGAGGTGGACGTGTCGAGCAACGCGTCCCCCAACAACATCATGTGGTCGACCAAGTTCAACGACGCCCTCTCGTCCTTCGCGCTGAACGGATTCTGGACGTGGAACGCAGACTGGGACTTCCCCATCATGGCACAGCTGCTGCAGCTGGCGGTCATTTGCAGAAAGAACGACTGCCGCGGCTGGCGACTCGTCAACCACGCCGAGGACCTGTTCGTCGACGAGCTGATCGCCGAGCTCCAGCGCGGCGACGGTCGACACAGCACCATAGTGGAGGTCCTGGATCGGGTGGACGCGAGGATGGACCCCGCCAAGAGGCCCAGCCAGTTCCGTGTCCTGTTTCGAGCCATGGCCAACAAGATGTTCACCAGCAGCAGGCCCAAGCTGGTCAGCGGCTCTCCAGGGCTCTACAAGGTGTCTACAAAGGATCTGGAGCACCTGAACGAGGTCCTGAGCTCGTTCGGCCCATGTCACGAGAGAATCGGGCTGTGGGGCGCAGTTTCTGGCTCCGTATGGAAGAGCGTGCTGGACAGGGCCCGACCCAAAGAGTCCCAGAAGTCTGAGACGCCCCAGAGCAACGCGACTCTGGTCGAGGTCCTCTCTCTTGCGTTCGCAGCGAGAGAGAGAGACGTAATCAAGGCGCAGAGGGCAGCCCAGGCAGCTCAGGCGGCAGGGTCGGCAGGGCCGGCAGGGCCGGCAGCTCAAGCAGCGCAGGCAGCACAGCCGGCAGCGCAGGCAGCTCAAGCAGCGCAGGCAGCAGAGCCTGCCGCTCAGGCAGCAGAGCCGGCAGCTCAGGCAGTACAGCCTGCAGCTCAGGCAGTACAGCCTGCAGCTCAGGCAGCACAACCTGCAGCGCAGGCAATACAGCCTGCAGTACAGCCTGTTCAGCCTCTTGAGGCTGCCGCGCCAAGCACAGGCACGGCTAGCTCGAGAGGGCGCCGAGGAGGACGCGGCACCCGCGGCGGTATCAGCACCCGGGCAGTCTCGCATCAGCCCCAACGTCAAGACAAGAGACCAGCGGCCGACGAAGAAGGGGAGGCTAGCGCTCCGAAGCGGCGCAGGAATGCGCCGCACAGAATCCTGCCCAACGTGTCGGCGTTTTATCTGGCTGTCGCGCCGTAAGGAGCAGCAACCGTCTTTCCGAAATAGTCTATAGGCAGTTAGATTTAATTATACCTCTATAATGCAGTAAACAAAGATGAATAAAAGTCAGCAAATCCACCGCATTGTCGTACCTGACATGGCTACAAGATGGCAGTAAAGATAGATGACAACTGAGATAAAGAGGATAATAGCATAATGTCTAATAATATGCCGGACTAGTATTTTAGGAAAACTTTTATTAATATTATCAAAAGTTTTAAACTTATACAGATAATAATTGAGATAAAGACAATAAGCCAAGATAAAGAGGATAATAGCATAATATTTAATAATATGCCAGATTAATATTCTAGAAAAACTTTTATAAATATTATTAAAAGTTTTAAACTTATATAGATAATGGTTAAAACAAAGACGATAATAGCATAATATCTAATAATATGCCAGACTAATATTCTAGAAAAACTTTTATGAATATTATCAAAAGTTTTAAACTTACGTAGATGACAGTTGAGATAAGGAGGATGATAGCGTGATGTCTAACTACATGCCGGACTAGTATTTATGAAAAAGTTTTGATTGAGGCTACGAAAGCGAAACTACGTATCCACGCCCAGGATCTCGCTCTGGCCAAACTCAATCTCCATCGTGTCCTTGTTGCAGACACGGAACTCGAGACAATTCTCGACATTTCGGCAGATCAAATTGTGGCAGTGGCACAGGGGATCGCCGCCGGACAGGCGCTCGTCCGACGGGTCGAGCAGGATCCACGCACTGAAGCAGTGCCACTCGTCGGCACCGCGGCTGCTGGTAGCGATCGCCTTGAGCTTGGTGGGAGCCTTCGGCCAGCCCATGGCGCTCGCCAGGCCAGACACCATAGCCTTGATCGCTGGCGGGTTCTCATCCGACACCCTGACCTTGATGTCGCGGAGGGCCGCCGAGAGCTGGTCACATACGGACTTGTAGTCGTTGTCCGCACTCGTGAACAGGCTGCTAGAGTCCCTACGCACACGCTTCCGGCTCTAGCCCTTGTCAGCCGCCTGCGTGCCGAACGACTCCATCTTCTGCGTCAGCAGAGCTACAGCCCTATCAAAATGAATTGTGGACAGGACGTCGGCCGCGCGCTGGGCGTCCCTGGCCCTGAGCTTCTCCTCTAGCTGCTGCACCTCGCGGGCTAGCCTATGGTTCTCCTCCCGGATGTGCCGGGCCTCCCGCTCGAAGCTGGCCTGGCTGCCGGACGAGCCTGGCGCCGCGGGCGGGCCCGCCCTGAGCTCCGCCACCTCGAGCGCCAGCCTGGCCCGCTCTGCCTGCGCCTCTGCGATCCGGGCTTCGGCTTCTGCGAGCCGGGCCTTGCGCTCCGACAAGTCTGCGCCCGCCTTCTCCGGGGCCTTCCTGTAGGCTTCCTCCCGCCCAGCCGCGGCCCGGATGACGTCTCTCGAGATGGTGTCCAGCTTCGAGAAGACGCTCCCCTCCCAGTCGTCCACCCTGCCCGCCAACATGGAGACACCGTTGTTGATCCCGGCGAGATCCAGCCTGGTGTCAACGCCGCTGCTGTGGATTGTCTCCCTCAAGTCGTTGAGGGTGAGCCACAGGTCGTCGAACTCGCGCTGGAAATCCGACCGCAGGTCCGACACCTGCTCCTCCATCAGTTCATTCACGTCGCCGATGGCCCGGACCAGATCCAGGTGGAGACGGCCGCGGGAGTTGTCGACGATCCTGTCGACGCGCTCGACGGTGTTGTTCTCGGCCGTGTTGACGTGGGCCACGATCCCATCGCGTGCCGACCCGACCTCGTCGCCTAGCTTCTGCTGCGACTCGTCGACGCGGCGAAGAGTGGCCTCCCTGGCAGACGACAGCTGCGTAGCGACCTTGGCCTCTGCCCCGTCCACCTTCTCCGTCATCTCCGCCTTCGCAGCTGCGATGGCCTGGCGGGTCTCTTGGAAGTGGTCGTCGGCGCGCGTGGCCATCTTGTTCAGGGCACCGGCTACGTTATCGACTAGCATACCCTGCGTCAGCTCCTGGAACGACGTTAGACCCCCCTGGAGCCGCCCGATCTTGGCCACGAGCTGTGTGGAGGACGCGGCCAGCTCCGTGTCGAAGTGACCGGTCATGCTCGATGCGGACGACAAGACCGCCTCTCGAACACCCTGTATGCCGTCTGCGAGTCGTGTCTCGGACGAAGCGAGGGATGCGTCGATTTCCTGTTTCAGGTTAGCCACGGACGCCGGCACCATCGAGCAGACGCTCTCCTCCAACCTCGCCTCTGACGATGACAGGCCTGCACGGACGGCGTCGATCTTTGCCGTTATGATATCGATCTCTGCTATCATGTCCTCGACCTGGGCGCTCACCACCTTGGTGGTATCCACAAGGCTCTTTTCTGCAGCATCTGCGTCTTTCTCGGCCTGGAACCTCTTCTTGGCCTCGTCGAGGGCCGCCTGCTGGCTGGCTACCTCGGCCAGCATGGCCTCGCCGGCCTTCTTGCAGACCTGCAGCGCTTCCGCGACGGTGTAACGGTAGTTGCTCCGCCGATGGTGTGTGACGAAGAGTCTTCCTACCATTCCTCTTTTGAAAAGGGCATTCTTGAGCTCCTTCTCAAACTCCTTCTTGAACTCTTCCGCGATTTCCTTCTCACGCTCCATCAGCTTCTCGAGCTCTTCCATGCAGCTCATCGCACGCGCCATGTCGTTCATCAGAGAGGGATCCATCTTGTGATAAAGGTGATTGAGTGCACCAACGAAAAACGTGAAAAAAAACAAGCAACTAGACTCACAACTGCGAGTGGTGTCACTGTTGGCGAAGTCGCGTCTACACGTCTGCAGTAGATGAAAGTAGAAGTTCTCAGCCCTGCAGCCAGACCCCTGTCCTTGTCGCTTCAGCCTTGCCGCCGGCAGGGACGCGGCCGGCAGAGAAAGGCTGTAGGAAGTGTAATTGGGGTCAAACGGCAATGTATCGGATGGTCTGAATTACTTCAACCTAGCCAGGCAAACAGCTGGCTATTTGTAATTTTCCTTCCTATACGGACTATCGTCGGGTCAATTAAAGCCATTCAGAATATTCACCCTGAGGGATATGACGTGCCACAGCCCATGCCGAGGAGCAACAGTCACCTATTGAGAATGGAACAAATTGAATGAGTACTGAGAATTCTTTCTACTTAGTACCAAATAGAACCAGAGGGGCTGGAAAAAGGTCATTCATAGTTTTACAAGCATAAAACGCCGGGTTAGGGTCCTGGTTGCTCCCCTTTTCCCATACGCAAGTTTTCACCACAGACTCTCACTGATTGTCCAAAGTCAAATACCAAAGCCCAGGTACCAGACAAACACCACAAAACCCACACCATACCACACTGTCAACCGAAGCAGATATCCCCCCTCCGACAAACGATACCATGGCGACGCTCGACGAGTCTGATATTCGGCGCGAGTCGATGGACCAGCAGAAGTATCTACTGCAGCGAACATGGCCGCAGCCTCTAGGCACGAGCTTGGCCGAGGAGGGCGGCGAGGTCAGCGAGTGGACAGATAGGGAGCGGTCTGCTGTCGATGCTGCAGTGCTGATGATCAGAAAGATCCTCAGCCACACTGACCCCAGGGTGGACGACTACGACAAGGAGGGGCCTACGAAGGACAAGGACATCGGGGAGAGGGGGAGCGGGGAGCGGAAATGCGCCCTGCTAAGCTACGCGTGGAAGAACCTTCCTGCGGGACTGAGCTACGTGACGGGCGACGGACAGCCCGACGCTGATGCCCTGGCGCACCAGCGGCGTCTGTTTCTGACGATCATGACGACCAAGAAGTGGGAGAGGGCCGTCCAATACGGCGTTACGTTTCAGGACCTTATGGAGAGCGAGGGCATGCACCGGTTCTTCTGGTCACGCCCGGAGCTGCTTTTCTGGTCCGGGTTCGAGACCGTCGACCAGGGAAACGAGCTCCAGCCGATCGTCACACTCCCCACGCCTGCACACGGGGATCGAAGCGTAACGTTCCAGGTGCAGCCGCAGAGCATAGAGGTGCGGGCTCACCTAGCTGCCTATAGCCTAGTGTCCTTCACCTGGGACGGGCAGGCGACGTTGGGCGAGGTGCTCAACGCCAAGTCTTACCGGTGGGAAGAGGCGAGCGGCGGGCCGGTGCATACCTGGATCCCCAAGCCATGGCTTTCTGGAGCGCTATGCATCCGAGTCCGGTACGACCCTGGCGAGCGCAACGATGCGCCCCGCTTCGAAGCCCTGGCCTCTGTCAGCATCTGTCCGAAGCAGGTGAGAGAGGACCATGCTGGTGTCGGGACGGTTGTGCCCGGTACCGAACACCAGATATATAATCTGGTGGCTGCGGTCAGGCTTGGTGAGGAAGGTGGTCCTGATCTCGTCCGAATCTATACCAAGACCGGCGAATTCGTCTGTCCCCCAGAGATCAGACTCAAGAAGCCGGTACATGTGGACGATGGGTGGAGACTCGGCGAGGTCGGGCACGTCTATATGCTGTACTACATGTGGGCACAAGACCCGCCCGCCTGGCCTCTCGAAGAAGTCCCATGCCATTTCGGCGCCGAGTACGATCTCAACTCTGCTCTCTACAGCGACATGGCGCTGTCTGGACCCGACGATGAGGGCTGGCGAGCCTCAACCGTTTCCAGCTATCAACAGCCTGCAGCCCGCTCGCCACTGCAGCCGAACGCTCCGAGAGGCTCGAGGGCGGACCTGCAGGGAGCGCCTCGTCGCCAGCATGAGGCCCCTGAGAGTGGCCAGAGGGACCAGCACTTGTCTGCGGATCAGATGGCTGTCTGCTTCTCCCTAGGCTTCCTGAGCGGCACCCTGGATGCTACCCTGGCCCGTATGAACCAGCTGCGCAATAAACTGGCCACCTGGGGCACGTTCGAGGAGATGGAGATGGACCTCGACGCGCTCAACGCCGAGATGAATGACCTCGAGGTCAGGGAGAACCAGCTAAAGGTGGCCATACAGGACCATGTGGAGGCACGGGAGGCACTGGCCAAAAAGGCCGAGGAGGCACGGGATGCGGTGGCCAAGAAGATCGAGGAGGCCGAGGAGGCGCTGGCCCAGGCTGATGCGGAGATCCAGCGGCTCGAGGACCTCAAGGTCGTTCGGGACTACTTCTCCCAGTATCTGTAGCCGGGGTATTTCGAAGCACTTTTATAGTTTAGTCGTATCGAATTGATTATATTTGATTTGCAATTTTATCGAATAGCTATTAGCTGCAAAGGCCCGATCAAAGGATATGCAGATTGTATATAGCAAGGCTTATATGAATTAAGTCGAGATTATATATTACAATCTTTATATATTGCGATAAGGATTGCAAAGTATAATTTTCATAAAAAATAGTTGCAAAAATAGTTTGATAGGGATTGGGTATTATAATTTTTACTTTTTTCGGCAAAGGCCGTAAAGCTGTAAACATTTAGTGCGAGGATTGTGTCTTGTTGTTTCCACCTATTTTGGTAAGGATCGTAAGTTACAATCCTCGGCCGAATGTTGCCTGGAAACAATAGTTCTCACTCAACTTTTGATAACTCTAAACAAATATGAAAATTGTTAATTTTACGTCCTTTTACCCTGATGCAAGGCTGAAGTGGTTCATGGAAAAGAACCATGAGGCATTGCAATAAATCCCAAACACTGGACTCAAAGCAAATTCCTGCGCTTTTGAGCTACTTGTATATAACTATGTAAGATTCCTCCAGCATTATTACACTTTCAAACATGCAAAAATCTCCTCCCCTTGTTTTGGGCCGACATTCACGGCCACGCGGGCCATGGTGCATATGGATTAATGGTGCTATTGGCTATGCTAAGCGGCTGAGCCTGCAAATGTAATGCGTAGCTACACGCTCCTCCAGTAGGCCTACACCCACATTTCTGTATGTATTTCTGCCCAACCATTCCATGGGTCCTGGCTGCCTCTGGTGAAGCACAGCATTTCCTGCACGGGATCTCACTGCATAAGCGTACTACTTGTCAGCAAATACTTAAAAAGGGCAAGGCCTCCTCTTCTAGCCAGTTTTGCCACCGCACATTGTCTTTCTCCTTTTTAGAAGCCAGAGAGTAGCTTCGTTCAGGACGAATGTCACTGGCTTCGTTGTGCCTTAATCAAGACAATACATTTCCCGCTGTCTACAAGTCCGTTTCAGCAAACACCGTTCTCGCTAAAGCACGACCCTCTACCCCAGATTTGGCCTCTGGTACTCCGCATTCACAAC
Organism: Chrysoporthe austroafricana; assembly: GCA_001051155.2. NCBI lineage: Eukaryota > Fungi > Ascomycota > Sordariomycetes > Diaporthales > Cryphonectriaceae > Chrysoporthe > Chrysoporthe austroafricana. The sequence goes on from JYIP02000013.1 coordinate 199,100, forward strand.
TATGGATTCAGATACGGAGTCGGATGTGGAGGAACTAATGGAATCCACACCGTGGAATAAAGAAAACTTCTGCGATAAATGCCAAGGTTTTTTTGCCGCGATTCCAAGAAGAAAAGACTATTCTCATTACGAGAAATGGACAGAACTGATCGATTCCGCTGCCAAGGGGTGCCGCCTCTGCACGCAGGTGATGAGCCAGTGCAGGGTTGACAAGCAGGCATCTGTCCTACAGCAGCTTGCATTGAATCCAGCTAGGAATGATGTTGGTTTGACCTGCAGCATATATTTCGGGTCTGAAGACAAAAATTTCATTATAGAATTTCATGTGAACCACAATGCTGTCTGTACAAATGGTCCGCGACATATACCCTTCTACGGGCACCGACTCCCAAGTACGTTCGGATATCTAATTGAGTGAATGTGACTATATTAATCTTGAATAATTAGCAGAGCTTACTGACGCAAGCGCGGACGAGCTTACTCGGTCTGTATCGAGACTAGCTAGAAACACGAACAATGACCATACTTGGCGTGTTATTGAGCGCTGGATGTCCAAATGTTCATCGGACCATGACACATGTAGTCTGGGTCATGATGCAAAGTGGATGCCTACGAGGCTCATCGATGTTCAGCAGACTATGGATCAGCCTTCCGCTTTAGAAGACAAAGTCCGACTCATCACTACCCAGCAGGGACAATCTGCTGAGAAATATGTCACATTGTCACACTGCTGGGGTGGCAGGGTCCCATTTCTATTGACTAACGAAACCCGTGAGGTCCTGGAAGCTGGCTGTCTGGTATCCGGTCTTCCCAAGACTTTCTCCGATGCGATAGCAGTCACCAGGGAGCTTGGTATCAAGTACCTCTGGATCGACTCTCTATGCATCCAACAGGACTCCGAAGAAGACTGGCGTAAGGAGTCAGGGTTGATGTGCAAAGTGTATAGCAACACATGGTGCAACATCGCAGCATCTGCCGCGAAGGACTCATCCATTGGTTGCTTCTTTGATCGGAACTCAGAATCAACCCAACCTCTTCAGGTAGACCTCCGAATGAAGGATAATGGAGGTTTCGAACGGTTTCTTCTCCTCGTCCGCGATGACATATGGTGGACGTATGTTTACGAAGAAGGTCTTGACCAAAGAGCTTGGGTTTGCCAGGAACGAGAGCTCTCACCGCGCCAGCTCAACTTCACGCGAGCGGGTGTCTTCTGGGAATGCAGATGCTTCGAGGCTCCGGATTTCGTGCCTGATGAACATGGTCCCATGCTAAAAACCAAAAACCGCAAAGAAATGGCGGCTCGGTTGGAGGCAATGTCTGCTGGTATCAAATCGCATCAGTCTGGCAAAGATTATGAAGATGGTGACGATAAGGTCTATAAACCTTGGGAAAAGATCGTACAAGCATATTTCGGGGCTGGACTAACGCAAATAAAAGACAGATTGGTTGCGATATCTGGGCTGGCCAAGAAGATGCAAGAGATATCAGGCGATGAATACCTCTGCGGGCTATGGAAGGGCAGGATTCATCAACAACTTTGCTGGAGAGTCGTCAAAATCCCGAATATGAACAAGAATGATAATGAGTCTGCGTTGCCTGTCCGGCCACACCCGCTTCTCGCACCGACATGGAGCTGGGCGTCGATAACGCGGCCAGTCGAATTCGATCCGTATATTAGATCCAGCAAGGAACTGGCGACAGTCGTGGACGTGAAATTGAAGCACATGACAGATGATCCTATGGGTCAATTCTGTGAGAGTTATCTCCGGCTACGTGCTTTACTTTGGTCAACCGTTTTGCCACGCAGTGACAAAGGGAAGTACGCCGCAGGTGAAATAATATGCATCAACGTTTTAGGGATTTACGCGGGGTCAGGTATTTACTGTGTTTTCGATGATGATGTCGACAATACTGGCGTTCAGCAAGACATAACTATGGTCCTTATTGTCAAAACCATGTTCAAGATGTGTGGGCTGCTCCTACAATCAGTCGGAGATGGCAATCGGTCTGGGGAATTGGAATTCGAAAGAATCGGGTATTGGGAGGGATTCATCATGAAATCGACTGACTTTGAAATTTCAAAAGCTCAGGAAGAATTAGAAGGTCTAGCTGGGCAAGGCGGATCTCCTACCTACCAAGATATCATTATCTATTAGCTCAAATATAGCCAACTTCACCGCCGATGCCATCCCTAGAACCAAGCCAATTTATATACTGTCAAATCGAAGAAGCCATTTTTGCTTAACTGCAACATCGCAATAATACCAGAACGCTGCCGACTAAAGGGACGGCGAAACGTCGAAAATGAATCTGTTCAAGCATTTCCGAAATTCAAAACTTCATAAGCTGATGGCTTTTGGAATGCTCGATGTTTACATATCAAATTGCGTTTGATGTAAGCCTTTACGGCAGCGAACTGAAATACTTTAGACAGGCTGGCCCTGGAAGTATTAAGCTTGATGCTAGTGCCAAAGGTAAATATAAGAAATGTTAAAATAATTCGCATTGCGATACTTCCGCTCAAAGCACAGCATTGCAAACCTGTATCAATTCGAAAAAGCACACGAGCAAGCGAAAGCAAATATATTATGCAAATGGTCAGTGTACATTTAATTTCAAACGTATATTTATAAGTCGCCTAGATGCTCTCTCTGTCACTCTATACATACACAATATGCATTGGAATATAAAAGACATTCATAATATATAACGTTAATAATAGCTATTATTTAGTGAGGTTGATATAAAATTTAAATATCCCACATTATCTGAAAGCTAATTTTATCTTTTTACGCTTTGTATTTTCTATAAATATTGTTATATTTCTCGGGAGCTCTATGCACATGACAACAACTTAAAGCCGGAAAATCAAACTATTTTTAATATATAATAAAAACTGATTGATAATAATACCGGAAAAGTATATATATTGTATGAACAAAACTGTCTTTGCAATTCATATCTTCCAACGCCACAGCACAGAAACAGTTCGCCGAAGCCAACTACAATACGTCTTTCACTCTTTCAATCCTGCATTGAATCCGCCAACATGCGTGTCTCCGTCATTTCTTTCATCGTGGTCTCGATGACCTCCGCTCTTGCCCAAGCAAGCACGGATGCAAGCGAGGCGGCTGTGAGCAAGCGCGTATGTGTGGAGTCGCGCATGAATTACATCTTGGCTCAAGAGCAGCTCGGCTGACAAAATTGGCAGCAACTTGCTCCGTCCATTGAAACAGCGCTATGCAACGTCGGATGCCACGTGCTCGACGCGGTTCCGCAGGCCGCTACTGCTTGCAATTCGGTGTGTGGTGCTCACAGTACTAAAGAAAAGCGCCTCGTGAGTACATTCCGAAGTCGAATAAAAGATCAACGCAGCTAAATGAAGCCTTGGCGCAGAACATCGGCAAAATCATCCAGAAAGGGCTGTGCACAGTCGGATGCCGTGTGATCGGGGAGTTTCCAGTGGCGGCCACTGCTTGCAGTGCGGCTTGTGGGAGTGCTGGTGACAACCAGGGCGACCAGGGCAACCAGGGCAACCAGAGCCAGGTTGAGACGTAGACAGCTGCTCTGGAGCAAGCTTTTTTCGGAAGGGTGAGAGGATCTGTTAAAGCTTTAGGACATTCTTGAAGCTCCCGTGGACGTTTTATGAAGCCAAAGCTGCCATTCGTTATTTTCAATAAAAAACATTCGTTTTGCTACGGTTCATGATTGATTTATCAGCAAGTGAAAGCTGAGCGGGAAGAAAGCGAATAAAAGTTTTCAAACAGATATCGGAATGCCACGGCCATCCTGCCCGTCGTAACGCTGGTCCTCAAAGCCTCAACTGCATCGCAAATAGTCACTTGGAGTTACGTTTCTGGCGGCATCTTCTATACGTCTGCCCGCCTGCATTCAGCCCGATATGCGGTTTTAATTTGCAAGGCTGCTATTAGACGACTTCAGCTTGCTTATGCAGTATGCTTACACTGGAGTTTTGACGGTTAGAGAGATCTCTGTGGTAGCGCACTCACTCCACCTCGCAATATCAGGATCCTATGAGAGCAAACCGCCAGACGTGTCTGTTCTATTTGTGTAGCCCACTTGGTGTCGCTATGCGAGAGATATGTATTTGCGAAACCACGCTGAGACTGTTCAAATTAGCATCAGGCGTGATGCCGTTGAAAGAAAGAAGCGAATGGTTTGGACCGTTGACGCTCCGGTGGGGCACAACGGGCTCCGCACTACATTCACTCACTCATAGGCACTGTTAGTTCGAAACGCCCAAACATCGCATTTGTCGTATTCAGAACTATCTATCGGTCAAGTGATTCCAAGTAATTTCGGGTGTCAGTAACAATTCAGCTACTTGTACAATTTCAGGTGTAGGTCTCGTCAATCGAGAGCTACTATGCAGGCCGCATTGAGCTGGGATGGATATCGGCACCGTACGAAGCACAGTATATACAGTCATGCTGCACAGTTACATTTAGACCGTACAAAGCACAGTATAAACAATCACTCTGCACAGTCACTACCAGGCCGTACCAATAACATGCTAGCGCTACTTACTAAGGACCTTGGCCTGACCTACGTAACCACGACGGCCTCGGGTTTTGGTCCCTCTTGTACCGGGACCCGACCTCCCTAAACAGCACCAGATCATGGCGAACGATACGCGATGCGGGATCCAGCTCAGAGGCCCTGCGGCAATCCCGCCGTCCATGTCGGATCCGCCCAAGATCGAGTTCTTGCACCCTCACCACAGCGGACCCGATGCCCTCTTCCGGCTGCCGAGGCTCGACTCGACCTCGTCGGTACCCTCCGGCGTGCACTATCGCACTGCGTTACTCGCATGCCAGATCGTGGCCAACAACGCTTTCCACGGCTATCTGGCAACAGACCGTGATGGGTGCGCCCCCGTTACTGTGCAGCACGATGACGACCTCCTCACGCGCGACAAATACTGGTTCATAGCAGACGCCGACAAGCCCCGCGACGACTACCCCGTTGTCCCAAGATTTGAAGACTGGATCTTTCCCCTCGATGAATTTCAACATCTGCGATGGCGCCCGGAGCCTGCGACTGGCCAAGACCGAGACCAAGACCAAATCCAAGCTCGACAGCCTCGCTCCAACGAACCTGCTCCGACTGCTGCCCAGATGCCTCCTCCTCCCCCCCCTCCGAGCACCACCAACCTCGTCTACTCAGCATCCTCGAGAACGCGTCGATGCGTCATTTCCAACGTGTCTTACCTGATCCAGGACTCGCACGTAGTGCCGAAAGCTTCTGAGTCCTGGTTCAGCCGCAACTACATGGAGAGATTCGGCAGCGACAAGCTGGGCATACACTCGCCTCGGAATCGAGTCGATATGAGACATGACCTACATTACGCTTGGGACAGACACATGTTTTCAATCGTTCCCAAACAATCTAAGCTTACGATACACGTTCTCGAGTCCTCTAACGGCTGTGGAACATGCGAATTTGCAGCAGAGTGGCATAATGTCACGGTGCGGCGAGCGGCGCTTGAGCATGTCGCGGACGAGTACTTGTTTGCCAGGTTTGCACAGGCTGCATTTGCCTTGCTCAAACCATTCGTCGTTCGAGGCCTCTCCCGGCGCGTCGCTCGGCTCAAAGCATCGGCCGACGGGGACTGGGAGTTGTCTGTCGAAAAGGTGACCGGGGACGTGTTGAAAAAGGAGTATGGCGGTGGCGGCACCGTTCGAAGCTCCAGTGTGAGCAGCGGCAGCCGGAAACGGTCATATTCGCAAGCGACGCAAAATGACGGCGATGAGGTGGAGGCTGACGATTTCGAGAGGAGTGTCCGTCCAAGGGTCCATGAATGGATCCAGAAGCAAGGGGAGGGTCCCCACGCGCCACAGACTGCAGATTGGCACGAGGAAGACCTGGATGCTGACGCCGAGAGAGGCCGGGGCCGCCCACGCAGACGACATTCTCGATCGTACGGGCGGGATCAGGCCTCTGACACGGTGCCATCACTGGTGGCGGATGACAACACGTCATTAGATGCTCACGATCCGGCCAGCTGTGGAGACACTAGGCCACAGCTGCAAGGCCGTTATGCCCTGCCGCCCGTCAACAGCGCTAAACCCGCGGATGAGAGGTGCGAGGAGCATGTATCGGCGGACCAAGGCATCCCGGACGTGGGTGGCTGAGACTCGGCCAACCTTACCATGTTCGTTTCCAACTTACCTTCGAGACCTATTTTCTACGATACCCAAACTGCCCGACGAAATCATATTTAGACATTATAGTTGGCAATGTAGTGAATTTAGACCTTGTCGATCTCGATCTAGCCGGTAGTATTTTCATTCAGAATTGCGGTTTCAAGTGCGATGCGTCTTTAGCTACGGGAGAAACAAGAAACCGACGCCGTAAAGAAAACACCCGGCGAGCAAGTCGATAAGACCTTTGAACCCGTGGCAGTAGCTAAATTGCTAATATAAACCCAAGCCACTTTATATTTACAGTTTTATTAGCAATTATCAGCTCTGCACCACTAGACATTTTTTATTAATGCATCTACCTTTATTACTGTAACCCGGCTTGGATTGTTATGAGCGTACAGTTTTCGGACATTTCGACCGCTTATCTTAATAATGATATAGAATGGCATCGCCCGCAGGTATACAAAAGGATTTCATATCGGGATTGATAACAAATATGCTTCTTCACGAATGACTTACAGCTTAACGGTTTACAATAAACTGGTCGAGGTAGCTAGGGAAGATTTGTTGCATAGGCATAGCTAAGAATGAAACAAACACGTTATAGTTAGAAAGTTATAGAGAAGGAATGTAACGAAGAGAAGATCAAATACATGAATCACGGGCACATACCATCCGAAAGGTGTAGTTCAGAATGTGAACTCCTGAGAGTTCAAAACAATAATGACGAAGGCCTGCGAGAATTCATATCCACAGTGTAAAATTGTATCACAGAGCCTTTTCTGGACCCGAAACACAATAGCTGACTCATTGTTTGTGACTATTATACTTCAAAGAATGATTCTAAGTCTAGCGATGCTCTGTACCATGCTGAGCCTGAGCGACTTTTGCCCACGCGTCTGTTGTATCTTTTATACCCTGCTTCACCTGATCCGGATCATATATGCCATTGGTTGCATGACTTCTATCGTGGACAGTGTTGCCTGTTGCAACAATGGATGAATCGTGGGAAAGAGGTACAGCTGTTGAAGATGTAGGGACGCCGTTCGTGAATACGGAGTTCTTGATATCGTTGTCGTCTGATCTGGTACTCTTGACAGCGGGCTTCGCTTGTGGCTTTACAATGCGGGTCAGAGCGAGTATAGTTAAGACGTATTCATACTAGGCTTACCTCGTCGACCGGTGTCTCCTAGGCGACTGGATAATCCCGCGAACCGGCGCCGATAGTCCGGGGAATATGCACTAGGGCGCCATTGTTTGAAGATGTCTCCTGAGCGATAGGAGCCCACGAATTGGCGCCGGCGGAAGGCGTTCTTGTGGAACAATGCGAACTCTTGTTATTAGACATCTGGGAAGCAATATAGGTCAAGAGTTGTAGAGAAAGAATATCCCTCTTGGAAGTAAGGGCTCGAAAGGTTTCTGATAACGCAGCCTTGCGTATGGTCGTAAGGTATAGAGTCCTTGTCAATGATATTGACCCTTCAAACTCGCTCAACATGCGTTGGGCGTTGTCAGATATATCTACCACAAGCTCGGTGATCGAAGTACAGAGCTCCTCGGATATTGGCGGGAGCTCAGATACTTGCTTAAGTACTGCGAGTAGGTCTTGAGCAGCAATCCTGTAGGCAGCATAATCAGAGCTGACAAATCCCGATTTAGTCTGGCTGGTCAAACGGTAAAGTACTTTGCATGCTGATGAGGTATAGGCCGCTAGCTGTGAAGTGGTGGCTATGACACCCACAACGGTCCAGGGATCCATGGCTGAAATAGAAGGCAAGGAGGATGGGGCAGCCAAGGCAGCAGATATAACAATCCTTCGAGCTGGATGTGGAAGTGAGCACCGACAGAGTGGGAGGGTAAGGGGCCAGGCTTAATTCTTCAAACCGGGAGTCAGCTTAATTCTTTAAACATGGAGTCGGTCGGCGGAGCCGAATGGATTCCACGAGGCAGAGCGCGGTTTAGTCTCGTTGCACAGCATATTCATAGCTGCAAAGTTTTCAACGCTATAATCTGCAACATATGTGTGTGAGCCAGCAATGTAAGCCCCCTCTTGTGCTACAGATGATCCAGGCGAGAATGGTGTGCAGTCTCCGTCCTCGTAGCCTTGAGTTACAAGATCGGAACGCAGCCTTACAGAAAGTATCCATGTTTTGAAAGGTTTGTGTATTGGGTCTATACTCAAGAGGGAAAGCAGGAAGAAAGAACGGCTGCACAAGGCTGGAAAGTGAGGAGATCTAAGGTCACCAGATGGATGCTTGCCAGCAGCACACGTGCCAGTCCTTTGTACAGGAGTGATGATAAGAGGTTCTCAAGACAAGGCTTGAGAAGTCCTCGCTGCCTGAGATTGACTTGTAAGATCAGCACAATATATTGCGTATCGCCACATGTAACACACCCAACGAAGCCCAACAAGCCGGTTTATGAGATTTGTATCCCCTCAGTAAGGCTGTTGGGTGCTCAGCTGTTCAGAATTAGGAAAGTATGCCTTGAAAACAAGTTAGGGAAAGGGTCGGTTACACATAAGGCATTATTTAACACACATATATCAAAGCTTCTGACGTGTCAACACCTGAACGGTGACCGGTTGCATAACGGTTCTGCCTTACACGGCTTCAAACTCTTTTTCCACTCTAAATATTATTTTCGAACAATTATATGTAGCTGCACAGGCGGGCGGCGCTTGGCCGCGCGATCGAGGCGCTCGGGGGGGCGCCGACGTATGAAGAAGTAAGGCTCTGGCTCGGGCTGAACCGGGGCAAGGCTGGGAGCTGGCTGCGCAACGCGCGGGCGGCAGATCAGTGCGGCCGCACTTTTTTGTCATTTTTTGCTCCGGTACTGGTGATATAATATTATTATTGAATTGATTCAAGATTTTCACCAGGGCTTGGAACAGCCAATGAGCGCTCTATACATCAGCAGCAAATCTTCATCCGTTGCTATCCGCTTTTCTGCTCTGTCACAGACAAGGCTGTAGGGCTTCATGCTAGTGGGGCGTTGTAGATCCCTTCATGCATTAGGGCTAGCCAAGCGTGCCGTTGTCTTTTGGTCCAAGGACTGCGCTAATGCAAGGACGCTTTGTGCATTAGTGTTCCATGGTGATAGACTGCATCACTATTACGCTAATGCGAAGGCTACGTGACGTGATCCTTAGCAAGCGATCGCAGAGCCTCTAGTCTTATCTTCCGCTAGCCTATTCCTGCTGCGCTGGCTGCTTTTGGTAGTCGTAAGAATTATGGGAGCGAATAGATTGGTCTATGAGTACGGCTTACCATCGCACGTGAGGACACTTTGTGCGTTAGCGTTTGCGCGACACACCAAGAATGGACTCTGGGCGGCAATGCATTGCCATGCAGGGGTCATTTGTGCATGCTGGGAGCCAATGGCTGACTAGGTGCGAGAAGAAAGTCATTCAAGATCAAATAATCTATAGCATTTTAGTAAAGCTATCTTAACATCATTCAAGAAGCAGGCTGTCGGTTGATTCGTCGCGTGACGGCGCGGGTGATCGCGATCGTGCGGAGCCTTGGGGGTCATGACGCAAGTGCAGTATGTAGTCCCCGGCAGGACGGACCCGAGCTCAAGCCGTAGAAAGCTTATATAAATAGTCCCCATTGGATTTTTGAGGCCCAAACACCTGATACACATGTCTCCTATATCGAAAACGTCTGGACGAAGGCACATTCGTAGTGCGCTTGGGCGGGAGGGCAGGTTACCTGGGATGACAGTCTGTAACCTCGGTGGCGCAAGCGCGGCGGGGCGAAGCAGGGCTAGAATGCCCCAAGAGCATATGGTCATCTTCTCACAGGCTTGTCGGGCACCAAACTGCCTTCGACTAACCATGGATGTGTAGCTGCCTGTACAACCTATTGGGCTGTGCGTGTGGAGGTTTGTATCATAATTAGTAAGATGACCCTTATAGTACTTATATGTAGAAACCTCCGGGAACCAGAGATGGTAACCTAGATTGTTGGACATACTCTATTTAGTGAACTTTTATCGATATGCCGATTCCCTTAATAGCAGTAGGAGACTAGTTTGTCTAGATGTTGGTCGAAGAAGGCGCTCCGCCTGTCACATATTTGCCCTAACATATATCTACTGGGTACATATTTTTGGTACTTCGGGATGACTAGCCACACGCGTGGTTTTCAGAACGAATAAAGTAAGTAGAATAACCGCTGTCGCCACCGTAGTGGTGTGAGGGGTTTCCCATCCTGGACGCCTGTCAGCTGAAATGCAGGAGCCTGGTTTATTCTCCCTTTTTCTACTCGAGCATATTGCCCTGTCTCGTAATCACCATCCGCTTCGCTTCTGAGACATGAAATACCGTATTGTGTTCGGGCTCCGAGTCCATAAAACAACTGTTAGCGATCCAGATATCCAGTCTATTATGGCTTTGGGTGTATTGAGAAACGAAACATACTGTCCTTGAGATATGAATCCGTCAAGCAAAGCACAGGCATGGGACCCGGGGCCTCCCGGGCAAGCTTCGGGACAACGCCCCCAGGTCTATCCGGATCCCAACAATGCTGAGAGGTCTGCTTCAGCAGATATCGAGTAAGCCAGACAGCCGTTTGAGAGCAAGGAGGGTACTGACAATAGTAGCATCATCGCTCTGCATGGCTTAGGAGCTCAATCCTCCGTCACGTGGAATGCATGGAGACAAGAAGGCGATCCACATTCTGGATCCGTCAACTGGCTTAAAGATGAACATATGCTGCCCTCGAAGATACCCAGGTCCCGCATTCTGGGTTATGACTGGAATGCAAACTACGGCAACGCCGCTTCTAGTGATATATTCCTCGGTCATGCAGATACGCTCCTCGACCGGATATACATAGATCGCAAAGATACAGTTAGCGAGTGTCCTCGCCTTGCACGATCCTCAGAAGCTGAATATCAAGTAGAACAGACTAGAGCGGCCTATCATCTTCGTTGCCTCCTGTTTTGGCGGTCTACTTCCAGCCAAGGTATAATCCACCTATTCAAATATTGATTTGAACAGCTTCCCAGTTGGCAGCCCACTTCCGTACGTGTTTTGGAGCGGTATTGCTGATTCTCAGAACTGCAAAGGCCCTCACACGAGCAACAGAGAAGTTTCACAAGCGAAACGACTGGTATAGCCAAATTCTAAAGATTACTGTTGGTGTTGCATTTCTCGGCACGCCTTTCCAGGGAAGCTCGGAGACTGGGTATTCCGCTGCCCAGCTGCGAATCCAGGTAGCCCTCGCGACGGGCGAGGAATACTCCCGGGAGCTTGTAGAGTACTTGCGGACCGGAGACCGCGATGACGGAAACGGGCCGAGCCCCCTCGACGAGCTCGTACAGTGATTCGGTGAGATGATCAACCATGATGAATTCAAATTTCCCATTGTATGTTTCTACGAGACACGTCATACGGACTTCGCTGCGATCCTAAAAAAAGCACTTCCGGATTATGCCCAGAACGTAATTGATCCAAAGGGTTACGGGATTGTACGTCTAGGCTCCTAATATACCACTTCGCCGTGCTAACCTCCACAGGTTGTCTCGAAGAGATCTGCCTGCCTTCAAGGTGTGGAGTCTGTCAGCCTGGATGTTAGGCATAATATGTTGCACAAGTACAATGCACCTGAAAATGACGGCTTTCGGCGGTTGTCTGTGAGGCTTCAAGACTTTGCTGAGAAGTCTGACGAAGTTCTGAGACAAAAGGGTGAGGATTAGATTCGATTAAATGTTATTCAACGGAGCGGAGGACGGGCCGGAAGCGGCTTGCTGCTGACGGGCCGGCCGGAGCGGAGTGTTCTAAACTCTGTTCTCTGCAAATAATTCCTGAGGAGGGATTGGTCAGTTTTGAAATGCGAGGGAGGGATTGGTCNATTCAACGGAGCGGAGGACGGGCCGGAAGCGGCTTGCTGCTGACGGGCCGGCCGGAGCGGAGTGTTCTAAACTCTGTTCTCTGCAAATAATTCCTGAGGAGGGATTGGTCAGTTTTGAAATGCGAGGGAGGGATTGATCGAATCCCACATGCGAAAGTACCTACAGGGCCCCCCCCCTTTTAATGAAATCCCACGTGGTGGTTGAAAAGGGCAGTTGAGAAGGAGGGCGTGCTATCGCGATTGCCTATTTAGGAAATCTTAGTATGGTAGGTAGTAGGCAATAGGCAGGCGCCGCAGGCAGGCGCTGCAGGTAAGGGGGGTTCCAGGGTGCCCCCCCTAGGATATTGCCAGAGCTCCTGAAAATTGAAAATTCTACTGTATTTACATACAAATAAGCTAGGCCAAGCTATCAACCTTATAACCAACACTATCGCTATTGCCATTAACAGTACCGCCGCCATTAATAGCGCCGCCGCCATTAATGGCAGTGCCGCCATCAACAATACTGCCGCTATCGACCACAACGCCTCCCGAAAGCAACGGAATTAGTATCGATTTCAGGTAGGTAAGCTTCAATATCCCCCCCCCCTATTGCTTATTACGGGGACAGGTAATTACAGCGCAGTTACGAGTACGTAAGAACATTCCGCTTCCGGTCCCGTCCTCCGCTCCGTTGATTCCTAACCGTTTCGCATCCGTTGATTCTTTGACAGATTAGGATTCTTTGACAGATTAGGATTCTTTGACAGATTAGGATTCTTTGACAGATTAGGATTCTTTGACAGATTAGGATTCTTTGCGGTTTCGTTTATTTTAGTGAATATGCTATAGATAAACTCGCCTCCTCTTAAGCTGCTATCTTCAGCTGCTCTCTTTGTAAAATTCTACTTACGAGACTTGGTCGAGCGAGAACTGATTCGCCTTCCAGTTTCTTCTCCATTCCGAACGTCGTTCGTGCTGAAGGGTGGCGCTCCCATGGCGGATAATATCATCGACAGACCTGCCGATAGAGCAGAGCTTGAGAAGCATCTCCTTCCGACGCGAATACCGCGTGACCGAAGAAAGGTTTTCATCCTTTACGGGCTTGGCGGCATTGGTAAAACCAATCTGGCAGTCGATTTCGCTCGCCGCAGCAAAAACAGCTTCAGCTCGGTCTTCTGGCTCGACGGGAGGTCGGAGGATCAGCTGAAACAGAGCATTGCCAGCTATGCAAGCGAGATCCCCGAAGGCCAGATCTCTGAGCGCAGCAGAAACCACGTTCCAGATCACGAGGAAAACCTAAAAATAGTGGTAAAGAACGTACTTGGCTGGCTAGCTAGCGAATCCAGGCAATACTGAATGGCTGCTGATCTTCGATAACGTCAACCAGGAATACAGCAACGGGAACGAGGCGGGCGCGTATGATGTTCGGAGGTACTTTCCAGGAGACCAAGGATCTATCTTGATTACAAGCCGGCTATCGCAACTAGCTCAGCTGGGAAATTTAAGACACCTGGTCAAGGTCAATAACAAACTCGCAAGAGCGATATTTCAGAAGTGGTATAAAGGAAATTTAGGTAAGTATGCTCCTATCTATAGAAGATAGGAGCCGAATTAACCACTCGTGGCGCAGATACAGGTTGGGAGAAGCTGCGCGAGTTGCTGGACGGCCTGCCACTGGCACTCGTGCAAGCTGCTTCGTATCTCCGCGAGACAGGACTGGATCTCGCATCATACATGCAGCATTACCATCAGCACTGGCCTGAGAGCGGGTCAGACTCCTTTCTTCTGGAGTACCCGGAAAGTGTAACAAAGACCTGGACGATATCCTTCAAGGCGATCAAGACAGACAAACCCGAGGCCTCGAATCTCCTCCTCCTCTGGGCGTTCCTCGATTACCGGGATATCTGGCACGGCCTCCACCAAGTGGCGGGCTCGAATTCTAGAGGGAAGTGGCCTCGATGGCTACTAAAAGTTGCAGACAACAGGAATGCATTTCTGGAAGCTATCAAACGTCTCCTTGATTACTCACTTATCGAGAAGCTGAACTCGGCACCGGGAAGCTAGAGCGTGCACCCGGTTGTGCATAAATGGGCATCTCACATCCTAGACGCTAGCCAGAGAAGAAAATTTATATAGCTAGCCGTAATGGTAACGGGACTTTCGATACCCAAAGATACGGAGAAAGATTACTGGGTCCTCCAGCGTCGGCTGCTCCCACATGCGCAGAGCTGCTTATTGTGGTTAAGAAAAGAGAACAAACGACTCAAAGGAACGGCGAAGTATATAAGCGATACGATGCGATTAGAGGCAATACATTGCCTCGGCCGTCTCTACCGCCATCAGGGCAAGCTGAAAGAGGCTGAGGAAATATACCAGTTGGCATTGCAAGGCAGAGAGAAGACACTTGGAGCTAATCATACGTCAACCCTCGACACAGTCAACAGTATAGGCAATCTCTACAGCAACCAGGGCAAGCTGAAAGAGGCAGAAGAGTTAGACCAGTGGGCCTTGCAAGGCAAAGAGAAAGCAGAGACTTAGGACCGGTCTGACTGCCAGGAACAGGAGTCGCTGTGGAGCTCAAGGAGATCACTCTGACAACCAAACCCAAGAGGTCACCTTGTCACAGAGGGGATCCGCCTCGGCCGAACGAATCCGAATTGTCAGGTCGATCAAGTAGGGATACAATTGCCAGAGTAGGGGCTACAATCTGTTCGGGACTCTAAATTCACAAGTATAAATCAGCACAGGAGGCAGAGCAGAGCAGAGTACGCACAGCAGCAGACGGGCGGGCGGGCGGACGGACAGGCACAGGCACTGGAGAAGGCAAAGCACAGGCCCTCTCGAATCGACTCGTCTCGTCCCGTCTGCGCCGTGCTTCGTCACCTTCCTCGCGGCCTGCGATGTACCCGAAGAGGATGGGCTGGGCAGGCGGCTAGGCTGGAATGTGAGCGCGCTTAGCTGTCAGGTACGATATGGAGTTGCGCAGCGGTGCGTCTGTACGTCCGTAGTAGTCTGGATTCAAGCTTAGGTACGAGTGCCAGGTCCATGTCTGGCAACGAGGAGGACTGCTGGACTGCGGGACCCCAAACAGTGCCCGTCGGGTTGCGTATAATTTAATAAAAAGAAAATTCAAACCAATTTGGATTTTGTCTCACAATTAATGTATAAAGTTAAGTTGAGCATATAGCAGACGCTATAAGCGCTTTATTCATTGTAAGGCTTGGGTCTTTGACTAGGGTGATGGAAAAGGGGCAATTCGACTTAGAGGACCGAAGTTGTGAATTGTTTGTTCGACTGTAATTTTGCCCAGTTCCTGAGTTTTGTCGCCGGTCTCGTCCTTCTAAGAAAATAATAGAAATTGTAACTTGGGTAAAAATGCCGAGAGTCCACATTATGAAAGTTGGACCTAGCCAAGTTATATGCGCGGATGGAGCCATCTCGTCGTCGGGCGTGTGGTTGTAATTGGACGTTGTTAGGTGAAGGTTTGGGACAAGGTCGAGATTTCGAGATTGGGTTGAAGTCGCGGTCGAAAATTTGGGGAACCTTCGAGGAGTGATATTTTTTTAAGCTGCAGCAAACTACCCGCGGTGTAATGTCTTGAGCCTTTTCTCACTGTACCCTGAGGATTTCTAAGTACCAGTACTCCACTTGGCTGGACGTCGCGGAAAAGAGAAGATAGCGTATTCATTCTTGCTATCAATAAAGAAATCTCATCATATAGCGAGCTGCAAGGTACGCAAGGTCTGGTTGCGCCTTTAGTCTGGTTTCTGGTTGCGAGCTTTCCGGTCGACGATAGACTAGTAACGATCAGACCAACCGCGTAGCTACCATGTCAGGGGAATAAGTCTGGTTCAAGATGAAAAGTAGCAGTCAATTTGTTGTTGTTCTTCAGAAGGAAGGCCAGAAGCCCAGACGGCTGGCTAGAAATAGCCCTGGATAATCACGTAATAATTTAATTGCATTTGGACCCATGTTCTTATCATTCTGGACCCCTGTTCTATATTATTCACATAAGTGAACACTATTTCCTAGAGCATCACGATGGAAGACAAGGGGAATGCAGGGACTAATAGAAAGTGAGACGACCGGACTGTATTGATTCTACCTATCCCGTCATGAGCAGCCTGTGGATCCGGTCCCTTCTCTCCTCGTCTAACTGGAAGTGGATGCTCTCCTGGCCCGCAGGTGCCTCTATGATGGCATTCTGCGAGAGATCTTGTGCTATGAGCCTCGAAGGCGATACAAACCGCACGATCCTGTGGTGAAGGTCTACGAGGAGGAATGACGTCGCGTCGCGGATGCCCAGTCCCAGCACCATGCAGACCCGGCCGTCGACGTCGAAGACGATCCCATCTCGGCGCGCGAGATCCGCCACGGCCTCATCACCGGCACGTATCGCACCGGCGACCGCGCGAATAACCGCAGGCGTACAGTCCTGCTCCAGGAGCACCGCAGTGCTGGCCTTGATTGTCGCCGCCGTCGATTCCTCTCCAAGAGCCCAGCGGGATGTAAGCACCTCACAGAGCGAGTACAGCCCGAGCAGGCACGCGGGCAGGTACTCGTCTCCACCCTGCTGCAGAGACTCGCTGACGCGAGGCACGAAGTCCATCAGCATATAGCTCACGGCGTCGATCTTCGCAGACTCTGTGGTCTGGAGATGATGCGTGAGGGCACGCATGGCCCGCAGGCAGGCGTTCGACCCCAGGCGGTCGAGCGGCCCGCAGCAGAACCCAAACATGGCCAGTATCAGCCCATCCGCCCCAGGAATAGAGGCGGGCGAGCCGTCTGACTCCTCGTTATAGCCGTGGTCGACCGGAATCCAAGAGGCCGGGACCGTCCAGGCCTCTTCTTGTTCGCCGCTGCACGCGCCCACGGCCAGCACGTTCGGAGATGTGTATAGTAGGTTTACGATCTTGAACCATGCCTGCTGGGCTCTCATCTCGGTCTCAAACGCCAATGGCTGCTCGCGGAGCTGTTCCTGCAGGCCCTCGGCGGCCGACCTCACCAGGTCGACCTCGGCCTGGAGCCTCTCCACCGCGCTCTGGAGCCTCTCCCCCGCTCTCTGCTCCGTTGAGTCTTGCAGCCGAGCCTTGAAGGTCTTGGAGGTGGCCTGGAGCGAGTCACGGGCCTTGGTCGCGCTCTCGAGCAGGGTTGTCTTGCTGCGGAGCTGGGCAGCGAGGCCAGCTTTATTATTGATCTCCAGCACCTCCACCTGGCCGCTCAGCGAGTTGACGTCTCTCTCGAGATCGGCATTCTGCTCGAGAGGTTTCTCCAGGCCCTGCTGGTTCCTCTCGGTCTCCAGCACTGCGACCCTCTGGCGCAGGTCCAGCAGCTCCCTGTCGGCCGCTTTCTTTTCCTCATCTGTGGCGGCTGCGATTTCTTCCTCCTCGTTCTCGCTCTGCGTCTGCTCGTCTTCGTCTGAGACCTGCGCGTCAGGCAGGCGGTAGCCGTTCCTTGCGCCGACGAGCCGAGCCAGGCTGTCCTCAACGTCTTGCGGGATCTGCGCGCTGAGTATGCTGAGTTCCAGCATGTTTAGCTCGTCCAGCTCGCTCTTGAGAGCGGCAGCCTCCCCTGCGATGTCGGTGGTACGGTCGTCCAGCTCTTTGGCTTTTGCTGCGACTTGTCTTCTCATCTCTTGGAAGTGCTGCAGGAGGCTTGTTAGCCGGTTGGCTTCCCCCTCTAGCTCCGGGTCACCATCGTCTGGGTCCGGGTATGGCCCAGTGTTGTCCGGCGCCAAAGTGAGGCCGACCTGCTGCCGTGCCCTGTCCGTCACCTGGTAGAAACGGCCTTCCAGATCTTGAAGGCCCTTCACAGCCCTGCAAATATTCGCCTGCACGTCGTTGTTGTCCCCCAGACTCAATGTCATCTGTCTCTTCGGAGCCGCCGTTTTTTGCGATTTCAGGATGGGATCTCGATGTGGGTTGGAGGCATGGTGGAATCGAAATTTGCAATGTCGATGCGTTTGTGTAAAAACGACGAGCTTGCGTGTGTGTAAAAACGACGAGCTTGCGTGTGGCGCGTCTAAGAGAGCAGGATGGAGTGAAAAGAACGAGTAGCTGCACAAACTGCAGAGGCTTGGAGGTCCTTCTAACGCACGGCACAGACAAAGCGGCTCAGTTCAAGCTTTGGTAATGCTGTTTCTTTATAGCACGACAAGGTGAGGATTGTGGTTCACGATCCTCGGCAGAATAGGTGAGACTGTGGGTTATAATCCCGTGCCCAGCATAAGGAACTGAACTGTATAAGAATTGTAGCTTACAATCCTTACATAATTGGGTAAGGATTGCATGATACGATCCTTCGCCTGTCAATAGTCGCCGGAAGCTGCGTCCTCATACAGCTTGGTAGGTCGTAGCGCTAATGAAAGCCTCGTAGAAATTGTAACTTACAATCCTCTACTATTTTGGTAAGAATTGTGGGCTACGGTCTTCACCAAAGCTTATCGATGCGGGGTAGCCAGCCGAAGGATTGTGCTTTACGATTCTGACTCATTTGTTCGAGGATTATAAGATATAATCCTAGGACTAGCTTGTGTTCGGTAGGGATTGTAGCAATTCCAGCCCGTAGCAGGATTGTGCCCCATAATCCTCGGCAAGGATTGCGCCCCGAAGCCAAGCGTAAACATTTAGTACGAGGATTGTACTCTATAATCCCTACCTATTTAAGTAAGGATCGTGGATTACAATCCTCAGTCAAATATATGGGTACAATCATCATTAAAGCCAGCCAGTCGTAGGATTATAGTTCACAAACCCTACCAGAATGTACGAGGATTGTGAGGCACAATTCCTACCAAGCTGACTTCCATATCGGCGCTGAAAAGCCGCAGTCCCCAGCAAAATGTATGAAGATTGTAGCCGCTTCAGTCCGGAATACCTCCCATAGGCTTCTCTATATACAATCTGCATGTCTTTTGATCAGGCCTTTGCGGCTGAATAGCTAATTGATAAATTGCAAGTCAAATGTCGTTAATTTGATACGACTAAGCTCTGACAGCATTTCAAAACACCCCCGGTTACAGATACTGGGAGAAATGGTCCCGAACGACCTTGAGGTCCTTGAGCCGCTGGATCTCTGCATCGGCCTTGGCCAGCGCTTCCTCGGCCTCCTCGATCTTCTTGGCCAGCGCATCCCGTGCCTCCCCGTGGTTCTGGACGGCCACCTCCAGCTGGTTCTCCCTGACCTCGAGGTCGGTCATCTCAGCGTTAAGCGCGTCGAGGTCCATTTCCTCGAGCATTTTCGAGATGGCCAGATTGTTGCGCAGCTGGTTCATGCGGGACAGGGTGGCGTTCAGGTTGTCTCTCAGGAAGCCCCGAGCGGAGCAGACGGCCTTCTTCTCCGGAAACCCCCTCGTCTTGGTCTTCTTGTCCATCTGGCCACCGCCCTGGATAACGTTGAAGCCGGTCTGCCAGACGAGGGACTGAGCGACCGTCGTCAGCAGGATCTCGGACAGCGGAAGGTCCTCGGGCTGGAAGATGCCGAGCGCGGCCACGTGTACGATCTTGGGTTTTAGCCTCATGAACTTCAGGATGCTCAGGGTCAGGGCCCAGGTCTTGGTCGTGCTGGTGAGGCTCCGCGCCGTCGGGTTCAGCGGGTTCAGCTTCTGGAACTGGGGCTCGTGGTGCTGTGTCCGCTTGAAGATGGTGTCCCCGGTGCACCCGATCATAACTGGAGCCTGGACCTGGTGTGTGGTCTCGCCGGCGAGGGCGTCGAGGCTGTGGTCAACGCGACGCCGGAACATGTTGCCCAGCTCATCAATCTTGTCGACATATCCAAGTACATCGGCGTACTTCGGCCGCCCGTCCCTATCCTACACACCCAACGTGGTGTCGACAGTCCTCAGGAACTCTCTCTTCTCCGCCTACTCGGGATCGTTGGCGTCCCACCTCTCGCCGTTGGCGAAGAACGCCCTCGCGGCCGCCGCGTACTTGCTGGCGTTCTTGGCAAACACGCGCAGCTCCTGCTGGTTCAGGAACCTCCCGTCCCGGCCTTCAATCGACAGGGACACGGCATACGTCCCGAACACTTTCTTCTCGTCATACTGGGGGAGGTCCTTGTCATGGTGGTACTCGTAGGCCAGCGTGCCCCGAGCAATCGCGCTGAGGGTTCGCGTCGGCACGTAGTGCATGAGGCTGGCCATCTTCAGATAGCCACGCCCCTCGAACGAAGTCAGGGTTTTGTCCAGACCGACCTTGCCAGACACCTTGCGAGCCTCGGCCACGGCGTCTTTCAGCATCAGGCAGACCTCAAAGAGGCTGCGCTTCTCGTCGAGTGCCCGAATGAGGTCCGCCATGAAGCCGCTCATTAGAGGCATCTCTGCCGTTGGGCTGTAGACGCCGTCTACGACCTGGAGCGCCATCGTGCTCAAGACTCGTTTGTGATCCGTGCTGCCCGAGCTGGCCTCTGCGCCTTGATCACGTCTCTCTCTCTCGCTGTGAACGCAAGAGAGATGACCTCAACCACAGCCGCGTTGCTCTAGGGCGCCTGGGTAGGAGGGAGGGTAGAGGTGGCGCAAGAACTGGTCGAATAAACATGGGATAAAGTTTCTTCTTGATGGTCGTTCTCGCTGGTTTCGTGTACTGAAAACCTAAGAATGGGAATAGTTTAGGCTGCGATATTAGCTGAGCTGGCACTTTTGAGTTTTCGCCTGTTTGCTGCTCTAGAAAATAGGTCCATTGTCAGTATATTTCGGAATGTCAGGTATTCGGTATGCTTGCTGGAACATTCTAGCGGTTAGTGGGTATCAGAGAAAAGTGAAAGGAAGCCAAACAATCATAAGCAGCGGAGCATTCTGGCCGACAAAGTGCTGCAAAGTGGTTGCGCATTGTAGCATACACTATCCAGGTGTATCTGTAAAGTTACCAATTGCTGGCCTCGATGGGGAATCCTACGCCGACATATATGGAGATTGTAGTACGCAGTCCTCAGTTGTAATCGGGCTATCTGGGGTATGAGGATCGTGAAATACAATCCCTACCGAACCGTATCTGGGAGATCTGGACAGGAGAGGATCGTGAAATACAATCTCCATAAAACTTGGTGATTGTAAGAAATAATTCTCACTCAAATGCGGATTTGCCCGTACGAAAGCGCAGTGAGCCATCTACCCATACGCACTGGGGTCCGTCCTACCAACGACGGTTATGATTATAACCGAGATTGACTGGGATGCTGACGACTAGACGGGCCTCACCGATGCCGTCCGCCATACAAGCACATGCTGCAATGAATGCAGCATGCTGCTCCTCCGTCAGATACAGACGGAGTGTGTACAAAGGCCGGTCTCCATCAGTTCAGCCTCGGGCTGCACCACGTCTGCGGTAGATGACAATGAGAATTCATGCTTGATAATGTCTCCCGTTCTGATGATGCTCTATATTTTCGTAAACATTTTGCCGTAAACATTTTACCCGTAAACATTTTGACTTGTAAACATTTTAGTGATAATGTTTTCTGTGTTGATGCTGCTCTGTAGTGGCAACATGTTTGTCCACATCTTGGTGATTGTAAGAAGCATCCTAACAACTGAAGTCTTATCGATTAGACTTCGTAGATTCAACGCATGAAACTTGTTTGTCTCCTACCCACGCAGCCTGCCCCGCGTACCTTTCTCCAGCCGAGCTTCCTCTCCAGCCAAGCTCTCTTCCTACCAATCTCGACCCAACACCAGCGCGAGCGATATTCAACACGACATACAACCTACGAACCCGCTCGATACAATTTCCAAAATGTCGTTCAGCGAGCAGCAGATCGAGGCTATTCAGACATGGGTGAAGGAGGAAGGCTGTGCGGTGGGGTCGATTACGGTCCAGCCTGAAGGCGACCTGAGCGCGACTCTGGTCAGGGCGATCTGGGACAGCATTGACGAGCTGGACGATGGCATGCGGCTGATATACGTACGATCGTCGACACTCGAGACGCAACTCCTTCAATTTGAGCTCAAGTCGGGGCCGGGCGGCGAGGGATCTCTTGATGACAACACCGCTGCCTGCCAGGACGACGTCCTGCCGCCTGATGCAGTCATCATCATCACATACGAACGGCTCAAGGCCATCCTCCAGGAGCAATATTCGCGAGACGCGTTCCCGCAGCGGGCAGTCCTCGTGTTTGAGCACGAGCTGGGCTGGGGTCTGGATGAGATCGCCGTGAGAGGCCAGGTGGCACTGGTCGCCAAGGACCTTTCAGCGGCGGGGCGGCGGCCTGTCATCAAGATGATGGGCCTGTCATACCACGCGGGCGGTTCGTCCTGGCTGGAGCATCCAGCGCAGCTCGTGGCGAATGGCACCATGTCCTTGGACATGTCGGTCACGTCCATACGGGCTTCTGAACGGGGCAGTACTGCAAGAGGCGATGGGATCATGTTCCGCGACGCCCTTTACAGAGCTGCCAACACCCTGGCTAGGGGCAAACACGTTGTCATATATGCGAGTGGAAGCATGGACGCCTTCGTGGATCAGCTTGGGAATCTGATCCGCGCGAATCAACAACACGGCGCCAGCTGCCAGTTCTCGGTGGTGGAGAGCTTTCTGCCGGGTCCAGCTCACGACATCGCCATGACAGACGATATTCTCCCAGTGTTTAGCGCGTCGCAGGCGGCATGTATTATTCCGATGCCACCCGCCGCTTTCGCCACGCCTTTGCCGATCACCAACGTCGGCCTAGTTGTGTTCTTCAGGGACAAAGTAGATCAGATGGTGTACGATGCGGAGTTACTGCTCTGTAAGTACGGGTCGGGACTCCCTTCACAGCAGGAGCACCGCCTGGACGCTGCGATTGGCAGTGGACTTGATGGTTCGCTCGGCGGGCTGTCCGGTGGAGATATGCCAGAGCATATCCGCCTGCCCTGCGACGAAGAGCTGTGGAACGAGCTGCCGTCCAGCCCGTCCATCCTGACCCCCGCCTCCTGCGTGGAGTTGACAGCGACAGGAGGCACCTGCCGGCCTGGCTCGCCGTCTTGGGGCTGTATCCAGGGCGACCTCTTCACGAGCTCCCACTATTCGGCGCGCGGAAGCGTCCTGAGGAGTTTGTCATACGCCTGCGCATCATGGGCCTTGTCGACGTGTCTACGACGGGAGTTGGCTTCGAGTTAACCGGTCGCGGGGCCAAGACACTCCAGCTCATGGCGTCCAGCCCGCTGCTGACGTTCGAATCTACTGTGGCGATCGCTGGGATCGACGACGGCAAGATGGGACCCAAGGTCGCCAGAGCCGTCTTGCGCGTGGCTCTCATCAGGCAACCGAGCATCTTGGAGGGTTTGGTCAGTCGGAACGGCGGCCCGTCAGATTGGGGGGCCAACTCGGCTGATGATGTCTCCGAGCTCATCCAGGGCATCGTGGCGGGCGCCGAGAACGGTGGGCCCGGTCGAGACTTCATTGACAGGGGTGCGATATGGACGGTCTGGGTAGCCTTCGAGGACGTTGTGCACGACATGGAAGCATCCAGGTCCATGCCGGATGCCATCTCGCCGCGGCTCGGAAAGGGGGGCAGGGCGTCCAGGTTCAGGGCCCCCTTCAGCCTGAACAAGGCCGCCGTGCTGGAGCTCTGCAGCTTCGTTGGCAGCCTCGAGAGGGATCTGGCGCTGTCACCCACTGACAAGCGGTCGTGGGGCACCGCGTTGACCGAGGCCGAGGAGATCACAGTCCACCAGGAGCTGGCGAGGGCCAGCTACTCGACTCTGCTCGACGTCCTCATGCTCTCTTCCAAGCCCACGTCTCCTTGTCTCCTGAGGGCGAAGCGTGCGGTACAGGTCAGGGGCCAGTTTGACCATGCGATGCTGGAGCATTGGCGTGACAACATGATGGCCAGGGGCAAGCAGTTCATCCTGGTTGCTGCTGTGCCTTCCTCTCTGGACTGTGGGGACGGCGGCGACATCGACGCCTTCAGCATTACGCTGATGCCTTACACGGTGGTCCGGACCCTTGTGGGGGACCTGAAGACCGAGCCGGTTGACATGTGGTTACAGTCTAGAGTCATGATGAACCACTAGTTAGGCAGACGAGTCGCAGAACCGAGAATGAGATCAGCGTGGATGTATGAATGTGTGTTTGACTGTGATTCAGAGATGATATGGAATCCAATGAAGGTGTCATTTGCGTAGTAAAGTTTATGCGATTCTTAAGTTTTCAGTCCACAAGACCAAAACTTTATCTCGTATTTATTCGACCAGTCCTTGCGAAAGCTTTCAGGCACGATGGTTTTTTCAAGCCTTTTCTCACTGTACCCTGAGAATTTCAAAGTACCAGTACTCCACTTGGCTAGACTCCCATCTCTATCCCTCCCACAATCCAGTCTCGGTCGCTGGTCCTCTTTTCTTTTGCCCACCACACGAACAGTGACCGACGCGACCGCAACCCAGTCACGATCGATTTCCATCTTCGCCAAGAAAAGAAGCCTGTCGTCCGTCTAACCTTGTTCCGACACTCGTTTGCATAAGCCCATACTCTATATGAATGCTGTCTCATGTAAGGCGACCGCCTTGTGTAAGACAAGGCCCGCAAATACCGGCGAGGCTCGGCAGGTGCCCGTTCAAATCTGAGACTTGTTTTTCATGAACATCATCGCCACCTTTGGCACACTAATAGAGGGGAAATCGCAGCACTGTGCATGGAATACATGTGAGGAGGTTGGGTGTTTTCAAGGGCCCGGGGGGGGGGCATCTCCTGGCAATTTGATGGGGATTTCAACCGTGACTTGAGTGTGGCGATGGGGATTGTGGTGCACCATCCCCCAGTTCATCATTTAGGTTTCAACCCCTAGAAGGCAATAGAACGATTATAAAATACACTCTAGCAAATGAAAATTGTGTGCCCGAAAGATACGATACAGTGAGAGTGCGACAGCGCCGAGAGTGGCAGGTAATATCAACCTTCGAGTGATTCACGCTATTATTCACAGTCATTTGGCTATATTTGCTAAGAAAATTGAAAGAGTGGTGCTTTTATACTTGCAATAACTCGGTCCTACCACAACAGCGTCAACCTCCGTTGAAACGAAAGTCTGCAATATCCTAGGATGTTGAATCCCAGCTAACGTATTCCTGTCTCTACTTGAAACAGCCTGTCCTGAGTCATCACATCCAACCATTCAAACATCGCCATTTCATAATTGAATGTTGATTTCAAATAGAAGCGATTGCATCAACGTAGGTGTAGATATAGTCGGGGTTGACGTCGCCTTCGTCACGGCGCCCAGCCTCAGTGCTCATCGGTGCAGCCAGAGCCTTAGGCACTATAGCGCAAATTGCCAGGAACGAAACAGCGAAGAGGCTGAGGGCCATGGTTTCTTTTTGGAAATAAGTCAAGAATGACCTGAGGAAAAGTCTGATGGCTACGAGTGTTGACTGGTTGTAGCAAGCAATCGTGAATGAACGATACACAGAAATAAACGATTGTTACTTGAGACATCTCGTCCATTATATACTGGAGAGATTCTCTTCCCACGTATATTTGGCCGATCAAGAGAATATCTGTACAGCTCATTGACGGGCTAGTTAGAGCTTGAAGGACATGCATCGGCTTTCAGCTCTGAGTTGCACGCCATGACGACAGCGCCTAACCTGATAGAGCAGCCAGCAGCGACGGAAGGCTTTGTAAAAGCATGTAGGATTGTCGTGAAGCTAAAATGGCCTGATTCAAACATTTATCATGCATGGACCGTGAGCTGCAAGTTGACTATACGCTGATGAGTCGACTTGAAAAGTGTTGCATATCGACAGGGCTCCGAAGCACCCTCTCAGGCACCTAGGCGCTTCTAGACCCTTTGATAGCCGTGAAACATCGTGGCTTCCTAACTAGGAAGCCCTTCTGGCCAGCTGAAACGATAATTGCTGCCCAGCGGATCCGTATCGGCTGAAATGAAAGGTAAGGACCTTTCCAGGGCCCTCTATATGAGGGCGGTTTCCATCCCTTCCATATAATTCAGCTGGTTAAGCTTCAATACACTCGTCTACTCGCTCCTAGGTGCATTCAACAAAAAGGTAAACTTTAAATCTAGCCGCTAATAAAATAGAACTGCTGGCAGTAGACTCCGATACAACATCATGCCAACGCCCAACGAGCAACCAGTCATGACGAAAAGCCCTTTGAGGCTGTACTTAAGAATGAGAATCTCCTTTAGAAACTTGAAGTACTCGAAGCTGGTGACTAATAGGGTAGATGTGAGGGTTGTGGGTGCACAAGTGAAGTGAGAGAGTGTGCGATGCTCCTACGCAGTGTATTCGCAGCTACGTAGCTAAGATGACAACCACTGAACCTGTCCCACCTCTCTTTACGGTATTCACATCCGTCCTGGGAGCTTATATGGAGTCTCCCTCGATGCTTTCGCGCTGCTCCCTCGCTCTGTTCTTGCCACTAGGCAGTTTTGGTTGCATTACCCCTTCTTCAAGATTCGCCACAATAGTTTGATTCGCTTGCTCCCTAGCCTCAGTCTCGTTCCGTGTGCTGTATTCAGCTCAGAAGCTGGGCAAGGCCTTATAGCTCCTAGCAGTAGAACTACTAGCAGCAAGCGCCGATACAACATCATGCCAGTGATGAACCTATTAGACCAGCCAGTGACGACGAAAGCCCGTTTCTAGCTGTGCCTAGAATGAAGATTTCCTTCGAAAACTTAACTTTGAATCTGACTATCAACAGGATAGAAATGGAGGGAGCGGGCTCGGGTTTTTAATAAATGCCGGATCTGAAATGGATTTATTCAAACGTAACCAAGCACTTATAGGTGAAGATCACCGTACAGAAACGCGGATTTCTATTCAGGTTTGATCCAGGACGCTTCTCAAATCGACGACAATGAGTGACTACGGCTCGGATATCGAAGAAGGGAAACCTTTCCTTGCTCAGCGTTATACGTATGCAGAGAGTCACGGGTGGAAAAGCCGAGCTTCTACCACTCTGAAGTACATGCTGCTACTCGTATTCGCATGCTCGTACATCTTTCTCCTCTACGCATATACCCATAATCTTTTCTCGACGGCAAGCCAGCATGATGAACACACTAATATCAACGAGCTTGAGCGTAAGTTGCTAGCGGCACTTCAACAAGTGAGCTCGGATCTATTCACAAACATATTCCCAGGAATCTACTCGGATGCTCCTTTGCAGGCAGTAACACAGGACTTTCAACCATGGGGTCTTCGACCTTATTTTAATTATCCAGATGATCCACGTGTAGCCGAAGATATAGCCATTTGGCATCACGATCTCAGTGGTATGTTGTACAGTCAAATCGGCAGCCAGCTATTCCTATTAATACACATTTTCCTTCGCCCTCAGTCGGCATGATAGCCATATCACAAGAAGAGAATGATAAGTTATGGAGAGGTACATCGGCACCCGTATACAACAGCCATGGACGAGTCGAGAATCAATATGTCGTACAAACGGTTGTATCTCATCAACTCCATTGCCTTGTAAGTGAATCCACTTGATGCATCAAAAGCTTTTCTTGTATCAGGTTATCAAGAATCAGTCAAAATGTCGCTAGGTACTGACGAACATTACCGCATCTATGCAGAAAACGATTCGTGATTTGATCTGGGATATGCACGTGAACGGGAAGAAAGACTATGACAAAGCAGCGCACTCCGACCATTGCATTGGGTTCTTTCGCCAACATGTGCTGTGTCACGCAGACCTCACACCGATATACTTCCAGTGGGATGGCGAAACGAGAAGTTATATCACGGACAGGCATCCAACTCACTCGTGCCGTTCATGGGGCTCTATCTGGAAATGGTGCGCGAATAGAAACACAACTGGCATGAGGGTGGATTCAAATCACGTCACGGCAGCCCGGGAATTCTTGGCGATGAATCATAGCCATCTTGAGTTCCTGGATGAGGGCCCATAAGTCCGCTGGATCCGGTAGAGCGGTGCCGCCAAAGGTAAGTCTAAACATCCGAGAGTACGAGAATGTGAAATTATGTATCTGATATAGCGAGTGATAGGCACTCTCAAATCCCAGCTCTTTAAGATTGGATTTACGTTGAGAATTTGCGTAGGTTACATGTGCTATCGCTGGAAGTGTGGCAGCGCCAAGGGTGATATGTGATATCAACCTTCGAGTGATTCATGGTGTAACTCACGGTCGCCTCGCGATGGCCCTGCGGCTAGGTGGACTACAAACAGCCAGCCATTTCTCTAGCTCGACTGCAGACAGCCTGACACATACTCTTTAGACCCTAACTACGCTTTCACGGGGAGTTTAGCATATGTGCTCCCACCTAGCTCCTTCTTCAAGAGACGGCCCCAAAAGTGAAGAGTACACTGGATTGCCTAATGCGCCTGTTTAGCCATCATGGTAGGCACATTGAGTTGGTGTCTGTGATGTTGTTCCGTCAGCTAGACCAGGAACAGGGTCTCCTGTGCAGACACGCTCAGTGTCGAGATGACCCTCGGATTCTGCTTGTAGGCCCGCTTGCCTCGCTGAATACCCTTAGCACTTGGTAGCTGATTGATCCGCCATCCTCGGCATCTCCTCTGGGGTGACTGAAATACATGAGTTTAGAGATCTCACCCTCCTAGTATAGTTAGAGTCTTTTGGGTGTTGGTCTGGGTGTTGGAACAGGTTGGCACCTATACTGGAGACGAAGCCGTAGACGATGACTCTTAATGGCCGTGTGTCCCGGGTACAAACTGCCGCAGTTTTGGAGCACCTAAGGACGTGGCTAGAGTTATGAGTCACGATAAAGCTTAAAGAAAAAAGGCCGGCATTTGCCCCGCTGCCTTCGTGTCGGAGCATGATTGCGTTATTGAGACAAGTAATTCGCACAGCAGCGACCTCTAGAGAGCAGTCCCAAGAATGATGAGTGCAGCTTGCGCCCATCGAGAGCTTCGGCACGTAGTCATAATTTGGTGAACGCGGCCTGCGGGGGTTCACATACCAGTCCGAAGCAAACGTATACGGCAGACTCGGAGGGGTCTCGTTACGCTTCCGAAGCGTTCGTAGTCAGAGATTTCTATTGGGTTCTTTAGCTATGGATGCGGGCGTTTATTTTGGGCGTCGTGCTTCCCTGTTCTTCAGTGCCGTGAGCCGAAACCTTCGTCTTGCTGCGATCATGATAGAGGCCGCCACTTCTGGTGCCGGCTGGAAATTTCTCACTGCATGCCTTGAATTCTCACTGAGCACGTCTCCCTGATAGGCGGGAACTCTCTGGTGGTTCTGTATGGTGCTAGTCAGCGAAGAAATTTTGTGAGCCATTTTCTTCTGGCATGGTAACGTAGCAATCACGGAGGAAAGTATTGAAAATGCCGCATACCCCCAGCAGTGCCGTGAGGAGTCCATCCATCCTGCGCATACAGCTCCGGACAAAAAGATCGACTCACGGCTCCCGGGGCAGGGGTATATCGTCAGGCTTCGTCCTAGCTCCCTTCACAGCAATGCTCGCCCTAAAAGTGTGTCTTCGGTTTGACTCTTCCAATAAGTTCTCCGTCCCTTTCCCTGGCTCTTCAAGTTCTTCCTCCTAGACCGATTTCTCACTCTCCTAAACAACATCAGCGCAGAGCGGCAGAAAACTGGCGGCCCCGAAGCTATACCCCAGGCCAAGTCGCCGGGACACATGTGCCTACCCTCTGGCGCCAGAGATTTTGCCGCCATACGGCGTCGTCATGGTATGACGACGATCCAATCAAGTATGTGGACAGGCATACTCTGAATCTAGTTGGCGTTATCCGGCAGTGTGGTCCTAACAGGAGCTCGCGCTACAGATGAGCCCATCAGCCCATTTCCTCCACCGGAGCTGACGCACATCCATCATGTTTACGCCAAAGAAGTTCATCGACGTCCTCTGCGCTCCAGGTGCGAAAGGGGCTATTGAAGAAGCCGCGCCGACGCAACAGATCGCTGTGTCCGCCGGGGGACCACAAAAGGCCGCGGACGATTCGGTGCCTGTCCAGAACATCACCGGATTTGTCCCCAGGTCCAAGGGACGGCGCCTTGACCGATGGCTAGACACGTTGGTGCAGGCCTCTGGCTCCGAGCCCGTTTTCCTGTTGATCCTTGCGGGCCTCTGCATCTGGGCTTTTCTGGGCATTCCCTACGGTACCTCAGCAAAGTGGGCAGTTACCATTTCAGATGCCCAGGCAATTTTCAGCTACGTGTTTGATTCTTTCCTCATGCGCCAGCAGCTGAACAACTACGACAGACTGCTCCGCGTCTCGGCAAGCCTGAGGTCGCGCGGTCATAGCCACCGGACAATGCTCCGCGTGATGAGGCACGGCCGCCGGAAGACCATCGATAACATACAGTTGCCTGGGAGCGCCGGCCGGGCCGAATTCGCAGCAGACCTTCCTGTCGAGAGTTTAGTCGGGCGCATCTCTACGTTTTCGGCTTACGCGATGGGCCATCTGATCACCGTCATTTTGTTCTGGGTTGGCATTTGCGTCTGGCTTGGCTTCGGCCCCTACATGGAATGGAGCAATGCCTGGCAGCTATACATCAACTCGGCCACGTCCGCGCTGATGGTGCTGATCTTTGCCTTCCTAGCCAACATTCGGGAACGGCATAATGTGTACATGGAAAAATGTCTCAGCCTTATTTTCGAAGTTGATTCCGCGGTGGAACGTAGGCTGCGCACCATTACCGGTGACACAACTCCCAACCCTACGGTCATTATTCCTGCGCCCAAGATCGGCAAGATTCAGAGGGCTATCTTCTATTATGCCGACGTTGTTGGCACGTTGGTTGGCATCGCGATCTTGATTGTAGTGACGCTGGCGTGGGTGTGTATCGGCCCGGTCATGTCCTTCGATGCAAATTGGTGGCTGTTGGTTGGGACGTACGCCGGACTGGTTGGCCTCAACGACGGCTTCGTTCTACGCAACGTGCAGGCCCGTCTGGAGGAGTACGAAGAGGCAGCCTTCAGGCAGGCCGACCTGGAAGACATGGACGTTCTTAGGGACGCGGGTATCCCGGACCAGAGCAGGGAGCATCGCCTCCATCGTTCTTTCAACTACCGGCTATCCATTACGATGGGCATGATAAGCGCTAACGAAGTGACCGTTATCTTCGGCGTCCTCCTTATTGTCGGCCTGCTGATCGGTGCGAGTGTTATGAGGTGGACAGAAACAGGGCAGCTGCTTTGCAACATTCCTCCTAGCATCGTCGAATCTTTCTTCATGATGATTCTCATCACGGGCCATAACATTTCGGAGTCTCGGCGACGGGTGGACGTGCACAACATGTACGCAAGACGGCTGAAGCTTCTTGCTGTTGTCGGTCAGTTCGAACCGGTTGAGACAGTGGCCGGATTAGCAGAGAGGACGGACAGGTTCGGAGAGCTCCAAACAATGGACGTAGGTTAGAGTGAAGCTTGTCAGCTTTGCACAGGTCGTAAGCACTCGGCTCTGAGCGTGCATGAGCGATCGCCCAAGACAGCCGCGAGGTCGGTTTCCGCACGCAGCCACACGAACAGGTCGATAGCTCTTCTGGTTGTTGTGGTGCAGAGATCGTTATTATTTGCGGACCAACGTTAGCCGTCTGCAAGCTGCATTCTGCACTTGGCGTTTCGCATATAGTACCGTGCATTGTTGGGAGTATTTTTAAACAAGCTTGCATTATTCAAATACCGTAACGCCGCATCGTCCTTGTGTCTAACGTCCAGTATCTTGATATTTCTAAGCATGGTGCGCCCGGCACTCAATTTGAAGTCGCTTTTGCGCAAGGAATCTTGCGGAACTTGGCAAGCCTATTCGCCTGTTTGCCAGCTTTGCAAGTATTCTGTACTAGTTACAAAACATGTCTCACGGTGTCAACTACCCAGGCCCCCTAGGCCATTCTATCCTACTTTCGGCACCCGAATGTCGGTCAGTGAACTTACACAAGAGGTTCTTGATCGCCCGCTTGACATTTTCAACGATCGCTATTTCGAACGAGAACGCACCTTGCCTTCTCCAGAGAGCCCTGTCGCCTTCCCGCTTTTCTCGCGCCTGCCCAAAGAGCTGCGGCTCGAGATCTGGACATTGCACCTTCGCCGGCGCCGTTTCTTCGACGTGCTATTGGAAGACAATACATCGGCTCAGGCTACCGCGCCAGAACGCAGTGTGTGGTACAATGGTGGCAATGCGCTCGAAAGCGACCGCCCGCCGCTCTTGTCTATAACATTCCTCAGCGCTCCTATACCGGCAATACCAGCTTTGCCACTAGTATGCCACGAATCGTATAACATATATAACGATTTCTATCGCCTTCAGATCCCTTCGAGCGTCCGAATTCCTTCTACGCGCAGCAATAGCGGCTATAGAACGAAATATATTATCGCTCACTTACATCCTGATCTGGACATCCTTTCGCTTCACACCCCATATCCATCTCAAATTATCACAGAAAATCTCCTTCCTTTATTCTTGCATACTCTCTTGCAATACGATTCTTCCCCAAAATATTGCCGGTTCGGCCTCCGCCATCTCTGTATCGACTTGACGCGCAATTATACGGACGAAGAACCCCCTCCGCTTTCTCCCGATATCCTTGCTTCTGTCCGCCTTACTATCTCATACTTACGAACTCTTTATTTTCGACTCGTTACCGAACATCACGAGCCACGCTTGATGAGCGAGCCTTTAACCGACTCTCAATCGTTACCGTGGTATAATGCCAGCGTGCCTTTCCTCCCAGCCCCTTTATGGGGTTATTCAGGAATAGTAGAGCGCGTCAAAGGCGGTGACCCGCGGCTTACCGGGCCCGAAAGTGCGGCAGACCTGCGCCAAGTATGGATTGGCAGCCAAATCCGCCCTTCGCTTGAGATCTGGGCAGCGCGAGAGCGTGCATGGGGGGCACGTGCGGGCGCCGAACGAATAGCCAATGCCGATGGAGGTATTTACGTTCGTGCTCTCATTGGCATGGCCGGCCAGGCTATGGGAGTTTCCGAGCCTTCCAGCCGCAGCCTCAAACATGCCTTGCATAGCGGATATGCCACTTGGCTTTCTCTGGTGGATGATACGACAAACTTCGGCAAGCTCACGCGCAGCATGTTGCATACCGCTCAGCAGCGTTTTCTTCTCGGCTGCAAAAACGGCCCAGCGATCGCGCCGGAAGAATGGGCGCTCCAGCGCCAGCCGCAAACCGCTGTCGGCTTTTGGCTGGTAGATCTAACAATACTTGAAGCGGCTAAGACGGTCGGACTTACAGGGAAGCACGTAGTCGATCTTGGAGGGTGTCAAGATGCTATTGAATTATTGGCATTCGAAAGTCATTACTTGTTATAAGTCTAAGGACTCGCTTTCCCCTTACCTTTTCAGCGCCGCCTTTGGCTCCCTATGGAAACTCGGCCTTTCTTGTTGCAAGTGAGGGTTGGCTTATGAGAGATCACAAGGGTATGGGCAACAAGGAGCACGGGTGACTTAGGGCGAAAGAGGTGGCTATATAAGGTTGACCATCTCCCACTCTCTAAAAAGATTTCATCGTTGCTCTTTAGGCGTCAATCTGTGCCAGGTCAAAAGGAGCGACCACACCCAGCTGACTGGGGATCACTTTTGGTCTATATAGCTGTCTGGTCTGCTTACATTGTGTGCTCGGCCAGATATGTTAGGCTGAATAACAATTATTACACGACACACAGCAGCAACCGCAAAAGAGTCACTGCAAGAGTTTCATATTAGAGGTTGATAATCGCCTTGAGATAACTCGGAGTGGTCAGGCTAGCGCTGGTTCCGGCATGACATGATGAAGCCGGAGCTACTCAGTAGGAGGTCGAAGTGCCGCTCAGAGCATGCGGCGACAATAAGATATGGATATAATCGTGGCATTCGAAAAGTCGGTGCCTTCAGAGAGCCAGTAGATTTCAGCTGTAATCACACCAGACTATATCTGCTTATGTATATATATAGAAACAGACTATCAAAAGCTACGCAAAGATATTCTCAGGCAGGACAATATGCGAAGCTGAAAGTAATCGTCCGCGCTAAGATCTCCGTCTCCAAGATCATATTGCTCTTCCATTTATCCCTTGCTACAGGTCTAGAACTACTGCCAGTGGCAGCAGCGCGTACCCTACTCAAGTCAATTTTGGAAGGAATCCTCGATATCAAGCAAATTCGAGTCTAAACGACGACGACAACGACAACTGTAAAAATGATGGGCATATTCGACTATCGCTACAAGTTCCCCATGTAGAACCTACAGGAACTCAAAGAAAATGTAATTCAGGCAGTAAAGTCTATAATCTGCCGCTTAATTATTCAGGGTTCCACCCCGACTCATGAATATAACGATCGTAAAGTACAATCTTCAGCAAATGGAAGTTTTCTATTTGGAATGAGACAATGAAGTAGAATTTGAGTGTTTGTGGCCCTTCTTCAATAGACGGCTCCCAAGTAAAGAATATTGTGGACTGCACAAAGGTGGGCGTGTTAATATTACACCCCGATACTCACTCCGCTATATAGCTTGTTTTGCTAATCGACTTGTTAAAGCTTCCGTTATAATACATTGGCTATAGTCAACTTTCTGTTTCTTCGCCTGTCTTTGAGCCTTTCTATTGATTAATCCCTTTCGTTTACCTTCGCCCTTTTCCTCCCTTTACTCTTCTTCCTCCTCCTCGTCATTATCATCGTTCTCGCCACCCTGGGCCTCTCCTTGTGTTTCTCTCAACCTCCGCTTCTTTTCTAATCTCGCCCCTCTCGTCCTCTCTACGAGCTCCTCCCACGTCTCGCCCACCCACTTCTGCAGTAATGCTACCCCCGGCTCCTTTGCCGGTTTCGTGTCCGCCCACCCATACTTCGGATCGGCTCCCTGCTCAAGCAAGAATCGCACAAACTGCGCCGCCTGCTCCGATGTCCTCCGCGCTGCGTGGTGCAATGCCGTCATCCCTTTCTCCTGCTTGTGGCGGTACCGGGGCCGTCCATCGGGCCACGTCTCAACGTAGACTTCTGGCTGTTCCTCTCGAGGGCTGTTCGAGCGGGTTTGCTTGGTGGTGCCGGAGCCTGCCCTCCTCGGAAAGTCGATGGGCGCCCCAAGGCGCAGCAGCTCTGCGGCAAGGGTGACGGAAAGGTTGGAGGACTGCGCCAGAGATGACAGCGCCCAGCCCAGGAACCGCTTGTTCAGGGGCTCACCGCCGAGGACGTCGTCGATCAGCCGGTGCCACGTCTGGATAAGGCGAACCTCGAATAAGGCGCTCTTTTTGGCTGCGTTGAAGGCCGATCTAGAGAAGAGGACGGAGCGCTCGTAGTGCTCCCTTACGGACAGAGGATAGGGTAGCTCGCCCTGATGGTCCCGCACCGTATTGGGATCTCCGGAGTAATAAGGATAAGCGAATTCCAGACCACGATGGGGGTCGAGGAGAAAATTCTCCCACACCGCGTACAGATCTGGGGAGTTGGTAGCAACGGCCTCGCGGGCCAGCCAGCTGTAGCGAGAGCTGTAACTAGTAAACCTCGAGCACCATAGCTTGTCCAGGAACCAGAGCAGCAGGTCTGGATTCTCGCCTTTCATAACCGCGCTGTAAAATTCAGTGTTTTGAGGCCAGCAGGTGGACCACTCGGTCAGGACTTCGACCATCGGCAGCGAGCCCCTCGTTGCTGCCAGAAGGATCGCGGGCGCTACGACATGATTGTGCGCCGCGATATGAGGCGCAAGCCGCTGGATTCCGTCGATATTGCCGGCTTTCGTGAACTCAAACAAGAGGACTTCGAGCTCGTCAGAGGAGAGTTGATCCTTGGGTACGCGTGCTGGGTAAGGCCTGGAGATCTGGTGACGTGTCCGCCAATGAGAAGCAGCATCCCGGCGGGTTGAGAAGCCGATGACGGCGAATTCACAGCCCGACACGGAGCACTTCCAAGGCCGCATGTGGTTCTCACGCTTGACATGCGTGTCGCGGGCCTTGTGCGTGGTGAACCCCTGCCGGCTCAGGCTGCAGCTAGGGAACCAGCACTTGAAGATCCTGGTCCCGTAGTGTCTCTTCAGCGTGGCGCAGTGACACTCGGGCTTTCGGTGCTCCCTCTCGACGCATAGCAGCGCCGTCAGGCGCTCGTAGATGCGAGCCCACATGCATGACATGATAGAAGGGTCCTTATCAACCCACTCGTCGCCTGTGTGGTTGACATTTGTTACTTCCCGGCCGGATCAAGTCTCGGGCAATGGTAGCTGTTGAAACACAGAACTTACAATTAGTGAAATTCCAATCCGTCTGGTTATCGTCTTGATGGAATTGCGAGACGCCACAGACGATATGGACAATCTCGGGCCAGTCCGACTCGATGTCCCTGAAGATGGCATTCTGAAGGCTGACCGTACCTTCAAAGCGAAAATTTCTCAGCTCCAGCGCTACGCGGCAGAGCAGCTCGCGCAGGCCCGGACAGGCCGACAGGTCCTTGGACTGTTCGACGCAGGACTTGGTGAGGGCGATCCATTGGGTGAAGGCAAACCAGTGAAGCCGGTATTTCCCGGCGAGGATGTTTGCCTCAAGCTGCTCGTCGGACAGGTTTTCGTCGAAGATCCCCGAGCAGAGATACGTCAGGGTGGATTTTGCAAGGTTGTAGTGAGCCTCGGCTTTGTCCATGAAGCCGGCGATCTGCCGGCTGAAGATGTATCTTTGCCACTGTGAGTCCTCGAAGCAGCTGCAGCTGAGGCACGCAGAGTCCGACTTACTCGCTGACGGTGAAATGCACAAAGCGCGGGCTTTCGTCCACAACTTCAACAGCTACGCCACATATGCGAACGAAATTCATGCTGGCCATGGTTGAAGGCGCTGCGTTATTGCCCGACGCAATGTCTAGAGCTTGCTCCATCTCGTATTGCGTCATGAGAACGGGGGCACACCCAATCCAGCCAAAGATCATCTTCGCTTTTCGTTGTAAGGCCGGTGATAGATCATTGATTCGGGCAAAGATTCGATAATACCTATATATTCCAAAAAAAAAAAATAAGTCTTGCTTCTCGACGAAGTGCTGAGCTGCCAGACGTACGCGTCATCAAGGTCTTGAGGGAGTACTCGAAGTTCGCGCTCGATTTCTTCGAAATTGGTGAGCAGCTCGACGTTATCCAAGATAATGCGCGCATACAGAAACATGCCTGTGCCGTAGATGTCAACATGTTACCGTCCTTTGTATGGAGGAAAGCTGTGGCACGTGGAAGTCAAGCTACCGTTTGCATTTGCCGCGAGGGGTGCCAACAGATGCCGTATCTGCTCCCGGGCCTGCTGGACGAAATCTGCGTTGTCTACCCAGTTCTGGATCCTCCGGTTGACATAGGCCTGAATGCTGGCCGAATTCCTCTTGTCCACAAGGATGCTGGCGGCTTTGGTCTCAAGAATCTTGGTGATGTCGTCCTCGGACCTGCTGCTGACGAGAATCTTTGTTTCGGTACAGTCGTCCAATGCAACGAATTGCTGCAAAAGTATCCTGCGTTCCACCGCCTCCATCTCGTCCAGCCCATCAACTATGATGTACGTAGGTCCAACGCTTTTGAGAAGGGTTTTGAACAGTTCCGATAGCTTTTTCGTGCTACCGACTAGGTCTCGTTCGTCGGACTCAGCCAGTATGGACTGGACATCTTTAGTATCCAATGCTAACTGGAACAGCAGAGACTGCAGGATGGATCTGGCCGTGGTGCTGGTCCGGTGGATGTGGCTCGGGAACGCAAAAAGCGTTCGATGACGTTCCTTGGCCTTCTTGATCGCCGCCGCCGAGAGATATGTCTTGCCTAGAATTCATAGTGAGCCCCACGCCTCACGAAACGCGTCTGAAGCCAACAAACGATGAGTACTTGCCTGCTCCTGGTATACCCCGAATCCACAGGAGACGCGCACCCGAGTTGGAGAGGTCCAGCCAGTCCAAGAAAGCCTTGTCAAGCATAAGCCACTTCGCCGACCCTTCCAACGAGCGATTCAGCAGCCAGTCCAGGCGATCGTCGTAGGTCTGAGGGGCGACGCGGCTCCGCACGGCTTGGAACTTTTGTAGGCCCTGGATATCTGTTTCCTGGTCGAAATGGGCGAGAGCTCTAGCCCGGGCTTCGTGCTCCTGTTGTATGTGTTGGAATGAGACCTCATTCCGCATAGAAGCGGTGTGGCGCTCAATATGGCTGGCTAGAACCGCGATCTTGGCCTTCTGCTTTGGCCAGACAGACTCGAAGAAGATCCTTGGTCCTGGAGGTGGTCAGCAGGTTCGGGTTTCGCAGTCTGATGGGGGAGGGGTGGCCTTACTTGACATGTTGAAAAACTCAAAGGCCACGGTGTAAAACTCAAGGATGTCCTCGTAGAACAGCGCCAACTTGTCTCTCAGCTTGTCGGTATTGTCAAAGACCTTGATTAGATCCACGAAATGCGGCAAGGCGTCGCCGATCTGCTCCATGGCGGCAATGACGGCGTCAGCGAACTTGGCGATGTTGTCGGTCCATACCAACAAGACACGGATAGGCCCCCAAACCAAAGCCATTATGTCTGGCCTGACTTGCACGAAGGTGTCGACAGCGGTACCATAGGCCGAAAGCTTTTCGAGGAACCTGCTGATCTTGTTTATGCGTCGGATACGTTGTTCGGCATCCTGCTTTGCTTGCAGCTGCTCGATCGCCTCCCAGACCTTCTCAATGCTAGTGGTTGTTAGCAAATCCTCAAACAACTTTTCATCTTTCAATTTCTTTTTGAAAGTTCTCTTGGCTGCCTCAAACGCTTGCTGCGAAGGGTCTAGTGTCGCCATTTTTATTGGAAATTTGAGATCTTTTCTGGAAGAACTGAGCCGGCGGTCAAAGTTGGAATGCGATGTTGTAGGCCATCTGGGAGGGGCTGGAAGATGTTCGACGACGACAGGCCGTTGAGGCCTCGCAAGTACTGTATCAAAAGGCTATAGAACGTAACTATGCAAATATCGGGGGATCACGCTGCGCCGCCATGTTGGGTGGCGCAGGTCTGACAACCTGAAACGAATCACACCCTACCAGTATTGAAAGCCGCCTCTGATTTGCTATTTCCCCCCCCCCCTTGCCACATGGAGAGGCCTTTCCTGTTGGAAGCTTAGACCCTGGTATGGATGCTGGAGGGAGTTGCGAGGTGGGGAGTCTTGTAAAATGCGAGTACTTAGGCATTCGGATACAAAGATGCCATCATTGAGGTCGGGCAATGACCAAGGCCTAGCTGCCTATATTAGGTCGAAACATCACTAATACTTGCGTACCAGGAACCCGTTCAGGCTCAATATTCTGCATGCAATTAAAATGCACACATATGAACATATGTAAACCTATGTCACAGCATACCACCAGTCCTTTAAATAGCATGAAAAGCTAGAGTCGAGAGGGCTTATTTGTTGAAGTCTGTGTGGCCGTTCAAGCCCTAATTATACACAAATGAAGGAAATTCACAGCCTCCCTTTTGTGTGCCTGGTTCTCAGATTGATTCGCAGGAATGGACACTCCTCCGTAGGAATTGGCCCGAGCGCCTCTTGGTCAGCTATCTTGTCTGGTAAGGCGGGGAACCGCCGGCACTCATCGAAGGCTTCCAGTTCACCGGCCATGCTGCTACACATCGGTAAACTAGGAATGTTCTCGCTATGTCTAACTGAGCTAGTAAGCCTACCCAGCGCGCCCGTGAAGCATGTGTCCTCATACACTTGCCTGACTACTTGAAGAAATCGAGGAGTGTCTGCATAATCTAGTGTTAGTGTACGTATTTCAAATATATTCCTTAGGCTCGTAGAGCTTACCTCCCATCGCTGATTTACGAGGCTTTCTTCCTCCTTTATCCGCTCGGCCTTGTTGTGCTCTGAAGACGAGAGAGACTCGCTGATGAGCCTTAATTTCTCATTTTGAACCAATTGGACATACTGAGAACCGGGTAGTTAGGACATGCGTAGTCAAAGAGCATCAGCCATGAGGTGGTGGCCACCCAGAACTCTGTAGCACAGTATAAGGAGAAGGGGAGCAAAGGGTAGCCGGCTTACCTCCTCAATGCTGTCCCTCACACAATACCTTGTGACTTTCACCTCTCTAGTCTGCCCAATCCGATGTACGCGATCCACTGCCTGGGCCTCAGCCATGGGGTTCCACTGCGGCTCAACGATGTGGACCTCGGATGCAACGCTCAAATCGATGCTATTGTAGTTGGTATATAGGTTAGTAATACTCTTGTAGCCTCTGTTTGATTGTGGTCCACCAGCCGACGGCGGCGTGGGAGGGCGAGACAAGAGAGAAAGAACGGCGCAATACTCTCGTGTGCCGACGAAATACGTACCCTTCACCCACGGCCCCGATAGTGGCCAATATAATCACGCAATTTTTATCACCGTTAAATCGATCTAGGGCATCGCGGCGCTGTTGTAATGTGGAGCGGCCGTCAATTCGTACGGTTGAGAGGTTGAGGGAGGAGAGATGTGGGCCCAATGCACAAGATATCATGTCGAGCATGCCAGTCCAGTGCGAGAAGATGACGCTACAATTCATCAGCGAAATGGGTTGATACGCACAAGCAAGGGAGCCCCTAGGAGATTGAAGATACCTCTTGGCGGGTGAATGGGCTTCATCCTCGGAATTCTTGCTTTCCAGTATCGTGACGATGTTGCTCAGCAGTGCCAAAACCTTGGAGGAGGGGTTCTTAGACCCACGTAGAATGCCTGCGACAGACGAGGCGATCCCGGGTGTCGAACACTCCGGGCACGCCAGCGGCGCACCGTCAGCCGGGTCCAAGCATGTTTCGCAAGCAATGTGTTTCTTGCACGAGAACTCAGTCATGCTAGCCCCCTGCACCTCGTCATCCTCGCCATAACTTTGATAGCCACAAACACAACAATTGCGCCTCTGTTCGGACACTGTCCGGAGCAGAGCCCAGCTGACTCTGCCTTCGTCGCGATTCTGCCATGCTTCCAAGGCCACCCGAGGTAGCAGCGCCTGGCCGTGATCGCAGATCCTGCGTAGCACAGATATTAGAATGATTATGTTTCCCATGCGCTTGCGGCGCAGCTTCCCGGCGATGGACTCTTTGGCATCGAGTTTCTGTGGCTTCTTCGTTGTCTCGGAGCTGGGCTTCGAATTAGAGTCTTGGTCCTTGCTAGCAAGGAGATGTGATCTTCTCTTGAAGAATTCGTACATCTCCCTCTCGTCAGGAAGCAGTTCGACAATCTCGACGCACTCCGTCTTGCGAGGCAGTTTCAGCGTCGATGCCAGGTAAGGATGTGCTTTGGTGCGGCGTAGACAGGTTGCGCGTACGAGCTTCCGCAATGTATGTAGGGAGTGCTCACGATGGGAGAGGATGGGCGACGAAATCCAGAACCTGAACTGATCGCGCGTCACGAACGGCGGAACTCCAATGAAGGCGAGCAGGGAGCCGAAGTCGTCGAGCAAGTTTTGGATCGGCGTGCCTGTCAGGCACCACCGGTAGTGTGCGGGAACTTCGCAGGTTGCGTGGAAGATCTTGGATGAACGGTTGCGGATTTTGTGAGCTATGCGAGTAAGACGGGCCCGGTAAGTTCTTGCATAGTCAAAGGGCGTGCTGCGACGGAAACCCGGAGGCATGGACACCAACCTTCGTCTAGGACGATTCTCGCCCAAGAACAAGTATACAGCGGACCGTATGTCGCCCAATCTGAACGAAGCGTGTCATACGTAGTAAGGACGATATCGCTGTTGTGCAGCTCGGCGGTCGAGTCTTGCCGTTTGCTGCCATGGTACACCAACGAGTTTATTTCACCCGTTCGAATATGTCTTTGCCAGTTAGGTCAGGGGTTCTCGACAGGAGGAAACAGGCGCGATCCTATACCTATCGATCTGTTGCTGCCATCCATAGATGGCTGCAAGGCCGGTCAAGTCAGCAGATGCGTCACATGCTAGAGTAGCACATATCAAAAGCGTAGGATCCATGACCGTACTTGATTTGGGTGTGACTATCAGAGTTGCTCTAGACATTCGCATTGTCTTAGGCGTAGCAAGGTTGGATGTTCTGTCGAGATGGTGACAAATGAGGGCCAGGGTAGACAGCGTCTTTCCCAAGCCCATTTCCTAAAGACCGGGTCAGACGAACTCACGAGATTCAAGAAAGCAGCTTATTAGAGGTACATCAGCCAATATGCCTCCCCGTAAGCTCGGCAGAGGCACGTTCTGAACGGAGTTGGTAACAATGTGTCGATACCTGGAGACGCGTCAGAATTAAGCAGGTAAATAAGTCTAGTAAGGGGCATATGGACTGTCTAGCCCCTAGGGTGAGGTAGAGACAGTGGGAGTTTAGTGTGTGTACTCACACCTGGTTTCCTTCTTCAACAGACGGCTCCCAGAGCGAAGGGTATCTTGAGGTGCCTGATGCACCTTGCTCCCTTTCAACCATCATAGCAAGCGCACTGAGTTGATGCCTATAATATTGCTCCGTCAGCTGGACTACCAAGAATAGGGTCGCATGCACTCACTCTTTAAGTGTCGAGATGATCCTCGAGCTCTGCTTGACCTCCAAGGCAAGGCTTGCATCTGGCCCGCTCGCCTCGTCAAAGATCCTCAGCACTCGACTCCTTTCGGCTTCTCCGAGCTGTTCTTCATCAGCAGCCCCAGACGTCTGTCTTGGCGATGCGGCAGCCGACCGATGTACCATTCTCGGCATCTCCTCTCCGGGGCGAGTGAAATACATGGGGTTCAGATACCTCACCCTCCTATCATACTCGGAGACTTCTGGGCGTTGGAGGAACAGGTCGTCCTGGTCTAAAATGGTTGTGACGGCATCCTTACTGGAGAGGAAGCCGTAGACGATGACCCTTAGTGGTCGTACTCGGACGCTGTCGCCGTATATTTTAGATGATGGAGCACCTAAGGACGCGGCTAGGGTCACAGAGTGCTCTCTGATAAGTCGCGGTAGGGCTTGTGAAACGAGAAACCCGGCACTTCTCCCGCTGCCTTCGTATCGGAGCAATATTGTGTTATCGAGACAAGTAACCTGCACAGGAGCCATCTCTGGGGAGTGTTCCCATGAGCGATATGTGCAGCTTGCCTCCATCAAGAGCTTCGACAGTTAGTATTAGTTTGGGAAACGCGGCCTGCGGGAGTTCACATACCAATCCGAAGCAAACATCGTACGGCAGACTCGGAGGGGTCTCGACAGCGGCAACTAGGCAGCCCACAATCGTTAGCCTACGGACCTTGGGCAGGAAAGTAGCATGCGGCCGCACCCGTTGTGCTGGAAAGACGGCTTGCAGGAGTATACTCATTTGTCGAACTAGGTATGTCCTCCTTCGCACCGTCCTTTGGTGATCCTACGAGGAAGTGATCAATGTCATTGTTTTCATTTCGAGTCGCCTCGTAGAGACAGATTCATACCGACAGAGCTCTCGTAAGCGGAGCTTCGACCTCCCAACGGGGCTGCGAAGGGTTCGCAGGGCGTGCTTGACGGGATCTCTTTGGCCGAGAGCGGTATGGCGGGTTCTTTGCGTATCTCTGTCGGCCTTGGTTTCTTACTTGTCGAGCAGGCTTCATCGCCATCTACGCGTCGTTTCCCCACAGAAGTCATGTCGACACTGGCAGCGTAATTTCTTGAAGCAAATTAGCCTCTGTCTATCCGGTTTCGGTAGATAGTGACCATTCGCGAGGGGCTACTGCTGAGACTTTATCTCGCTGGTGCTTACCGTTTGATGCATATTCTGCATAAACGCATGACTAGGAGCTTGCGGGCAGCGCAAAATCCTAGCCGGAGGCCTCTTGAGCAGGCCGCTGCATGGCGATAGGAAATGGCTCAGCGCAAGGCTAAATGTCAGGAACTAGCCCGGAGATTCTGCAGACTCGATGCATGCTGTACCGTTGATCGCTAGTTCACAAATTTGAGAGGGGCAAGTACTTTAAGCGTGCATAAGCAATCAGCCTCGAGGTCGGCTTTCTAGGTACTATAACCATGTGTGGCCGTTGAGCTCGTCCTTCTGCCCATGTCTGCCCTCAGAGATGTAGCCCGGTGGACAACAGAAAACAATATAATCTAGAAAGATGACAAGTAGTTGATGTAACTGTACGGTATTAAGAGGTAAGGGGATTGGCGCGAACGGAAGGGGCATTTGACCAGGCTGCATGATCCCACCCGCCAG
The DNA here is from genome assembly GCA_001051155.2 of Chrysoporthe austroafricana. NCBI lineage: Eukaryota > Fungi > Ascomycota > Sordariomycetes > Diaporthales > Cryphonectriaceae > Chrysoporthe > Chrysoporthe austroafricana. The sequence goes on from JYIP02000013.1 coordinate 243,074, forward strand.
CCTGTCGAGGATCTATTTCGACAGACGAGCACAGGTCCGAGGCGTTTTCGTTGCGTTTGCGTTGAAGCAGCAGGTGCACGCCCACGTGACACAGTTAATCATTATATCCTACCAATGCACTCTTAAGGGAGACATGATCGTCCTATACGATCAGGTGGCTACAGTGGAGTACTCTGTCTTCGCCACCTGGACCCGCAGCTCATGATATCGACATCGACTTCGCCCGGTGGGAAGCAGTCTCCGCTGCCAGATAGCGTCCAAGAGCCCAATATAAAGAAGCGACTTTGACTATAAAACTAAAGAAATTATCTGAGCCACGGTACAATAATGAATAGCCGGAAAGGGCTGAAACATCCTACGCCAGGCGTAATGGTCTGAAATGTAATGAGGCGAGGATTTCGACTTTATTATTCAGGCCGAGTTTCTATTCCATTTCAGCCCGCAGCTCTCGTTCAAACTTGCGGCTGCTGGCAACCACTCCAGACGCAGGCATGGAGTCCATGGACAAGATGAGGTGACTTGGGAATGGTTCCCTGACGCCTGTCGTCTTCGTAGGGCTCGTGACCAGGACCTTGAACGGTGTATGGAGTCTCTTATCGTCAGACAGCCTCAGTATGGTCGTCAATACACGCTCCATATCGTCCTTGAACTCGTCCCGCTCGTAGTAGAGAATCCCATCAATCAGACAGAACAATACCACATTGTTCGGCAACAAGCGGACCAGCAGCTCAAACAGCCTGCACAGCTCGCCGATGTCTCCATTCTAGATCAGTTCCTTGTTCAGCCCGTAGTTACGTATCTTATTTTCGAAATCATGCTGACACAGCAGCTGCGAGATGAAGCTCTGGATCATAGCACGACCCCCAGTATACTCGTCTCTGGCAAGCTCAGTGTGTAACCCGCAGAAGAACACAATATAGAGGATTCGAGGGGCCTTTTCCATCAGAGACTGGACGAGAGACATACAGAGCAGCGAGAGGCCGGACATATGGTCCTTGCTGGTGTAGTTTCCATGCACCAGTAGCTGTGATGAATCAGGCATAGCTAACCAGTCCTTCATCTGAACGGTCCGAATAAGCTGTTCAGCGCGGCCCTGTTCCTGCTCTGGTATTTGCACCTTCCTTCGAGCCGAAATGTGATCCAGGTCTCTGGAGGCGACGTCTGGAATATTGATCCAGTTCAGGAGGTCTTGGGGGTGGACAGAGTCTGCAGAAGGCGCCGTGTTCGTCCAGGGAAGAAGAGCTGGCGAGGGAGGGCGAGACGATATCTGTGCTGCTGCCGCACCCAGCGCTACTGCTTCGTAGTGGAGTAGTTTGTTATTGAAGTTGCGCAGCAGATGATCCATCTGATCGTCCAGCAGCTCCTTCATCATGTCCCGTAGCTCATGCCGCGGTATCTGGTCACGGCGCAGTTCTTGTGTCTCTGTTTTCGCAGAGACGCTTGTCATCAGCGCGGATTATAGAAAACCGGTTAAACATGGTAGAGTGTTTCTTGAAGCTGCTTACTCTGCAAGATGACATTTCCCGTGTAGATTGACTGAAACATGTGGGACTTGGTGGCTTCATGTAAAAGCAATACACACTGTTGTCGGACAGCCGTGAAGCTGTCGACAGTCTTATTTTCATAATTCCCACGCTGAACCAGAGAATCGAGGCCCTTCTTCCCTGTTCAGGCTTCGGTTAGTCTAGAGCTACACAACGGTGACTCGATGGATCATAGCCGACACAGTGCGAAGGACGTACATGTCTTTTTTGTGAAGAAACCAATGGCACTCTCAACTGCGTAGAACGTACTGGCGATCAGATCGATGGAGGCTTTTTCAATATTCTCGTCCTTGGGATAAAGGTGCAAAAAAGTCTCCACATCTCCGAACATCTTGTCGACGTCGTCGAGAGCGCCTAGAAGGGTGTCTCGCACCTTGGAGGCAGCTTGGACAGCCTTTCACCCGAAGACGGGCCGTGAGCAGTTCGATACCTCCGAGCCCAGCAAGATGGGTTATGAAGTACGGGCTGTGCACTCACCTCTAATAAGATCTGCACACAGCCAACCACCGGCGTTAGGAAAGCAACGTTGACGTCCCCCCCTCTAGGTACAAGGCGGGTTGCACGGTGGAGAGGCTCAGCGATAGGACCAACGCTTCGGTAAACGCGTCGGAACCCGGCTTTGAACGACTTGTCCGCCTTGGAATACTCAGACTTGGACCGTTCTAGTTGGTCAAATACCTGCGTCCAATCCTTCTTGTCACGAATCCTCTGGCCGGACATGACTATATGCTCAGGTTCAGCGGGGTGCGACTTGATGAATTGGTCCATGGCTCGTGCAAATAACGAATCCCAGAACTGCAAGGCCTCCACAGGCGTTGGAGCCGGTCTCGAGTATACATCTCCGCCGTGGTCACTTGCCCAGCCCCCTGTGCGTACGCTGCTGGAGGTCGATGTGGTGCTTGAAATCTGCAAATTGTCTTGTGACACTGGCCTGAGAATGGGTGCCGACGTTGGTGAGCGCATGTTGTCAATGACAAAGCTTCCTAGAGCTGCATCGTATCGCGACGCTGGTGTTGCAAAGGCAGGGTGATGCTTATTCAGATGATGATCGATAAAGTCGACAGCTGGCGATTGCAGATGCAGGTCTGGTATTTGGTCATATGAGGATTCCATCAGACCTGAGCGAGAGGTATGCCTATGAGAACGAGTAAACAAGCAGGGCAACCGAGAGGTCCCGAGGCCAAGGAGGGTTGCGCACAGGCTCGCCTGCTGGGTGTGAAGGCGTCTCCAGTGAGCCCAGCTTCGTTCATCAGGAGCCTCTGCCCTCAAAATCGAAAGGAATGTTGCATCGGGTTCTCGCTCTTACCCGGAATGTTTTCATGACGTGACTGGTGACAAACTCAGGTAAGGATCAGGATGCGATGTTCGTGGGAATCGGTCCTGATGGAGCTGGTGCTCGTGCGGTCGGAGAGCGGTCGCGAGGTGATTTGAGACCGCCACGAATCATAAAAACATGCCACCTCTGCTGCTCCAGATGCGCGTCCGTACACGGCTTCCGATATCATGTGCTAGTCTCTGAATGGCTGAATCTTGCCGCGGTATATTATCCCATCTTGCAGATCTGCGGTCACACCCCACGCCATGGTCGGAAGATGTACCTATACATAGACCTGTGAGGAAAGGCAAAGAAAGAGTATTTGGAAGCCCGTGTCCCGATCCGGGTGGTATTTAGGTGAATTGCTGGGCTGAGCCTCTAATTAGTGCTCACCCTGCTGACTGCAGCGCACTATTGACGCAGGATATCAAGTGGAGAAGAATCAAGATGCAAGCGACGGCTTTCTACAGCCTGAGCCCTGAGCGAATTCTTCGCAGACGTGCCCCGATCTTCCCGTATTTCTAACCTGAATCCAGTCAAAAGATATATTGTTTCCACTCTATTCACAACCTGCTCACAAAGGATTTCGTTTTGAGGGGGTGGCCGCTGCTATTCAGCCTATCTGAGTCCTTTCATACCAAGAGGATGTCATCTTCCAATTGCTGAAGCAATAGAAGGCAGTCGTCTCGACGGTCCAACGCAATGTCACATCCGGATGTGAAGGGCTCGCACGCCGCTGGCGACCGGGCGGATCTCCCTCGAGACGTGGAACGCGCGGCGTCACTAGGAGGGAATGCAAATGATCAGGAGCCAACAGCATCGGCCTCGAGCCCTCCAAAAGTTCGCCTTGATGCAGGGGATGAGCAACAAGGAGATGTTGAGAGCCGCCTCGCTGCGGAAGGCCAGGTCAGATACAACCAGCCCGTGACGGGAGCAAATCAGGCTGCCAACTCTGCGAATGGATTTCTTGATGAAATACGTGTGTTGCAAAAGAGGCTCCTGTACTTGGAGGGACTGGCGGCGCAGCAGCAAGTACCCGCCCCAGATAGGCCCGCGCCTGAAGCGAACTCGGGTGAGACAGCGATGGACCGCGATGAGGATGACAAGAGGCTGCGGAAGGTGTTTCGAAAGGTATCCTCGAGCAAACGATGGGTTGATCGGACAGAAGCACGGGCAGAGCAGACTGCCGGCACAAGGAAAGAGCTTGGACAAGGCCCGAACAAAGCCGAAACAGGCAAATCACAAGATTCGATATACAACGTTACCAAAGATGGCCTAATGACCGAAAGTGATGAATTCGACACTGTATACAGTTTTCAAAATGACTGGTTGGGAAAGTACATGACCCAGATTTATTTCTGGGACGATATGGAACGGCGGCAACATGTCACCCCCAAGCCGCTCCGCGGGATTCGCCCTTTAACTGCACTTCGACCGATCTACGGGGAGACAGCAACGGGAGGACGCGGACCACCGCGGCCAGAGAGACTGTCACGGAAGCTCGGACCCCCAAGTCAGTGGGACACATCTGATAGCGAGGAGTGGAGCAGTGATGCGTCGACACGGTCGCAGGATTTCAAGTACTTTCGCGCGAGGTTGCGCGGGGACTTTGAGTGGGAGCTCGATCGCCTCAACGCCCAGGTACAGCGATACAGGAATCATAAGGCTAAGAAGGCTGCGAAGACAGCCAAGAAGAGCGGACGACAGGGGAACGAAGAACGAGAAGGGTTGCAAAGAGTGGCAGAACTGAATCTGATGAACTGGGCAAAGTTCAAAGCGGCTGGGAAGGTGTCCAATGGCAAGGTCTCTACAATTGAGGTGCTCACAGAAGAGCCAAGGATCTCAATTGACCACTGGGGTCGGAGCCGGAGTCACCTAGACAGGTCGTCGGACATGGACGGCGAAGAGACACATGCTGTTGGTAACTTAGCGCTGGCCACGGAAGGGCCAGAATCGACAGGCACCACAGAAGGGCACCACAATCAGGCCGCGCCTTGGGACGGGCATGGACAACTGCCGGAGCGGATTCGGATCAACTCGAAGGACATCATTGATGTGCTCTCCAAGGTTCACGAGTCGGACATGGGTCTCGGCAAAGATGCTGTCTCCTCGGTTGTAATGTTGCGCCCTTTTCGAACGCTGTACACCTACGACAAGGAAATCCGTGACCGGTGCTCGAGGCTAGAGGCGGGGGAGAGCGAAGTCGCTCCGGAGCAGCCAACAGCAAAAGAAACCGCCGAGGCAGCTGCAGCAGCGGCCACACCGGTGCAAGTTGATGCCACAGACTTGCCAAGTACGGGCGACGCAGTTGATGTCCCATCAGAGCCAACGACTGAGAAAGCAGGCGCGGCAGTCGGGGCGACGCAATTGGCACACGTCAAGACTTTGCTGCGGTTCATGGACGAGTATGTCGGAAAAAAGCTGGCGTATTTGAACAGCGTATACTGCGAGAAGATCTTTTTTTCCGATATCTGGTATCTATTCACGCCCGGAACTTTCGTCATCTCCTCAAACGGCAAGCAGGAGTACCGGGTTGTCAGCCTCCAATCCAAGCGTCACAAGGGCACTGACCGCTGGGCCACTTTCCGCGACACGGAGGCACACAAACCTGAGGACTCACAGAAGAGCCATGACATAACGATTCATTGCGTCTACGTTCACTTCGACGGCAAAGAGCTTGGTCCGGTCCTTGAGGAGTTTTGTATGGATAAGTTTGACGGCGAAAGGAACGTCACATCGCTGGAGGTCTACCCGCTTCGGTTCCACGTCCTTAAAAACATCAACGAAAGGTCGTTGAAGCTGTTCAACAATGAGGTTGCCGGCACCCTGGAAGACAAGCTGGAGAGAAGCATGCGACTGCTCCGAGAAAAGCTCATCAGCAGAGGCAAGATGTTTGTTGAAGTCGCAGCCGTGAAGCATATGTACTACGCGGGTCTAGCTCTCGACACACATGACGAGATCGAAAGCCAAGTTATGATTGATTTTGGAGAAGCCTTCTCGGGGGAAGAGCGGAGTAAATTGCGCCCAAAGATTCAAAGGCTTGTGGTTGGGGTCCCGCAAAGCGAAACCAGCAAGGCCGGAGAAGCGTGCGACGCCACGTGCTGCTGGGGAGAAAACGTCCTCGATGACTCCTTTGCGGAGATGAACAAAAACCAGAACTTTATCAACAATATGATGTCTGAGATAAGGGAGGTTCCGCACAAGCTTCCGTCGGTCACTATATTCCCACGGTCGCTGGAGGATATCAAGACAGTAGAGAACTCGTTGACCGACGAAGAGCTCTTGATCATGTCCTCTTCCGCCTTTGGGTTTGTGCTGCACAACCGAACATGGGGTGAGAACCATTTTCCTGACGGCCTCCCCCATCGCATCTGCACTCTTTCTTTCCTTTGAGTTTCCTGAAGCCGCACAAGCTGACGATAACGCTAGCTAAGCTGGACTTGGATCACCTCTGCCGCATCGAAGAGTTCGCATCAGATGTGATGGCTGATCTGGATGGCGATTCGGATGAAGACAATGAGGGTGCTTTTGGCCAGCTCGTCTTGCCATCGGGCCATAAGAGGATGGTGCTGTCTCTGATCTCACAGCATTTCAGAAACAAGGAGTCCCAGAGAAACGAAGATGACCAAGTCGACATCGTCAGAGGGAAAGGTGGGCCGTCTTCAAAGCACCGGACCATCACGTTCTGTCACTGATCAAGTAAAGGTGCCAGGCAAGGGCTTGATCATCCTCCTGCATGGAGCACCGGGAGTCGGGAAGACCACGACAGCTGGTAAGAGTAACGGCACCATATACGCCGCTGAATTCAGGGAGTTCACTTCGCCGGGTATATCTTTGATCGCACAAGACCTAGAGTGCTAACCATCCGCGCACAGAGGGTGTAGCCGAGAGATTTAGGAAGCCTCTGTTTCAAATCACATGCGGTAAGTGCCATTACGCATAGCCCAAGCGTACGAGCGCTAATTGCACTTTCAAACCAAGGTGACCTCGGATCCAATCCCAAAGACGTCGAGGCTGCATTACAGATGAACTTCGCACTTGCCAACAAGTGGGACTGCATCCTCCTGCTTGATGAGGCGGATGTGTTCCTGGCGGAGAGGAGACGGGAAGACTTCAACAGGAACGGACTGGTTGCAGGTAAGCCTCAAAGCAAGAGCGTGAACGAGTGAGACCCGAGATATTGATCGCATTTCTATATGATAGTATTTTTGCGAGTCCTGGAGTACTATGCTGGCATTCTCTTCCTGACGACTAATCGCATCGGAGATTTCGACGAGGCCTTCGCATCCAGAATCCATATGAGCCTACACTATCCGCCTTTGGACGAGGTCTCTACGATTAAGGTGTTTAGACTAAACCTAGGCCTCATCAAGAAACGTCTCAAAGACAAGGTCAAGATCCAAGAGGACGAAATCATCACTGAGGTCGGCAGATACTGGCGGGAGGAACCGGAGGCCAGGTGGAACGGACGTCAGATCCGAAATGCTTGCCAGACGGCTTTGGCGCTGGCCGAGTTTGACGCCCAGCCTAAAGGACAAAAGTACAACCTCAAGACGAAATCGACGAAAAGGATTGAGCTCAAGCTGCACCACCTGTATGTGGTCTCAAAGGCCTACCTTGAATTCATGGACTACCTCAAGGCGGTTCACGGAACCAATGCCGAACGTCGCGCAAATGAGGCAGGGCTCCGCGCGCTGGACACGCTCTTTAGCGCTTTCGAAATGAAAGGGGGCAGACATGGTGGTAGCCTTCCGGGACGGTCCTCTACCAGAGGCGAAAGTCCCCTCCACAACTTCAAGCTTGGGTCGGCTTCCAAGACCCAGCCAGGCACGGCCATTCCGCGATCAGAAGGGTCAATCCACCAGGGTTATAACACAGGCTTCTATCCTACCCAGCAAGCCCGAGAGGATCCCCTCGCCCAAGGACAGGATATGCAGGAGAGTCAGTGGCCACCCACAGGCAACCAATATCCTGACGATCCGCAGTCCCAAACGCTCCGATATGGAATGCTCGCCGCTCAACAAATGCCCGCTGCGAGCTATCCCCAGCCTCCCTATCCAGGCCAGATGCACGGGCAATATCGTCAATTTCAGGAACCGCTTCACGCTCCTTCGTCGCCACCAAACCCGCATCCTGGACCTTCCAGGGCGCCGGCTCCCAGACTACCGCCACAGGTTACAGTTTCGAGATATTCGGACGCTGGCGAAGAAAGTGGTCAGTGGTCAGATCAAGCACATCAAGGAAGATGAAATTAGAACGAGATTAGAAATAATTTTTTCTCCTGAGCAACCGATTGGTTTGCCGGCCAGCTTATATTTCTTTTTGTCTTCTCAGCGCAACCGTCCTATCTACTCTAACACAATTTGCTTGAGTAGAGGTTTTTATAACAGAGACTTTGGATTCGTCTTTTCTACAGGTGCAAAGCTTGGCGGTAGCAATTACCAGAGTTTCGTCATATATAATCAAAAGACCAATAAAAAAAAGAAAATACAAGATGGTTCATGGAGCCGTCATGGCGTCAAAGAGCCCCGAGGTTGGAGGTCCAGCTTGCATGCAGCGGGATTGCACCAGCCAGAAAGGAAGAAGACAGCCCACGTCTCTGTCCTATCGTCACCATCTCTTTCACCGGTCTTGCAGGGCGAGCTCGCCTGTAGCAGGGAAGGGAAAGCACTCTCTCCTCAGCGGCAAGTCCTTCTCAGAAACCACCGATCGGAGGACCGGCTATGGAACAACCTGTGCGCTGCAGAAAGGTTTAAGCTGGAACAAGTCTTTTATGATTATTTCGACCCTGTAATTTGGAACAAGCCTTTTTCAAAGCGGGGCGCTGCTAAATATATATAGCCTCGCTTGCTTACGGTGTTCAGCTCTCCAGCCAGCCATCATGTCTGCCCCCACGCCCCTGACAACGGTCCACAGCACATCTCTCACTGGCCTCGTAAGCTGTGCCATATCTCCTCCAGCTCCCTCGTCGCACCCTCCTCCTTTGCCACGGCTCTCGAGAACCACTGGTACAACTGTTTCAGTTGGCAGACACACAGCACAATCCCACTGTCCCCCCAAACTGCCCAAGCCTCCCCTCGCTCTTTCCAGCCCAGTAAGCCGGGATCGTCGTCCGCCGCATTGAATATGTCCACAGCATTCTGATGCTCGTCATGCGCCGGCAGGCACCTCCGGCATGCTGTAGTCTGCGCGGTATACGAGATCGCAACGATGGCACTCATCAGAAAGCCAGGGATGGCGAGGGGGTTGTAGGAAGCCCGCCGGTACCCTGACCACCAACGTCGGCAGGCCAGTCCAAGTTCCATACGAAGGAGCGCGCAATCTGCGCTGCATTCCACACCGCGACCCGGGGACATTGCGAGGCCATCCAAGTTCGCAGTCGGGCCTGGGGCTTGTGTACGGCCGCCAGCGCGTCCGCTCTCCCGTTGACGATGATCAACGTCCCGCGGCCGGAGACGGTCCTGTAGGCTCGGAGCAGGCTGAGCGGCGCGTGCATCTTGAGGCTCGAGAGGTGCTAGAGGGTGAGGGTGATGTGGTCGAGGAGGTGTTCGGGATCTTTGTCTGCTTTGCTAATGCTCGGATCCGGACGTTCGTTTCGTGTCTTGTTGCTGGTCTCGAGAACTCGGGCGCTCATCCTGCACTCCTCCTCCATCCCCTTCTTCCACGTGCCCAAATGACCCTTCCACACCTCAATAGGGGCACCAGGCGTCAATTTCGTAACGATCTCATCCGACGCAGCGCTGTGCGCTTCGTGTGCGGCCTCCCAAATTCCGCCCTGCAGGGCGCACAGGCCGAGGTGCCGGTCCAGCGCGGTCAGGCGGTAAGGGATCCGTTGCCGCTGCGGCTGGTCGGCCTCGAGGAGCGCGTCGCGCATGAGGTAGCTGAACAGGGCTTTCTCGCGGCCCGAGGGCTCGTCCCACTGGAGGCGGCGGCGCTCGTCTTCGGTGGGGGAGGACCAGAGTTGGGGGACTTGGGGAGGGGGATGCAGAGCTCGTGGTAGCAGATGGATGGGGGCTGGTCGAGGAGGATGGAGAGGTAGGCGTCAACACGGAGCGCCGAGAAGGCGAGTCTACGCCGACAGGTTAAGACAGGCTGCTGGTAGGGAGGCATGTACTAACGCGGCAACACAGGGCGTACACGATACACAGCAGGAGGCTTTGCAGCACGTGTAACGAGGGCGTTGAATCCTACTTCTGTCTGAAAGAGTTGCCACAACATGCAGTGAGATAGGGCAAGACATACGTGCCCGGGAGCCGCCAACATCTGCTCGAATATGAGCTTCTCGAGCAGATGGTACTCGGAGCTGCCCGAGACCCAGCTGGCGAGCATCGCCATCGACCCCAGTAGAAGCTCCGGGGCGTGTTTAATGTTAAACGTCGGGGCGTGTAAGATCGTCCAGTACGGGTGTATTTCGGCGAAGAAGATCTGGATGAGGCTATCAACTAGTTTTGGGTACTTGGTGATGATGTCGAGCAGGGAGCTCGTTGTGTCGATGTGCTCGTCCCCAGGTGACAGTGGCGTAGCAGGAAATGCTGGGCCGTTGCTCTCCGTCGCGAGATTGAACTGGTAGGTCGTGGCCCTGCTCGGCGGACTGTTATGGGTTCTAGTCTGTGTTGTCGAGAGAGGCGTGAGCATGTCTCCACAAGGCCTGCTCGCCTCTGCTTGCCCTGCGGAGGTGCCATATTCATATGATGATAGCGCATCATCTATCTCGCTTCCAAAGGACTGGACAGAGGTAAAGCCGGTTTCTAGTGCTTGCGTCGGCCTCGTATTGCTCGTCAGTTGGGATAAGGGCGGTCGATCGTTGAGTTGGGTTTCAGACGTGAGGGAGGACGGCGAGTGAAGCGGCCAGGCCTGCTGGTGGCCATGATGCAGATAGGACTGTGGTATGTCGCCAACGGGTTGGTGCGGCCATGCCTCGGTCAGGCTGGTTTCCGTACCATAACTTTGAAAACTGATCAAGGCCGCCCACACGTGTTGATTGTCGTCATGTCCGGCAGTCAGTGTCGTGTCGATGACTGGACCTACCGGGGCCCCCGGATGGTGATCATTACGACAAATATCGACAGCTGCGCTCTGTGCCGCCGGTCCAGGTGATGGGGATACGTTTTCCCGCAACGAAGACCTCACACAGTCTCTTCCGCTGCCAATACAGAATGTGCAGGGAGTCGAATCGTTGCATGTGAGGTTCGCGTCCTGGCATGAGGCACAAGCCGCAGATTTAGGGCACGAAGTGCCAGTGACACTTGCAGGGTGAAGCTCAATATGCCTCTTCAGAACATCGCTAGAGGTTACTATTAGACCGACCACCCGTCACATGGTCACAACGCAAACGAGGGCAACAAGACAAGGGGGCTGACCTCCTTGCATATCGGCGCCCGCATATTAGACACTAATGCGCATGGTGTGAACCGTGCGATTTAGCATAGCGGTTGAGATGCTCCTTTCTGGTGAAATGCCTGCCACAGCCCGGCACGCTGCACTGAAACCTCCTCTCGGAAGTTAGAGCAGCTGCGGCTTGCCCTGAGGTGCCTGTCGACAACAGAAGTGGCATTGTGTGGCCATGGAATTACCCATGAAAGGAAGGGTGTATCAGGACACAGATCCCTCACTAATCGCAATGCTGGGCATGTGGGATGGCGGTCTTTGACGGTTTGGGAGCGAAAGCATGATGTGAAAGCTTGGGGTCACAGCAGCAGCATCAAAGCAGGGCGGAAGCAAAAGTTCGCTGATCGTTGTGGTTACACAGCGCCAGAAGCAACCCGGACCGGAAAGCCTTCAGCTCGGGGCGCCAAATGCACATTGGGTGCTTGAAAGCCTCGAACCACTTCTAGCTTGCTGCTTATCAATATGGTTGACACCCTGACGTTTCCGGCGTGCGCTAGCCCGGTCCCGGGTGAGAGCCATCTCAAGCTGAGCGGCACTAAGACCTTGTGTCCTACCTTGAATTGCAGATGTGGGATGCAAGCAAGGGCGCGAGGCCCCTGATGTGGGATGATGCATCATGTGGGATGCATCCCACATGGGTGACACATGTAGTGATGCTAGGAACAGTATCGTGGCGTTCTTCTTGCCCTGCTTTCAACACCACGGCGCGAGCTGAGCTTATGCTAGTAAAGTCTCGACTGAATTTGTCATTTCGGGACAATTCCGAGGCGAAAACGATGCATACTGCGACTCCCGCGTATGCTCCTTCGCTGCCGCAGGGCGCGCGCCTAGTCTTGTGTCGCGCAATCTTTTCCACGTCTTTTCCAGCTTACACTCCTGTGTGGAAAGCAGTCCCCTTGAGCTATATTTGAACGCTGGCTTCCAAACTTGTCTGCAACACTTGTCAGAGCACTTCGTTACTGTCAATCCAACAACAGGTCAAATTGTAATCGTTACTACTACACCAGAACCCACCGCCCACAAAAAAAAAATGAGCGAGACCATCAACAAAGTGTGCTTGGCCGGGGTAAGTCCAGCTCCGAGATCCTCAGCTCCCTTCCACGCCCCCTAATTCTGTCATTAGGCAACTGGAAACCTCGGTCCCGCGATCCTCGAGCAACTTCTTGCCGCTGGCTTCCAAGTCACCGTGCTCACCCGGCAGGAAAGCACCCATGCGCTCCCATCCGGCGTGTCAGTGGCTCGAGTTGACTACGACTCTGTGGAATCGCTCGCCAATGCCTTGAAGGGCAAGGATGCAGTTGTCTCGACGTTGGGCGACGCAGCCCAGGGACGACAGCTGAACCTGGTCGAGGCCGCCTCCCAGGCAGGCGTGAAGCGCTTCATCCCCTCGGAGTTCGGCTCCAACACCGTGAACCCGAAAGCTGCCGCCTTCCCGTGCTATGCCAACAAAGTTGCGGTGCAAAAAGCCCTTGCGGAAAAGGCCAATGTGCCGGGAGGGATGACCTACACGCTCATCCTGAATGGCCCGTTCCTCGATTGGGGCCTCATGGTCGGATTTATCCTCAATGTCAAGAACAAATCAGCCACACTCTACGACGGTGGTGACCGTGTGTTCAGCAGCACTACTTTGCCCACCATTGGGAAGGCAGTGGCAGGCGTCCTCCGCAACCCAGATGAGACCAAGAACAGGCCGGTTTACATCCAGGAAACTGCCACAACGCTTCGCGCTCTTACAGCTCTGGGCAAGAAGGCCACAGGTCAACCGGAGACATGGACGGAGAAGGAGGTCGCCATAGACGAAATGTTGGCCGAAGGCTGGTCGGAGCTGAAGAAGCCGAACGCGGACCCACACGTGTTTGCCCTGAAGTTCATCATTGCTACGATTTGGGGCGAGGGAACTGATTCGCACTTCGACAAACTGGACAACGATCTACTGGGGATAATGGAGCTGACAGCCGAGGAGCTGCAATCAGTAGTGGCGCGATATGCGTAAGGGAAGACGTGGTAAATGTAAAGCGAGCTGCTTTTTTTGCATTTTTGTATTGGGCATTCTGCGGCTGCAGAAGACTAGCATAAATCAATACGACTAAATGGCATGTTTCATCGCTTCTATGGCCGTCAAATTGACTGGGGTTGTCGGAACTGTCTTCATAGCTCATGCTATCTAGGAATTGTCTACTCATGTTGAACTGGAGACCATCGCGGTGTCAAAACCGTCCACGGCTGGCATCATGCCACGATATATGAATTGAGGATGACAGCAGGGCCATCTGGTTCTGTAACACCTTCTCTCTACACCACTTCCATAGATAGGTATCAGATAATTCCGTACACTAGACGACCTCTTTTATATGCACCATACTCCAGAGGTATTGTAAATGAGTCATTCACAATGGTTCAATACCAAAGTAGATTGTAGGGTTGCGTATAAAGAGATGTAGACATTTCTTCCAAAGTAAAGAACAGGAAATATTGTTTCACAGATGATAATCATATTGGCGATTTCCCAGTTATCAAGCGGGATGTTCGCTAGGCCACTTGACGTCGTTGCGAGTGTCCGCAGTCTTCTTAGCGCAAACTGACAATGAGCCCGCACGTGCGATGGAAAACCGGATCACCTAGATAGACGCCATGAATAGCCTAACGAGACTTTCTCGAGACTCCGTGTGCAGTCCAAAAACCATGCCCCTAGATCAGCTTCCCCACCCATTGGGATCAAGATGATACCACCCCCACGCCAACTCGGATCTTACTTCGTAGACTTCGTCAATGTCTCTTCTATTCATACATACATATAACAGAAAGGTCCGTCAATAGTGGACGATACAGTCTGCACTTTCTGTTCGGGAGCAAGAACACCAAAGTCAATCAGTGTTTCCAAGGTGACGTTCGGGCTCGGCGGCTCATTGAAGGCGGTCTCTGTCCCAGCTGTCTGCCAGGTCCGATTCCACGGGTTCTGATTCTGCCAGATCGCCCACACACGGTCCACCTGGGCATGGTGTAACCAAAAGGCTGGATCCCCAGCGCTGGCGTAAGCGTCCCAGCCAAGACCACCCATGGTGAAGTGCCCACCGGCGTGTACGCCATCAATAGCTTCGAGGGCGGAGTCGAAGCATGCGACATCCTTGCAAGCGTTGAGCAGCGTGAGCACCTTCGTAGGTCTGGTGTTATTGCTCCAGATGGCGCTGATATCGCGCACCAGACACCGAGGGTTATAGTCGAGGCCGCCATCACCGTCGTAGGGCTGAAATGCCACGGGACCAAGATGCACTTGGTATTTATCAGGGGTAAAGGGTCCGGAGTAGACACAGCCACCGCCCGTAGCGGGCGCCAGTGTGAGGTTGATACCGAAAGCTGAAATGTTTGTAGGTCCGTGAGGAATGGATCTGCCATTGCTACCCATAGAGTAGGGCGAGCCGTCGAAGACGGTCGACTTTCGAGGATCTTCCCAGGAGAGGGTCCAGTCCCAGTAAGGCTGGTAGCCAGCCCTTGTAACCGCACTCACCACGCAGGGCTGTCTCGTATAACCAGACTAGGTACCGGTGAAAAGGGAAGAAAAGCCCCTAGATATACATATCAGTATACATTGTTCATGATCATAAGTCGAAATTGTGACTGTCCAAATATGAGGCAACCCACGCTGAAGTGTACATATGGGGTTCTTTGAATATGTACTCCAGCGAAGTCATCAAATCGACTTCGAGCGCCAGGCATATCTACCCTTGAACTCCAGGGCGCTTTGTTCTGGAGACAATAAACAGCATCGATATAATCAAGACGGTCTTGTTTTGAAAAGCTTCCCCTGTGCCACAGCAGCGTCAGCATGCCGATATATTCTTGTTGTTGTTGTTCTTAAGATTCGGTTGAAGGTGTAGACTTCTGCTGAAAATGTGAAAGGCACTGTACCACTCTTGCCTGTATACCAGATTTTCTGGCCTGCAACCCGTCTTACGAGCTCTCACTGTTTCTTTGATATAGTCCTGGTATTTCCCTTGAAGATCAAGAATCTGCTTGGATGCCATATTCTCAGGGTGTTCGCTCCCACGGTTGTCCAGAATAGCAGCGCCTGAAGACAACGATGCCAGAGAAAAAAGCATCACACACAGCAAGGGGGGAATCATTTTGATAAGTTGCCAACCATTATAATGCGTGGATAAGTGCTTGGTCTCTCTTTGAGCGAAAGGAAGAATACCAAAACCTACAATAACCTATTCATTCCCCAAACTGCCGACGCACCTCTCTAGTTATACACATCTTGCACACCTTCCCAGCCGCCGAGCTGAACTCCATTCGAGGCACTTCACCACAAGCGGACGATCCGCCCTCCTTCCTCCCTCAAAGCGTATCCTTGGGGGCATCATCGATGACCAGTCAGATGCGGCGCTGCTCCTCCACCGGTGATCCTAGAACATTTGCCTTTTTGTGGGTAAGCGCACGCTAACTAGACGAATATTCTGACCATCGTTACATACGAGCGCAAAAATAGCCTGTGTTTAGAGCCCAAGGGAAGAGACGCGTGGTCCAGAGCCAGACTCAGTTCGGCCGTAAGATACAACGAGCGCCTGGGACTATTGCGAGGGCATCAAGCCACAATTGCCAGAGTCGGTATGCTTGCGTCGGCTCAAATAAGCCTATTGTACCAGCACTCTCGTTGACTGTGGCTGATTGAGATGGTGGGAGATGACCTCCTCGGGGGTATGATAATGGAAGGAGGTATGCCATATATCCCACATTGGCTGACGTCCCGTGAGGTTCGCGGCCGATCCCTGCCAAGCTTTCCCTGTAGACAATTGTTCCGAGCTGACCATTGTACGACGCTGGGCAGAGACTCGTTTTCTGCAATGTTTCTAGCCAGATAACTGACTGGATACTGAGGTGGCACCAATGAGCCTGAAGATAAGTTGGCGAACGAGATCATTGTGCCGAGACAACAAGTCATTTGCCCCATGAATCAAAGACTTTCTCCCTTTTAAATATTGGTATTCATCCAACATTCTCGATCCTCAGTATTTCCCCATTCACCTATACTTCGAGACATCTTTTTAAGACGCTCCTCTGAGTCTCTTGGATCTAACCATGAAAACGTCGCTTGCCGTAACCGTGGCAGCCATTTTGGCTGTAGGGTGCGTAGAAGCTACGCGACTCCCAGAATGCTCAGCCACGACTTCTTTGCCGTGCAAATGCCCTTCAGGCACAGACTACTGGGAGTCTGTGACCACTGAGATTATCGGCGCTTCCGCAAACGACGTTGAGGGATTGATCAATGACTGTATGCCTAAAGTTACTTTGTTCGTCTAGCTGTCTGGCAGATTATACCAATACTGGGCTTGTTCTATCTCAGTTGGTGCTGAACATAGTTACTAGTCTTCCAGTGTGGGTGGCTCGGAACCATACCTTACAAGACCCAAGGACGTGATAACACGGTTGGGTCTATTCGCACCTCTCACTTTGAGACATTGATTGGTGAATATGACGTTTCTAAACAAGTGAGTGGCACAAGATGCTCCAAAGACCTTGCTCCGCTTCCCGTTCTGGTCTTTTTGTGGCAATTCGGGTGCCTGGGAAAGGTATGACGCTAAACTTCGAGCAGTTGCTCGAGTACAACGTCAAACAAGATGGCTCTTTCATCCAGCGGTTTGAACAGCTCAAGTCCACGATCCCGCTTGAGTACCACACAGGCGCTGGGTCTTTCAGCGGGTACTGGGTCTCGCTGGAAGGTAAAGCGATATTTGAAGCCGAGACGCTGGTTACGTGGAGTATCTATGCTTGTGAAACAGGCCACGCGAGAAGTACGTGGATGTCGCAATTCAGGCCGCCCAAGCAGGCCCCTCCAAACATTCACGAGCTTCAACTATTCTCCTTTCTCGTGATCACACAAGTTTCTAACACCGGTATAGACTTTGCCCGGTTCCATGAAGGTGCCCTTGAGAACGCTACAAGCATATTGCAAGCTGGTGGTAAATTGCACGGCATTACTGTGGGCCCTTCCTCTGCACAGAACTTCACCACTTGATTTTTCAATACTATGGTATAGTAAGGATGTGGATGCAATGTATTTCAGGACTGAGATCTCCTCATTTCTGTCTTTTATAACAGTGGTTACTTCGAGCATACGCAGATCAAATTATAGTGTCTTGGACAGTCCCTAGTCTCGTTTCATTTTAGGTGCTCTTCACCCAATATGACTTGAAGGAGGATATGTAAGTCTTTCATGGAGCAGAAAAATACTTCTCCTAGGTAACCTAACTTAGCAGATTCTTCTCTTCTCACAACTCATATTCTCGTTCGCAAGGTTAAAAGGTTCCCCGTAGAATCTCCAATCTATCAAATATTAATGTAGATTTTGTGAACTCTAGAGTACACGTAGGAACCAATTTCAAGGGCAGACCTAATTCAGTATACAAGAATTTGAAAGAGGTTCAAACATTCCGAGGTGTGGTAACGTGTGTCTCAGTGCAAATCGTACCACCAAGGTGTCCCATAGGAACATCGCATATAGGTGTCCACTTCCAGCTGGGAGGCTGTCGGTTCTCCTGCAAATCGACCCGTCTACTTGGGATTTCTCGACTTTAATTATCAAAATTGAAAATTGAAAATTGAATATCGAGCAGAAGAACGTCTAAATTTGCTGAAAACCCAATCCCTATGCTTGACTTTGCGAGGCGACTACCTCGTCTTCCGCCCAGTCTTCCCTAGTGTCTTTAGGGATACGAATAAAGAAGCACAGAAACAGCGCAAACGCTGACATTCCCACTGCCAAGAATGCCGCCGAATGATATCCCCTCAATAGGTTGGTACCCCCTTCGTATGTATGTACCTCAACAGTCCCAGCGAACCCCAGCCCTGTGCTCAAACCATAACTGAGTAACGTGCCAACCAACGACCCAGCAACTCCTTGATTTTTCTTAGATACGGTGCTGCTCGTGATGATCTGTGCACTCGTTACGATGAGGTCGATTGTGAAAGCAGACAAGAACATGGCTGGGAAGGCCATGGCCCAATATGTCAGGTGTGCTGGAATTGTGGCCAACAAGACGTTGATGACCACTATGCAGAAGCAGCCGGTTCCGATGATAACTTGTGCTGGTAGACGGGGTACCAGCCATGCAGAGAACAACGAGTTGGCACAACCCATGATCGTGAGTGGGAGGTACTGTACTCCCGTCCGGATCAGGCTGTCGCCCCGGATGGTCTGCATGTAGATGTTCATGTACCAGAAATAGATGCCCAGACTCATAAAGGCAAAAAATATTGCCATCATTAGTGTGCCAAAAGAGGGACTGTTCCAGATGTTGAAGGGAAGAATAGGCTGTTTTGCAACTTTGATCTCCCAGTAGCAGAAGCCCGCGAAATGGACGAGTGAGACGACGAGAAGTGCGATCTCATAAGGGTCTGACCAGCCCGCCAGGGGAGCTTGACTATAAGAGGATGTCAGGATCCAGGAGTTTGGCAATGCTAGGGGGTGAAGCGGAGATAAAAGCTTACTTCCAGACGAAATTGAATAAAATCAAGGCGCCGACACCCAGATATGCGCCGACATAATCTACTCCGCCTTCAGGGTCAACGGGGTCATCCGCGGGTACCAAGATAATCGCGGCACTAAAAACGAAGAAGCCCAGCAGGCCACTACACATGCAAATTGTCAGTATACTAGAGGAAGGATCACTTAACCAACGGTCACTAACAGCATGAGAAACAACCCTTCCAGTTAGCAAGTTGGATAATAACCGCCGCGACTAACGAGCCTCCGGCTGCACCAACTGGAGCCATGGCACCAAACAGGGCGAAACCCAAATTACGTCTCCTGCCTGGAGGAAACGTAATCCCAATAAGAGCCACAATATTGGGTGCCATCAGCCCGCCTCCGAGGCCACAGAGACCTCGGAAGAAGCACACAGAGACAAGGTTTGTCGAGTAACCACCTGCCAGGGCCCATACAGTCCACCATATGCAACCAGCGGTTAGGATTGCCTTGTGTCCGTAAATTTCTCCCAGTCTTCCCCCGATCAGGACGAATGATCCCTGAGTCAAGGGATAAGACGCGCAAACCCAAGCGGACGCAAGGGCACTGGCGCCCAAGGCCTTCCCGATGGCTTGACCTGAGTTGATACCCGCCCCCAGGGGAATTGACTGGACCAGTTGCGTCAGAGTAATAAACAGCATGAAAAGGTTCTGTCGTGTCTCGCTTGGCGGAGGCACCTGTTCTGCTGGCACTGGGGCGGTCCGGCTGAGCTGAACGGAACTTTCTTGCGAGTTGCTCTCGTCATAGTTTGGCGCCTCAGGCGATCGCTTGGATTCCTGCATCTTGCCCCCGTGAACTTGATCGCGAAGTCGATAGGGGATTTGCTACTCGGTGGAAGATGATAGGCGGATGATCGCGGCGGCAGCGGCTACTGAATTTCTCGCAGCTCATGACCAAGGCATCGATGAGAGGACGGAACAAGAATCATAATATGAATCATCGACTTCACTACTTGTCTCGCCGACACATGCTCTTCCCAATCATGGGTTCGAGGACTCAAGTGGTGATTACAAAGTACCATCACTGTAAACGGCTAACCCACATGCACATAAACGATACAATAATATCTGTTTGCTGCATGTGGGAGAAGAGTACCTAAGTACCTACTCTAGAGTACCTAGCGCGGCTAGGTCTCATATTCGTGCCCTGCAACAAAGCTTGCAATAGCATCGCCATAGGCCGCTATATCCAGAAAAAGCTGGTTCCGCAATACACGGAGCTGCTACGTAACATGTCGGAGGCCGACGGGATTACAAGCTCAAAGCTACAGAAGTTGACGGATCAAGCCCTGAATGATATTGCAAGTGAAAGAAAAACCACTTCGTTTCCAGCTGTCATTATTGTAGCCTTGTTACAGTCGCTTGAAAATTAAGTCTAAACGCCCTGGGAACGCTGTAACTTGGTCTTTATACTCCGCTTCAACCCTTTCTCCAGTATCCCCTACAGGCAAATTGATTTCGTAAGTTCTTACGATTAACGAGATCAAATATCGCATTTCAAACAAAGCCACTGGTTTCCCTAGGCATGCCCACTTTCCTCCTGCCCATGGGGTAAAGGCTCTTCTGTTGAGCACGTTATTCTCTTTCTTTAATGTAGTATTACGGGAAGTTTCGCCCAACCACCGCTCCGGGACAAATTCTCTCGAATGGCTGAAGTGTGCATCGCAACGGCCATAGCTCCACCGCGGAGCGACAACGTTAGTTCCGAAAGGTACTGGTTGCGTTGAGGGTGATTAGTGAATACGAAATCCATTTCAATTGTAAGTGCTCGAGAGTCAGGATTCTGACTTACTGTGCAGTTGGCCGATAGTAATTCCGCGCGGGTTAGTAATGATACGAGATCCCGACGTGGGAAGAGGATGGTGCAGACGCAATGTCTCATTGATCAGGGCATTTAGGAATTGAGCACGGTCGAGATCCTTGTAGGTGAGGGAGTCGAGATGCGTATCTTCGGCCTCGTTCGGGCTGAGTCTGAGGAGTTCCTCTCTAATATGACGCTGGTACTCCGGTCTCTTGGCAAGATACCAGAAAGCAAACACCATTGTTGACGCCGTGGTATCGCTTCCAGCAAGTATCACTGAAAAGCCATCACCATCCAGCCACCGTTTCTCCTCGGCTGTGCCAAACCGCCCGTGACGCTGTGCGTCCTCAATCAACCAGGCCGAAATGTCGCGGTTTTTGGGAGGTGGATACTTAGCCACGCGCTCAGCCATTTGGGAACTGCAGAATGCCATCATAGCATTCCACTGGCGCACGATTGGAAGCGATGTGAACGAGAAGAATAGCAGTGCAATCCAGGGGGCTGGGGAGAGCGGGCCCAGTATGGACAGCCCGGTGTGCATGGTTTGCACAATGCGCTGCCATTCCATGTCGGAGTCGTCGAATTCCTTGCCGAACGCGAGGTCGCTCATAACGCTGTATGCAAACCGGTAGATGGCCGAGCTCATGTTGACGACTGTGCCGTTACTAGTGGCCTGTTGGACGAATGCCTCCACTTTAACGGCGTGTCTGCGGATACGTTGTTCGTAGTCTCTGATCGCTATAAGGTCAGCACCAAAGCAGACGACTCACAGACAGAGATTTACCTTCAGCAGCAAAAGCAGGCTCCCAGATCTTCCGCCGTCGGTCATGAAGAGCCGAATCACGAACCGTGTTGACGGAGGTTGCGGGATGCACGAGATCGTACCAGCCACTCCGCGCAACGTTGTCAGTTCTATTAACTAAGGCCAGACCATCAGGATGAAACACGGTTATTTCACTCGGTCCTATTTCCTCGCCGTCAGCATTGGGGGTCACGAAGTTTCGTATGGCAACTCGGGGCAGTTCATAATTGATAGTCTAGGATGATGCCTTTCCTTAGAGTAACTGAAGAAGATACTCACCAGTCCTCACGAAATCGCCGTACATATCATGTAGGCTGTCCAGCAACAGGTGATTCTGTGAAGAGCGACACTGCCACACGTGCCATATTTTACTGAATTTTGCCAGCGGTGGACCCGGAAAGTGCCTCAATGGATGGAAAATGCCACGATAGAGGAGAATGCTCCCAAAGAGACCGATGAGATGCGCCATTGCAACGACACATGTGCCAGTGATAGAGTCAACGAGAGTCTGGCCCCGACGCAGGTAGCCAAAGACGACAATGAGGAGTAATACCAGACCATAGAAGCGGACCACAGAATATGCTTGAACGTGCCATTCTCCACGGATGAAGAAAAGATGATGCACTGCCACGCCCAGAGCAGTGATGACTAGTAGGAGCTCAATACTCATCGCGTTGGTAATGATGCACTTGGCAGTCTGGAGAGATGAAAGGCAGGAGTATCTTCGCGGTAAGTGCGAGGTTGAAAGGCAGCCTATGGGCATCTGGGCTTTTCCAGGTGTAATTAATGAACCTTAGAGCACACTTCCAATCCGCGCAATACAGTGCCCAGTCCAGCAGGCTTATAAATGTGTGGGAGATCTTCAGCCTCTGGGGATGACTGTGGAGCCCCTGCTGCGCTGTAACGCTGTATCCTGGTCACGGTGGCTGCCTACTTACTTGGGTGACGTTGTATTGAGGATCTTCAATGCGGTTGGAAGGCGCAGCTTGATGACACAGCAGGCTTCAGTTTTAATATTCAAAAGAACAAATAGTTATTATACGATATGCGACATTCAACTTAAGAAATATATATAAAAAAAGACAATATACATTTAACCGGATACAGTGCCTTTAATAAGAAAAGTAATCATATAATTATTAAGCAAGAAAACTATATCAAAACCCTAGACTTATATATAAAAACAAAATCCAATTAAAGCTTTCGTTATAGCAACTGGGCACTCGTCGACGTCAGAAAAGGAAAAAGAAAAAGGAAAGGCAAGCGCAAAGCAAAAAAAAAAAAAAAGAAGAAGAAGAAGAAGACAAAGAAAAATAAACAAAGCGGTTTATATTTTGACGTTAGACTATACGGTTCTATAAATCAACGAGGGCTGAAAAAATAAAGTAGAAGTCAAAAATGAAAATGAAAATAAAAATGAAAAAGAAAGAAATAGTTAATTCTTTTCCAAAAGTTATTCAAATACGCTAAATATATATATATATATATATATATATATATATTCCTAGTTTTATGTTTCATTACTTTAAACTTTGAATAGATACATGGGTATGTAATTATGTGAATTGTAACTAATCACTCCAAGCGTTTTGAGTTGGCGGCTAGGCAAGACGGCCCGTGACATCAAAATATCTCACGTTTCTGCTGTTAAATGTCAGCATTCAATTCCTTATGAGATGATGGAACCAAATCTTTTCTTCGTAGCTTAGTCTGATACCTCCTGGCCATAGGTCTCTTTACCTGTAATAATACCAAAGGCATCCTAATCCCTCATACGATCATAATTCTTCTTCAGGTCGATCGAGCGCCCCCTCACAACGAACCCATGATCAGACATCTAGTGGCGCTGCGCAACGCAGGTGTTTCTTTGGTACTGTCTCAACCTACTGACCTTTAAACAAACCAGCGGCTTCCGCAACGCGTCATCGAAGATGCAGTCAGCAAGCCATGGTGGCCCATACCTTCTGGTCTCATCTCTGCCGCCAAGACGAGCCGGTTTCTCCTTCTCATCCCCCCTTCGCGTACGCAGTACGTTAGTCTAGATGGGAGCAGCTGTTGAGACGCTGGGAATGGTGGCCTTGACGTGGTTGCACAATGACTCGGATGGCGGAAGCGAAAGCTTGTTGTTCCGGCATGGCTTAAACGGGCGTGTGTTTACTTTACAAACCTACGCGAACAATATGATTGCGGCGGACCAGGACTACTCATTTTTAGAGGGTGTTACTCGTAGCTCTAGCCCTCGAGGGTTGCATAGTAGCCACGCTCATCTCTCTCTCTCTCTCTTTTCTTTTTTTTCCCCCCGAAGGTGGACCTCCCGGGTATGGATGGTAATCACAAACGAAGAAGACGCTACCGTTTGCCGTGGGTTAGGTCAGGGTTAGCTCAGGTTGAGAAGTGTAGGCAGCACGATGTGGAATCGTATGTCGCTCATCAACTTGAACGATAATATAGGGGTAGCCCTGCCTTAGAGCTAGTTTCTTGGAAAGTATAAGTAGGCTTGGTATGATGTACTCCACAACTAGAGGGTCTTCATTTCTTCGGAGGTTTCTTGTGTGTACTTGGTATCTAATGACGATAGCATAGCAATCTTACACTTGCGCGTTAGGACCTGCGAACGACGGCCATAATCTTAGAGATAACCCAGAAGTTACAAATATCTGACATAGGGTATAATTATTGAACCCGCTCATGCTGAATGTCCCACTCTTGTGTAACCACAATCTGGTTATTAGCAAGTTTCCTCTCGATCCCTAAATTATGACTAGAGCTGTGCTTTTTACTAACCGGCCCCATCTGGAGGGTCTCAACAGCACATGATGCCTCAGTCTCCTCTGTTGCCCACGGGTCCTCGGTCAACTGCGTAAATTCACAGTCGTGGCGGTGCCTGTTCTCGGGCGTGCGGTCTATACGGCCCTCTGGGAAGTACAGCTGAGGGCCGCGACCCTTGTGCCTACTCGATGAGGCGTTGCCACTACGCTCCGACCACACGAAAACGCGGCTGATCTTCTGGCCCAAGGGTTGTAAGAGCGGCAGGCAGGCGTTCACGATGCCAAGGCACGGCTCCAGCGTTGACCAAATGCCGTCAGGAGTCACCGTGTACGAGACATCAGCAAGGTCCAGCTGGAGAACAGAGCGGATACGAAGACCTGTAATTATACAGACGCTTCATTCCGGAAAAGGTGAGTGTTAGTCTGCTTCTGAAGGAGCACCCCAGCTTAGTTCAATGGGGTGAGTGGGTGTTCTTACATGACTCCGAGCCCAAAGATACTCATGAGTACCAACTTCTTCCTTAACTGCATGTGCAAGCCCCACAGCAGAGGCATCGGGAGTACCAGTAAAATGAAATCAAGCACCAGATTGATGCAGGATACTGAGATGTATATGGCCGTTAGGTCGAGGCAATGCGCACCCGCCACGGTCACTAGCAACGCTGGATCCCACATAGCAGCAAATGGCGTGCATAAGAAGAACATACGCACACATGTCGACACCCAGTATGCAGCTATGAGTGCCATCATGCCGTAGCATATCCATTTGAAGGCCTTGTTTGTCGAAAACACTTTCATATAGAAGTCCAAGATGCTAACCTTGACGAAGCTATTTGTCGTTATCCAAAATGGTTCCGCGGCAACGTAGCACTTGAGCAGCCTGGGTACCGTCCACGGCCAGCGTTCCAGAAGCTCTGTCATATGGTATCCGACACCGTTGGCGATAGATGCGTATGTGAGAAGCGCACATTGTCCACAGTTGAACAGCAGCGCCAGGATGATGGCCCAGTCATTTAGAACGTAATTTTGCCCTTTCACCCACCGCGCCCAGAGCCGAAAAAAGACGGCAGCGATGGCTAATGGCGTGAAAATCCAGCATATTATAATCAGCTGGATAGCGCCCGTCGCGAGAGGTGGATTGCCTGAGAATGAAGTAGAGCCCTGAGCCTGGCGGTATGTAATAGCCGCCATTGTGATTTTCCACGAGCAAATGCTGGTATTGACTGGTAACACAAAAGCTAGAGAATAATAAGAATGGGTTGAAAAGAGAGGGGACTGCTTGTATTTCTTAAGGAAGTTTCTGTCCACCGAGTTTATTCAGTTGCTGTTTGGGTGATTGGGGTTTGTTTTCCAGTTCGAAGATGTAGGGTAGAAATGGTCTTGATTTCTCGAGCTAGTAGGCGCTAGGATCTCAACGCGCGAAGATGTGGATGCCTTGTCAACATGCATTTACTTTTAAATACTACCTATCTCAAGACGAATGCAGGCTGTACTCGTACGCTCTCCTTGCAGATGTGCCAATAGGCACGGTTTAGAATCATTCCTCTGCAGATCAACGACGAAGGCTCTCGGTCAGGGGGTGACAACCGGCAGCAACTAGCAGCACTAGGACGAGATACATCGTGTGTAGCCGAGTCGTGTC
The DNA here is from genome assembly GCA_001051155.2 of Chrysoporthe austroafricana. Taxonomy (NCBI): domain Eukaryota; kingdom Fungi; phylum Ascomycota; class Sordariomycetes; order Diaporthales; family Cryphonectriaceae; genus Chrysoporthe; species Chrysoporthe austroafricana. The sequence continues at coordinate 268,855 of JYIP02000013.1, forward strand.
ACACTGTGCCAACGCTACCGTTGGAACTTCGACAACCAACTTTTTCTTGCATGCAAGAGCACCTACGACACCACAGAAATAAAACAATTTATACCATATATATATACCTTGAACCTTTCTTTAGCATATATTTTGCTAAATTATACGAATTATAGAACACTTCGTGAACGTAATTGTTAAGCGGAAATGATACGTAAACAGTAAGTTCAGAAAATCAATAGAAAATTAAAATTTTACAAAATTGAATTAATAATATAAAAAGGGTTAAAAGTTTTATGTTCGTATTTGAGTTGGAAAAAAAAATACCTGTTTTCTGCTTGTTTCTTTGTTTGGTTCGCTAAATGCAGGTCAGCTCAGTACGAACTAAAATTATGACATTTTAACATTTTGCCGATCGGGTCAGATGCTGCGCCTTCGGACTCAACAACTCCCTTTCCCTATTGAGAAATAATGCGACTGTTGGGCGGGGGAAAACGCATCGATAAGGGGCCCAACAGCCAAGAACCATTTGCCTGGTGTTACATTGCGACTGTTAGATGGAATAATAACAAGTCCAACAGCCAACAAGCAAGCAACCAACAGCCAAGAACCAACCACTCTCCTTGTCTCGTGTGCTATAATGCGACTGTTGGGCGGGGTAATTGCATCAGTAATAGGTCCAACAACCAAGAACCAACAGCTCCCCTTGCCTTGTGTGTTACATTGCGACTGTTGGATGGAGCAATAACAGAACCAACATCCAACAAGCAAACAACCAACAGCTACAGTCCTCTCTTTGAGACTTTGAGACATACCTAACAGAAAATTGTTGACAGTGACTGTGCGTGATCGACTGTTTCTATGCCACAGCCCCACTGCAAGTAGCAGGGATATCTCAGCTGATCCCAAGTCAATCATATTTACTATAACTGCGCCTGCTTCTATCCTTACATTTTTTCCTCCAAGCGCCTGACCAAGATGATCCTCTTGCAGTTGGCTTATCCTTTCCCTTCTTGGTACACATTTCCTCGCTAGGGATTAGTATCATTCAAAAATATGGCCGCGAAGCAGAACGAGTACGACTTTGTTGTCGTAGGCGGTGGCATTGCCGGTCTTGTTGTGGCTGCGCGGTTAACAGAGAACCCAATCGTGCGTGTTCTCGTCCTGGAAGCCGGATCGAATGCTCTCGAGGATCCCAGGGTGTATATCCCGTCGATGTGGTCTGATATCTTGGGAACCGATCTCGACTGGGACTTCTTGACGACGCCACAGGTGCGCTCAAACTTCTGACCAAGCCCGTGGGTTGCTAATTTTGAAACCACAGGAGCAAATGAATGGCCGGCAAATTGGTCAGCCTCAGGGGCGCGTTCTCGGAGGAGGGAGTGGTTTGAACGCTGAGGTTTTCGTGCCTCCCTCAGCGGCCGGCTTTGATGCCTGGGAATCTCTTGGCAATAACGGCTGGAGCTGGAAAGGGATTGCGCCATACTTTCGCAAATTCCATACGCTAACTCCTCCGCCGGATCCCGAGACTCGCGAGCATCTGGGCATCGACTGGATTGACGACAAGGTTACGGCGACCAGTGGCCCTATCCAGGCGATGTTCACCGATACGAAAGAGAACCCTTTGGGGAAGGCCTGGATCGAAACTTTCAAGACGCTTGGTATTCCTTTAACGGGCGACCCTTTTAGCGGCCGCTCTACAGGAGCCTTTAGCTGTCCGGCAAGCATCGACCCCGCCACGAAGACCCGTAGCTATGCCGCCAGCGCCTACTATGCCCCAGCGCGCGAGCGTCCCAACCTGGAGCTTGTCACTGGCGCTACTGTCAGCAGGATCGTTCTTGACAGTGGCTCAGAAGGCACTACTGTCTCCGCTAGAGGCGTCATCTATAAGACCCAGGAAGGATATGACGTCGAGGTAAAGGCGAGACGGGAAGTCATTCTCGCAGCCGGCGCATTCCAGACGCCGAAGTTGCTAGAGCTCTCAGGCGTGGGCGACAAGCGCAGGCTTGAGAAGGTCGGCATTACCTGTATGGTGGACAATCCCAACGTTGGCGAGAACCTCCAGGATCACATCATGACGGGCGTGAGCTTTGAGGTCGCCGACGGCGTTATGACAGGTGACTGTCTCCTTCGCCGGGAGCCAGATATCGTCGAGGCACTCATGCAGATGTACCAGAAGCACAAGGCAGGGCCACTAGCAGGCGGGTCACTGATCAGCTACGCCTTTATGCCTATCATGTCGGTGGCTCTGGAGGAGCTTGATCCTGGGACGAAGCACAGCCTCCAGAAGGCCGTGGAGGAAGCATACGCGGGGCTCACCGGCGTGTCAGACTTCGAACGCTCCCACGCCAGGTTCGTCGCTGAGCTCTTGCAGAATCCATCGGAAGCTACGGGCGCCCTCTTTGCCATTCCCGCGCAGGTAAACCTGCATAACGGTCCAAAGCAGAAGGGAATGACTACCAATCCAGTCAAAGGCGACTACCTGAGTCTGGGAGCTGCTCTCATGCACCCGCTCTCACGCGGCAGCAGCCATATTTTTTCCAGTAATCCCTACGCTGACCCAACCATCGATCCTCGCTATTTGAGCCATCCGCTCGACATGGAAGTATTTGCGCGACACCTGATGGCCATTGAGGTACTCGCCAAAACGGAGCCGCTAGTGAAATTGCTCAAGCCCAACGGCCGACGCGCCCAGCCTGGACCAAACGGGGCAAAGGTCGACACGCTAGACAAGGCAAGGGAGTATATCCGTGCCACAACGCTCAGTGACAACCACCCTGTTGGGACGTGTGCCATGCTGCCTCGTGACAAGGGCGGCGTGGTAGACCCGGATCTCAAGGTATACGGAGTCGACAACCTGAGGATTGTCGACTCTAGTATGATGCCCATCATTCCGCGGGCCAACACGCAGACAGCAGTTTATGCCATTGCTGAGAAGGCAGCGGATCTGATCAAGGGTGCGTACTCATGCTGAATGATGTGCCCTACCAACCACTGCAGCGTGACTGGTGTAAGAGAATCGGAGGTTGACGGACGTCGAAATACGCATGAGCAAACGAGTATTAGCTTGTTCTAAAAATTTGGATCATATCGATCGATTGATCCATCGTTCCGTAGCCTCAGTATTGTGCGTCTTTCTATAATAAATCCATGCTTGTGCTTCAATGCGCTGTGCCACAGCAATTATTCTAGTTAAAGCCTTTCGTTTAATCTAGAAATCGTACATAAATAACTCCATTAGTTTGATTAACGCTTTGTGCTCAGTGTGCATTAAATTAATAATTGTCGCCATCTTCGTTAATGGAACGCTTTTAGAAATATAAATTGTTGTGATAATCAAAGCGCCATCAATCATCTTCTTCGCCAATCACATCGTTGGTAGGACTTAGCGGACCGAGGATGATGGTGTGGACCTCAGCGCTCGAGAAATCCTTCACGTCCACAATGTCCCTAGGTGCCAATATTAGCAACATTGAGGGTGCTCGCCACGTTCTCGCTGCAGCAGGAAGGGCATTGTAATCTAGGAGAAACATACCAGCCGTCTAGGTTCTGGCCATAGCGGTCCAAATGTGCCAAAAACCTTTTGCCGTCGTCATTGTCTCCGAAGCGAACGAAATGGAGTGAGACGGGCATGACCTCTTTGCTGAGATGACGGCGCTGCATCTCCCTGATCAGTCTCTCTAGTGGCTTTTCCAAGCCACCACCGGGGCTCGCGTTCTCGCCCCAGTTTCCGTCCGTGAAGATATAGACGCTTATTGGCCTGCGGCCTCTGATTCGAGCTCCGAAATTAACGTTGAATCCGCACATCATCCTTGGGACCCGGGGAAGAACCACGTCATCTAAGAAGCGTGAGAAAGAGCTGGGCATAATGTCGGGCTCTCTCTCAAAAGAGTGATTATGGAGCTCCTTGGCGAACTTGTTAGGTCTTCTCCTGGTTTTCGTTATGACTGTCGGCGAAGACGCAAATGCAAGCTCGACCTTATTGGGATCCAGGTTCTTAGTAATTGTGAAAAGACCTTCCAGAGCTTGCTCAATTAATGAAGCATATTGCCTCATGCTCCGGGAGTCGTCAATGAGGAAGAAATGATCCCGATTCGGAACGTTGATCTTCAGCTTGTCCACCAGCGCCTGCAGTTTAGGGTGGAAATGATGCCTCCCAAGCCGCTGCTTCTTTTTTGGAAGAGTAGCCATCTCCCCGATTGTGAGTCCCTTTCCGACGTCCGCAAGGCCGTTGGCTTGACTGGTAGCGTTTGTATCGGAGACGCCAGAATCCGCATCATCGTCCTCCTGCCCAGGGTCTGCGGAAGCTGTCCCAAGCAGACGATCGAACTGGATCACTAAATCTCGTGCAGCCGCACGATCTGATGCCCTTTCCTTGCTGAAGACGTGCCTCTCCAGTATGTCTAGGACGGCAGGTGTAAGTTCGTCCTCCCGGGCCTTACAGATGCGGCGCAGCTCCTGGTGTGTTTCGTAAACAACACTCAAGCACTGGGTGCCGTTGTGGAAGCAGCCATTGAACGAGGTGTTTCGAATCCAGGAGATGCTGTCGTGGAAGGCCGCCCTCTTGTGGAAGTAGTCCTTTTGCATGGCACGTCCTCCAGCGACCCAAGCGCACGTCGCACTGAGCACAGCAGCTATGGAGAATATGTCGGCTTTTGGTGTGACCATGTCAATGACGGGTTTGGATGTCTTGAGGTTCGATCCTTTCTGGCAGTGTAAGACATTATGCGTACTTTCAGGCGAGCTATAGATATGGGTCCCCTGTGTGTTCCCACCCATGGCCGTAGTACTGCTCGACTTTGATCGTGTGACGCGACTGAACAAGCCAAAGTCAACAATCTTCGGTGTGAAGTCGTAGCCGGGTGATGGCGCGTTCATCGAGATCAGTATATTGTCAGGCTTGATGTCTTCATGGATCCCAAAGACCTCGGTATTGCCTTCGACCAAGTGATGAACCCGCTCGAGCCCGTGAAGTACCTGCGAGAGGCTCCTCCAAAATTCGGCAATCTCTTCTCCCCGGGGAGGGGGTGTGTTCTCGAAGAATTCGGCAAGATTTCCTCCTTCGAGCCATTCCGTAACGATGTTGTAGGTCCCATGCTGCCGGAAAGACCCAATATACCTGATGATGTGGGGCGATGGAAAATTCGAGAACATGCGGAGGGGTTTGATCTCGTTCTCGTAGGTGGGCTCGGACCTCGCAGTATGGTATGATTTAATGGCGAAGGTACGGTTACAGTCTTTGGGGCTGCTTGCGGCCTACATTGATTGCTCAGTATTTCTACAGTTGCAGTGGGGTCATTTATTTCTGTGGGAGGCAAGACTTGGGGAGATGGAGGGAAGCAGACATACGTCCCGGAAACTGCAGCCATCATGAACGGTTACTTTATGAACAGACGCGAGATTGCCGTGAGCAATTTGCTTATGATTCACAAGTGGCAGTATGATGCTCGGATCGAGATGTACATCTTCCATATCGGTCGAATCGATAGCCAAAGGGAAGAACATCCATTGCTCTGCGCGTATGCTGTCGAATAGATGCGCAAACTGGGCATTTTTCTTGGGCCATGGCAGAGGATAATGAGTCAACGGCAACTTCTCATCGCTGAGCTTGTGATTCGTGAAGTGGACCAAATGCCGAGCCTGCCCAGTGTACGCGAGAAGCGAAAGGGTACGCAAATAACGGGTCAGTATCGTGTCGACAGTGAAATACAGCTCGAGTTCGCGAAACAGCTCGCTGATTTTCTTTCGGGTCCAGAACCTCCTCAGGGCACAATATGGGACGTATCTCGGAGCTCTATGTGTCTCAGAAAATAGATCATGGCTGGACAGCGCTTCACTCTCGACGAATCGGCCAAACTCTAAAGAGAATTTGTCGATCGGGGTAGATTTGGTAGAGGGAAAAGTCTGGGTGGTTGCACCGTGGCGCCCTTTGGAAGCCTTTCGTGGCATGATTCGCCGGATCAAGAGTCCGCTGGTGTGGAAGGACAATCCATCCGAGAAGGGCTCTGATGTATTGGAAGAGGAAATATTGAAGCCCTGTGCAGCTTGTGGAAAGCCATCGGTGCGTACAATGTGTGCAAAGGCGGATTACCTTGGGACTGATCTGATATTTCTCAGGATCACATGTTGCGCTCGAGGCAGTGCGCAGCCATGGGATAATACACTGCGTGAGCGCATGAAGCCTGCCACCCACCCGAAGCGGGATGCTTACGAGCGGATTCATACGCCGCTGCGGGGGCGAAGCCACTGCTCACTTCAGCTCGGCGGCATGGGATGCAACATTGTCGATAGCGTCCTGCCTAGTCCAATCATGGTGCAGTAGAATGCAGCCCTTCCATGCAGCAGGGAGCAATCCAAGGTTGTAGAATCGCCGGAGGATGCACGTACACGCAAACAGATGGGGCAAAATGATGGGTGGGAGGGCAGTACGTCTGTGCTGGAACAGTGCAGACGGAGAGCCGGGAGCAGAGCCTCATCCTCGCTAGAGTAGATAAAAAGTTTGACTGCTCACAGATGGGGGTAAGCTTCGCCACCACCCGCTGGCCGTAAGCGTCCCGCTCATAGCCCCCGCTTTGCGAAGTGTAATAATGGCCTCAACAACCAACAAAGTGTCCAAATACCATCTGCAGCGAGGAGACCTCAAAGCGCATCTCCAGACGCTATTCCCGGGCGTGAAGATCAGGATCAACGACCCCGTAAGTTCCTCTTGGCCACAGTTCAATTCGTAGCTTACGTCTTTAGGACGAAGAGAACGGCAAATACTTCGAAGTAAAACTACCGAGGAAATTAACACTGGTCGGTAACCTGCACTTTGTGTATTTTCGCCATTCTTTTCTTTCATTGAGTATTTCAACAGGAAGAACATAATTATATCGAAAAGCATGTTGCGAAAAATCCCCACCAAGATCCTAAGGAGTCCTGGTGAAGCAGTTTGATGCGGCAGCTGAATGAAAACTTTGGGGGCGGAAAATTTGTACTGAGAAGAATACGAATACCTACTAGCTCCTCCAATTCTCCGTGTCATACAACTGTGACCCCCTTCTCAGTATGGCCGATGCGGATCATGGCGCTGCTGAAGATGACTGGCCGATGGTTTCCAGCCTATAAAATCCGCCTTACGCCCGTCAGGCCCCTCGGACATGCATGAGGTAGCCCTGGAGGCCACCGAGGCAGACTGGTCGCGGTGGAGATGCGTGCTTGAAACTTTAATTGTCGCCGAGGCGTCCATGCCATTCTTAAAGTCACCTGAAAGCTGACACTGGACTTACCTCTTCGATCTTCATTCACAAACAAATTGAGCCATCGATTCATTATAGTCCTTTGTGAATATGGAGACGTTAACCACGAAGGAGGCGTTCGACCATGCTCTTGAGGCTTGCCTCGACTACCCGTCTAAAGATACCGTGATTAGAACCGACATTTTCGGCCATGCCAGGGACTCTTTTCGCAAGCGCCTGAAAGAGAAGGACATTTTCCATGCGACGTATCGGTCGTTAGGCTTCGTGGATCTTCACGAGAGTAGCCAAGGTCAGCGTGGCACTCCTCATTAGAGCCTTGGGAAATTGTCGAAATGCTCGAGGACCTAACACTGCTTCACTACAGCCAAGTTTCACCCGATCCGGAATATTGACACGGTTCAAAAGCTCGAGGGGCATTTGAATGACGATGACGGTGCGCCCTTGTGGAGGGTGGTGTATGTATTTTACAACACTTTCCGCACCTCTTTGCACGTATTGACAGCGTCCACCAGTTTCCTCCAATCTGCCTCCTCTCGAGGCTCGCTCGGATGTACCCGAGAGCAGCTGGCCCTACTCTTGACGTACTACCAAGTTATGCCTTCGTTCTTGGACCTCGTTCTGACTTTTGAACATCGTGGTCGCCCACTCAACCGTGCTATGTTCCGATGCGAAGACTATCTAGCCGAGGACGCTGCGCCTTTGTGTCTTCCAGAGCTCGGCCGCTCTGGCATGGTGATGCAGCACGCTTTTAATCTCCTGTCTATCGAGCACGACGAACGGCCTGGTATCTCGGGAAAGTGGTTCCAACGCCAAGTAGCCATGTACCACTCCTTTGATGTACAGAATGGACGCAGTCTGTGGATTGTGCTCAAAGGTAACTCTCTCATAGCGCGCCGCTTCTTAGCCTCTGCTGGGAGCCACAGACACCTCAAAGCAAGCTCTATCAACTCGCCAGAGACCTCCTTTATCGCGGCTTTACAGGTCCATACGATGATGATGGATTGGTGTGTCGAAGATTGGGCCGACTACATCGACCACCTGGAAAACACGCTTGAGAGTATGGCAGCTGATGCTAGGATGGCTCATGTTGACGATGCCACGAGGACTGAAGAGATTGCTTCCACGTATGGCGCAAGAAGAACAAGTACAATGCGATCATACAAAGAGAAGCCCTCGTCATCAAGACGGGGCACTTTCGAGCTTTCTGAAAGCCAAACTCTTGAGGGCTCACCAACGACTGCCCCACCGAGCCCGACTACGCCAAGAAAGGGGACGCTATCTAGATCATTTTCGGATCTGGTGCCTGCTATAAGGAGACTATCAACCTTCAGAAATCACAAGGAGAAGGGAAGCTGGTCCGGCGACGTTGAGTCCGGTACTGTCAGCGAACAACACGCTGAGGACGACCAGGAGGATAGCGAAGGAGTAGATGAAGGGGCTGAGCTCGCCGAGTTGGGCAAGAACTTCTCCTTCAAGCAGTTTCAGCGCTTGAACAACTTGGGAGATGAAGTAGAGCAAGCACGTGTAGCCATCGAGCAGAATAAGGGTGTGCTCGAGGAATTGAGGCATCACTACGACGAAGTGAGAAATTCCTACGGTTTCAAGTCATACATCAACGCGGGCAGGTGCCAGAACGAACTCGCCGCCTTCAACCGTCGGGTAAAGGGTATCGAGCGAGAGTTGGACGTTCATTACGGCCGGTTCACCTCTTTAGCCAGGGCGTTAGATAACGAGAAGACCATGGTGAGTACCGATGTTGGCGTTGCATGAGTATGCAACAGAACTCTGACTTGAGACCAGTTCACGTCGATTCTACAGTACAAGAGCGAGAAGACTTCGGAGTTTTTCGCCAAAAGTGCCAAGGACTCTTCCGACAGAATGGAGCAGTGGACCCTCGAGATGCATAAAATCGCAGTCAAGACCGAGCAAGAGACGGTGTCGATGCATGTGATTACTGTCTTCACGCTGATCTTTCTGCCCGGGACGTTTCTCGCGGTAAGACTCTTCTATCAGCGTTATTATCACTACTTCCAGAGGCTCCTTCCGGCAGGTCTTCTGACGTCGCCACGTCAGACATTCTTCAGCAGCGGTATTCTCAATTGGAGCGATGATAACTCATTGGATGTGCGGAACGGAGCTATGAGCTTGTTCTTCTACATCTGCGTTCCCATGATGCTTTTGATCATCGCGGGATGGTACTTGCTATATCTCCTGGCAAAAAGAAAGAGTCGACAGAGGTTGGAGAAGGTATTGAACGATGTAGAGAGTGAAGTTCATGATATTACTCAGAATTAGCACTTAGCAGCGGTTCTGTAATTTTCTGCCGGGAATAGCATCGGCTTTAGCGGTAGGTGGGAATTGCCTGATCAAGTTAGGCCTTCTAGAGTCATGGGGGCGACATGTCACACGCCCCGCCTCGTCGTCGTGACCGTCGACCCAGGATGGGACCAGAGGGGATGCAGGAGATCTTTAACAACATTCCGGCTCAGAGTGACAGCCTTCTCGCAAGACCTACCCCAGACCGTTGTTTGTTGTTCCGTTGCAGCCACTCAAGGACTTTTCCAAGTAGAATCCACGAGGAGCCGAGACGTAGCCGTACACAACATTCCGGGTTGTCATAGAGCTTGTCTCATGATTCAGCCTTGACCATCTCTCATCCATGGCCGCCACTCACGAGCTATCAATGGATCTGCCCATCGTTGACCTCGATCTCTTCCTCCAACAGCCCCACGACTCACCTGCTGTTGTCGCAGAGTGCAAAAAGGCAGCTGACGCCCTTATCACCTATGGCGCCCTGGTCCTGCACGACAGCCGGGTTTCAGAACGGGACAATGATACCTTCCTGGATCTGCTCGAGGACTACTTTGATCAGCCTGAGGAGGCATTGAGGAGGGATGAACGGCCCGAACTCAGCTACCAGATCGGCGCCACGCTGGAAAACACGGAAAAGCCCAAGTGTGCGGTCGACGAGCCATGCCTGAACGTCATCGCGAGGCTCGCGCCCGACCAGAGGCCACTGGACATCACGGGCCACCAGCCAGATCCAAAGTGCAGATTTTTCTGGAAGATGGTCGAGCATCCACCCTACGAGACCGAGTTTCCCGGTTTGAATGCGACGAATGTCGTGCCTGAGACACATCACATCAAGGAGCGATGGGAGCCAACCATGAATCAGTGGGGTGCATCGATGAAGAATGCGTGAGTACGAGTAGAATAGTGCTTCTGTCTGTCTCTCGGGCACTGACGGCGGGTCTACAGAGTATCCAGCCTGGCAGAGATGGCAGCGGCTGGTCTGGGGCTATCGGAGAAGACGTTCAGTAGTGCAGGCCGGTACGGCCCTCACATTCTGGCGCCGACCGCTTCAGATCTACGAAAGTATGGAGACAAAAACACCATCCTCGCCGGCTTCCATACCGATCTCAATTTTCTAACTATCCACGGCCGCTCACGGTATCCGGGTCTGCATATCTGGGCGCGCAACACGGGCAAGCGCATCGCGGTCAAGATCCCGCCAGGCAATTTTCTGCTCGTACAGGCGGGCAAGCAGCTCGAGCACCTGACGGGGGGTCTTGTGAAAGCGGGATATCATGAGGTCGTCGTGAATGAGAGCACTTTGGAGACGATTGAGAGAAGGAAAAGGGACTTTGCGGACCGGCCCCTCATCCGGATCTCGAGCACCTTTTTCTGGCATCTCTCCAGTGATTTCGACCTCGTTCCTATTCCCGAACTTGAGAAACGGGCGAAAATGCTGAGATTGGAACAAGTCAATCTCGGTCGAGAGGAGGGAGAGGAGGTCCAGTATCCACCGATGAAAGTCGGGCAGCAGGTGCAGAAGTGAGTGGATCTACCTCCGGTGTGTCGATTTTGCCTTTCTCTAGATGCTGACAGTGATTGGCAGCGAACTCAAACACATCGCACTCATGGCGTGATAGACGGGCCGTTTTGAGATCCGATCCGAAGTCGTGCCATCATCCGTAGCCGCCTTCCATTGTTGAAATTTGTTCAGCCTTCATTTTGGGCTTATATATGAATTGTGATATCCAAGTAGGTCATAAGGTCTAACTCGAGAGCACGGTTCTTCGTCTCCAAGCGTCGCGAGCATCACGATCTTACCTCGTCAAACATCAACCCCTGCCAAGAAAACGGGACACCAACGCCACATCGTTGTCCAGACTGACCCAGACGGATCCTGCTGTGAATGAGGACAGCAGCACAAACGTCAAGATTGCTGCGCCAGCCTTGTCCGCCGCCGTGATTGGTCTTATCGCCCGTTCCCACGGTTTGCCACCATATCCAGCCGCCGAATCGCCGGTACTCGTTCCCCCAGTCGTGTTCGTCACCGGTGCGCCGCCGTCCCCTCCCGCGCTCGTCTCTGCGTTGTTCGTCGCTAGCAGGCTGACCAGCGTCGCAAGGACGTTCATCTGCTGCCCGGCACCGATCGTGTTATCCCAAGATCCCTTATGCCACTGAAATCCACACATGCGGCCACTGGTGCCCCCAGTACATGTCTTGACCGCGGCTTGCGCGCTCGTCTGTAGCACCGACATGATCGTCTCGCGCGTGAAAGGTGCCAGCTGCGCAGTCACCGCCATCCAGCGCGCCACATAGCCCTTGAAACTCAACATGTCCGACGTGCAGGTGCCGCCGTCCTCGCACGCGACCTCGTGGGCTATGTTATCCGGAAAGAATACTCTGATCGTTCCGTTCAGGAGCGACCTGACCTCGGTTTCCCAGAACGCCGATTCGCTATCGCTCATAGTCGTGTTGTCGGTCTGCGCTGAGGTGTAATTGTACATGAAAGCTGCACCTTGCAGAAGCATGCCTGCGTTGTAGCTGAACTGGGCCTTGTTTACATCCGTGCAATTGCTATCCACGTGAGCACCGTCAAAGACGTTATAGTCGGCGTCTATATAGTGCAACTTCTTGAGCCAGTCATAAGTATCATATGCCCAAGAGTAATATGACGAGTTCGAGGTATAACGTGCGAGGCGCGCGCCCATGTTGAAGAAGCAGGCGTTAGAAATAGCTGGATCCGTACTTTAGCTGATAGCTCCGGCCGAGGGCGGCATCAGACGCCAGTGGGGGAAAGGGACATACTGTTCTTGTAGTCGTATCCATTGTTATGGGCCGGAATCTGCCACCTCAGTCCTCCGTTACACGTCCCATCGTGCCTGTCCGGGTGGGCCTGTGTGTTGAACACTGCCTGTGCGAGGGCGAGCCACTGCCTGACATCGTCCGCAGGCGGATCCGGAAACAGCGTCTCGGCAGCCAGCATGGCACTGAGGCCCCAGAATGCCTGGTCGTCGTTCCCAAGCGATGCTGTCCAGTTCGGGTGCATGTAGTTGTTGTCTGGTCCCGTCTGGAATAACAGCGCTTCCTTGGTGGTGTTCACATAGGACGGATCGCCTGTATAGTGCCAGTAGTCCACCATCGTGCCCCACAAGGCGCCCCCCTGCCACCAGTAGTAGTCTCCATCTGGTGGAGGGCCGGGTAGGATTCCTGGGACCTTTCCAGTCTGATTGCCTTCATAAAAGGTGTCGAGAAGGTCAAAGGCTACGAGAGCGGCACCGTCTTTGATGGACTCTGACACAGCAACTGTTAGCGCTTGAATCATACCACAGGGGCCAGAGGCTCCCAGCGGGGTACACATACCGGGGTCGTTCACGTCTACTATCAGCTGCGCTGATACTGCTGTCACGAATGAGAAGAGGGCCAGGGACCAGCGATTCTGCAACATATTGAGAGAAGCCTGAGGTCAGTGACAGTGTGGACGCAAGGGGCAGCATATTCGTGTCTTAAATAAACGAGCTCACCATCCCAAGTCCGGCTGCAGGAGGATCGCATTCTCTCTAGGCCTTAGCTTTACCACCAGCCAAGTCATTGCCACAATTCATATACAGCCAACTGCGTAGCCAAACCCAAGGTTGCCTGCCAATATTCCTAGTATGGGCAGACGTTCTCGACAGCTAAGTGCTCGTATTGCTCAGGGGTAGACGGTTGCCAGAGGTAATGACAAGGCGCTGCGGACTTGGCCTGCTTGGCTGATGCTTGGCCGTTCCAACAGCCAGCCACGTAGGCATGGCGTGCCAGCAAGCGCTGACTTGTGTCTTGGGATTATGGCTTATTCTCACACTATGTGTTTGTGATATGAATAACTTTTCCTCAGAAGAGCCTGCAAAGCCAGGCATGTTTGAACGCTATCCGTCAGAATCCCTCCATGGCAATAATTGTCGAGGTTTGTTTAGATTCTAGCGACAAATCGGGCTGGCGGCAACAGTGCAAGGCCTACTGGTTGCAGGAAGAGGTGGGTTGGTTTAGATCACCTGCCAAGTCCTCGGCGCCAAGTAGGAAATTTCAAGCGCCGCCAGCATGGGCCGCCTAACGATCCCGAGAGGCCGATGCCAGGCCAGGTTTAACAGAGACTCTCATCTGGCCAAGAAATTGTCTCGTCGAGATTCGTAAATGCGTGCTCAGGGAACAGGCCAAACCGCTCAACACTCATCATCACAAATATTTCGAGACTTGGTGGCGCAGGCCAGTTTAGCGGGGCCTTCTTGGCTCGCTTTGAAAACCAGAGTCACTCGCAATTACTACCTTCACTGCTCACTCCCAAACAGAATGCCGTTCTGCTTCCTCATCGCCTCCATGACCTCAATGACGTCCTTACTCAAGGCCCTCAGTGCACCCTCTGCCTTTCTGTCCTTCTCGGAAACAATCCGTCCCAGCTCTTTCGCCTCCCAGGTCAGGTTCAGCATCCCCGTGTACTCAGGGTTTGTGTCAGCCAATTGCTCAGCATCCTTCGATCCTCTGGGCACAAACTCCATGGTGTTAATATCCGTGACGCCTGTGGCCCCGTTGATGCGGATCGTGCCCTTCTCACAGTAAATCTCCGTGGGCGCGGTCGAGGTGTAGATCTTGCTTGTTTGAACGTGGACAGTGAACTTCTCCTTATGCTTCGAAGACTCGGCAGCATAGTTCATAATGATGTGCCCACCGCCATCAACGCCAGTGCGGATGATGAAGGGATAGTAGGCTTGCGAGGCGGGCCTGCCGAAGAGGGCGAGTGTGAACATGACTGGATAGCAACCCATATCCCAAAGACTTCCGCCGGAGAATTTGGGTGAGAGCACGTTGGGCTCTTCGCCCTCCAGGACCTTGGCATAGCGGGAGGAATACACCGCCATGTTGATACTCGCTCCATATATCGGCCCAAATTTCTCAATCCTCTTGGAAGGGTCATTAAGGAGGGTTTGAAGCTTCAGGAAGTTCGGCTCCTGGATATGCCGGTATGCCTCCAGCAGGAAAAGACCCTTGGAGTCTGCCAGCTCGAAAAGCTCGCCAACTTCTTTGAGGTTTGAAGCGAAAGGCTTCTCCATGATGACATGTTTGCCGGCATTCAAGGCCTTGATGCCTTGGTCGTAGTGCAGGGAATTCGGAGAGGCGATATACACCACCTCAAGTGATCCGTCTGACAGCAGTGAATCGAGGTCATCGTAAGTTTTTACGGACAGGGCATCGGCGATCGATGGAGTCTCGGAGACGAATTTTTGTGCTGTTTCAAGTGTACGCGAGTACACAGCCACGAGCTTGAACTTTTTGCTTTCGTGAGCGGACTGCACGAAGCTATTAGTGATCCAGTTGGTTCCGATCACGCCGAGATTGAGAGGGTCCGACATTTTCGATTCGCCTAATCTTCAGAAAGGTCGAAAAGGGTGTTGTACAACGAGGGTGGAAGGCTCGAGCAGAAGCACTTCAGACGAGAAGGGTGGACAGGCTTGCTGTGATGTATCTTTGGTGAGAGTCCATCTGGCAGAGACTCTTGTGCAAGTGGGTACCTTAGGAAAGCATGACGTTGTGAGGGATAATTATTGTTCCGGCCCGTTCGGGTGTAAATCGGCGATTTGCACTCCATACCATAGTCAGTTGCCATTATCGCAGCAGGCTTCCCAGCCTTTCGTCGATAAGCGGGACGTAACTACTGACCGACACGCAAGCCTGCGATTATTCTATCTAGTGAAAAAGAAGTATCTTGGACTATGGTGTCACATCTGGGAGTGGATGCATGGTATCTGATACCCACTTTACCACAACCAAATTAGGCAGTAGTAATTCGGTATTTTCCTTTACAAGGCTTGTTATTTCAAACAATGATACAAAGTTTACTAGTTGTCCCAAGCTCCCTAGCTGCTCGTCTAAAAGACTTATGTTACTCAACACTATCTCCCGTCTCAGTATCAGTAATCAAAACAGCCAGTACCTTTTTAGCATTTAATTTAATAATATGAGCTCCCAACGTTTCAAGACATTTTTCTCTCATAGGATCACAATAAATCTGGTCCAGATCCGGCGTTAACATATTGCATACTTGTGTACAGTGGCACATAGCTCATCCTGAGGTAGCCCCCTTGGCTTCGGCTCCATTAACCTGAAGACACCGCGATACTAGGCATGTACAAGCTGCCTGGAGACAGTCGAAGATCCGCCAGTCGCAACCTCAGCAGCCATGACTTACCGTACGGTGGCGATGTGCCGAACACCGTGAACAAGAGGGGCCAATCTAAAGCACAGACTCTAAACTCTGGGGCCGGAATCGCGGATGTCCGGGCAGAATGAAGCCATTTTAGCTAAGAGGCAAAGACTCGTGGACTTGAAAGACGGACGTGATTCAGATTCGACTAGAAGCAACGACTAGCGGGGTTGACGAGAGGTTATAGGCCAGGAAAACTCGAGCATGGGCGAGTAGAGCTGGGACAAAGAATTTGTTAGATTATTATAGTATTCCCAAGTTCACACAATCAGGCAGTAGAGATAGTAAGAAAGCTACTAAGGCACGCCATGTAAGTGGTCAACACAAACATCTTGTCTTATCATCCTGCGCCATTAGCTATAAGCAAGCCAGGTTCGTGACCGCTCGTGCGTCAACGGAAGGCTGTATTAGAATCGAATAAAGCCGACTTGAGCATTTCAATACTTGCGGAATAGAAGTAAACTATTGTGCTTTTGGACAGATGGCACAGATCCACCATGAGTCTGGATTTCTTGATATACAGTCTCGAGGTTTGCCGTAAATTTGTCCAAGTTTTTTCTCTCCCCTTTCTTTTTTTTTTCTTTTCTTCTTTTCTTTTTTCCTCCTTTGGGATCATACTCGGGCTTTCATTTTTGTCCAAGCCCTCCCCGGAGCTACCACGTTTTCCCGACCCGCTGCCGCCGGTGCTACCTCCCAATTATGGGTTAGGAGCATCGGGATTCTCTACACCGCCGTCCGCCGTCCAAGTGGCGGCATACTGCACATCGTACACCGCGCTGGTATTGATGCCAAGTGTGACCCATGCAACAAGCCCGTCGGCTAATGAATCACCGAGATACACATACCACGCGATGGGGTCGACGTCCACGGCCAAGGTTGACAGAACCATATCCTCGCTGTTGGGCTTGATAACATTCGGGTTTGTGGTGTACTAAGAAACAATCAGGATTAGTACAACATGCTTGTAAGACTCTGGGATTAAACCTGTTGGGAAGAAGCTCTCAAGACATAGAGATTGGCAGAGGCGGCCGAGAGACTGCCCTGTGTCTCGGCAGTAGCAGAGAGTCAAGGGGAAAATGTACTCACAGGATAGACGGTGTCGGCATCGTCGATCAGGTCCTGGTCATAAAAGATCTGGCCCACGTAGTCCAGGGTTCCTGCGCCCCACAAGAGAGTGTTGTTGGGCAGGACGGTCGTGTTCTGATGGACGATAATATGCGTGTGAGTAGCACGTGGAGCATAGTGGCCTGGAAACAACAGCTGAACTTGAACAACGCCTTCGTCGTCGGTCGGCCAGATGGCGCGAGAGAACGTCGTGTTGAGGATGCTTGGGTCTGTGCCATCACCATTATCGGTGTTGTCGGTCCCGCTGTATACACCAGTTGCGTTCGCTTGCCAGAATTCGGTGTACTGGTTGGCAACGGGCTCACTTTTTGACGGCTTTTAGTCAGTAACTTGCAAGTCGAGCGCCTCATGAGGTACGAGCAAAAGATCTCGAACAGTTTTCCTCTCCCCAGACATCCACCGGCGTAAATCTCATGGGAGCCTTCATGGGGCAAACGGAAAACACCGGGCGTGGCGAAGTTGCTTACCAGGTGCTGGTGTCGATGATCTGTACATCGAGTGTCATATTGATGCCAGGGAAATTTTCGATGGCGTTCTGGCGAATCAGCTCGTCGCGGACATCTATGGACGGAATTACGCATCAGTTCGGGGCCGTAAGAGTGACACAAAGCGGCAATAAATCGAGATCTGAAGCGGAGCACTTACAGTAAGGTCCTTCAGCCAGTGGCTCGATGGAAGGCCACAGAAGACAAGACGTATTGTCACCGAACACAGCATCTTGAGATGTGCTGAGATTGACGTCGGGATCGACAAGAGTCTCGTTGTGATCGGTGTCAAGAACCGAAGTGAGATCACGCTTCCGATAGTAAGGGGCTGTACGAGAAAAGCCTGGTCAGTACCGACTTCTACCCTTGAGAAACCATGAGAATTATCAAATTCGGTACACTCACTGTCAAGCTGGATACCGCGCTCTGCTCGGAGCTTGTCGACGAGGGCCTTGCGCCGCTCAGAAGCCCGCGTCTCGTGGCCGCGAGACTGAAACTGAGAGGCACATCGCTTGCGGAGATGCGACTGATCCCTCAAGAAGAAGTCTCGCTGTGTCATCTCAGCGGCGTGAGCATCATGGCTCTCACCAGGGTGAGCAGCTGTGAAGGGGGCGAGGCCAGCCGCGGCCAGGGCAGCTAAAGCAACGATGGAGGAGCGAATTGACGGCATGTTTGTCTTTATTGACAGTATGAGGGCTCCAAGCAAGCTCGGTGCTTCAGTGAATCGGTAGCTGCCATCGTAGCAACGAGGTTCCTGTCCTTTTTATCTCTCGACCTCAATGCTCAAAACGCGCGTACACCACAGGCCAGTCCTGCAGGGGTGAAGCCCTCTGTTGTGTCTGGAGGAGCAGGATCTTCGGTCTGGACTGGGGTGAACCCCGGCCACCTGCTCGATGAATCCATCGAGCCCGACCGGACGAGTTGACGATACCAAAGTGGTGTTTGGCGCAATGTCCTCGGGATCTGCAAGCGCATCGCTTCTCAGCGCGGCACACACACTTCTACTAGACCACCTAGCCGCCGTTGCATGCTGCAGGACCATGTGCATATGCACGCAATTATGAGTCCTCGGTCGGATTGCGTCCACCAGTGACGGTGTTGGTATTACAACAAAATCCCCAGCCGCATGCAATCCCCCACACTCCACAACTTGATCGAGAAGTCCAGATGCGTGGGCCGGATCCGACAATGCTAGGGATTATGACCATTTTGGAAGGTTGGACGGCTGCACCTCATATTGCAGGGGTGGGCTATAAAGTCATACGCTTGGAATTGTGCATGATTTGCTCCATGGCAGCGTCTGTCCTGTTCCATTAGCGGCTCCAAGGTGTCCTTCGCGTATATATTCCTCGCGGCCCCTGTCTCTGCAGCAGCACGCACTGCTCTGAGTGTCGTCCTGATCGGGATAAAAGGTAAAGAGCTTACGCGTTCTCCATCTTGGAGTGACACATGATAGCCAATTGCACGGCCACAACAGCTGGAAAATGGCCAGCCTGCGGTGCAAAACCCGCCTCAGCCACGGGGAATCTGATAGCTCACCAGAGCAACTGTCTCTACAACTTGGACCTTTGGAGGCCCGAGGCACCTCCAGCTTTCACAGCTCGCGGACGGAAGAATCAACCCACCTCCGAATGCGGAAACAGTCACTATATACTATATTGTTTCTTGACCTTTACAACCTTACCTGGGAATGGGACTACAAGTTGGGCCAGTTCATTGGCCAGCTCTTCTTGAGGGATACGGAACATAGTGCAGAGCGCAAAGAGCTGCGACAAGCCTTTTATTGCAAGGGCAAAACTGGGACACCTCACCCCGAGAAGCTGGGGCAGGCCACGGTCGGCAACGATTGCCTCTGTAGAATTCTTGCTATTGGGGACAGCACGTTGTGGAAAGGCCGGTGTCATTGGGCCTAGTGACCCCGTAGATCTCTTTTGTTGGTTTAGGTTGTGTGGTTTTTTAAGAGGTGCATGGAGAAGACGAATGCAACGCCGATGAAGATCATTGTTGTCGTAAGCGATTGGGACTACTTTGCCAGGACTAGGTGATATGTACCCCATCCGTCCACTTCCGATGTCGAGCCCTCCAAACATCTGATGCTTCCAGCACACCTTCCCAACGCTCCACTCATCGTTCAGGCCTTCGCGCCGACAACAGGACACACCGCACCGGAACCAGCATTCGCAACATCCGGGTGTTCCGCCACCTTGCCCTTGTGATGTCCCATCTGTGCCTTTGTAACAGGGCAGACCGCGTCGTCGGGCTTGCCCTCGGTGGAGGGGTGGTCGGGAGGAAGGATCGTGGTGACTGGCCCAACAACGGGGCACACCTTGTCGTCCATCTCCTTGGCCTTGGGCTCGTCAACGATGGACTTTAAGGCGGGGCACTTCTGCGCGTCGGCAGACGAGGTGGCATCGTTCTTCGCTTCGGCAGGGACAGGCACGGAAGGGTGCTTGGAGAGGTTGCCATGGTGCTCCGTCTTTGCGCCGACGACAGGGCAGGTCTGGCCCGGCTTCGAGAGGTCGACTTCAGGGTGGGAGGGGGGAAGCACGGAGTTGGTCGTGCCAACGACGGGGCAGACTCCGGGTTGAGACATCGTATAGCGCCTTCGAGAGGCTGTTGTTGTTGTCTGTCACGGTAGACACAGAAATGATGATGATGATATGGTCTTCTTCTTGGAAGATCCTGGTCTAGACAACGGCGGGCGGGAAGAGGAAGAAGAGAGGAAGAGGAACACGGAGAAGCGCACCTAGCCTTAAGCTCAACACCAGGCCCCGTACAGCCCGGTGGCCCTTGCTGGCTAGTCTGCCTACCATCTAATGCCTACCCCCTGAGCCTCCTGATTATGCTAAAACAAAGCAGTCCTGTCAGCCCATTCGCCCCGCACCCGTTGTGTTCCAGTCCCTGCAGCCATCTGGACAAGCGGGGATATCCAGGCAGTGTCAGGCCAAAGCCCAGCATTCGTTGTCCACACGAATGGTCCACCGGGCAGCCTATTCGCGTCTTCCATGGAGTGCCAGCTCGCCGTGGCGTGCAGAGGTCGTTCTCTCCTTCAAAGGCGAGGTGCTCTTCCAGTCAGCCTGGGCGTTGACGGGTGGGTCGAGGCAGACGGATCCCATCTCGAAAGCTCCATCGCGAGCCAGGTGGCAGAAAGCATGAGGTGTGCCCCCGCCCAAGGGGTCGCGAGAGGTCTGATGTCATCTGCAGCCCAGGCTGTCTCCACGCTGGATGGCCATCCAGTCATATTCCGAGCGAATGTAAGCCCACGAGACTGTCGGTTGGCGCTTCCGGAATGACTAAGCCAACTCCCTTTTCCTCGACTTCGAGGAGGGACTGCAGACGCTGGTCTGTCTGACATTGGCGGGGTGACCTGACTGGCATGGCCCTTTCCAGACCGGACGACAAGATAATCAAGTCATACGTCCCAGTAATCCATCAAAGATGCGGGCTCTTATTCGCCGCCATAGCGTGAACGTATGAGAGGTTTGCAGCCCGCCCGCCCCAAGATCTTGTGAGGGTCATCGCATACGGTCGGTCGCCTAGAGTCTACTCAGCCACACAGCGGCTTGTCGGAAGCATTAAGTACTGATGTGTCGAGGGAGGGTCGCACGAGTCATACATAGAATAGTTGATGCCCCTACATGGGAACGCTCTTAAGGTTCAGGGAGACTACCACGCAGAGGACATAAATCTCGTCAGACATTACTATGCAGACTCGCATAGACTGTCGCATACGTGGGTAGATACCAGATTGCAGTATTACTCCGTGTCTAGCATCATTTCCGATCTGGGTCTGGTGAGCGGGGCGCCTCTGTTCCCCAGGGGTGGGGTCCGGCAGATGGAATCTGATCTGAACAGCTGCAGCATGATTACGACATAAACCTCATCCCGCCTCTCCTGTCGAATATATCGGGACCAGCCAGTCAGTAGCACATCTGCCGCTGGAGGTCAGCTACTGCGTATAGACAGCCACTCGCACGCTTCACCCCAAGTTAGTTAAGGGTCGGCCTTGATACGAAGTCAGGTAGAAGGGCAGCAGGGACGGCGCCGGCTCGTAGCGCTTCTAAATAATGTCTTCAATGCCTTCAACGAAGACATCGCACGGCAGTTCCCGAACAAGTGCGGCTGACCCTGAGGATCCTAGTAGCAGGCTGGTGCGCATCGGGCGCCAGCTCCGTGTCGCTCCCGGGCGCCCGGGGGTTACTTCGGCGCGCCGAAACAAGCTTCGGAGCTTTGCGAAGGGGTTTGCAGGGCGGTCCACTGGCCACGCGTCGCGCCGTCCCCTTGATTAATACGAATCGTGGGCCGAAATGTTAGTTTCTCCCCCAGCCTGCCTCACGAGGACCCTTTGTTCTGCTATAAAGTCTCTGTACGCGCCCTCTTGCGAGTCGCCTTCCGTGCTAGCAAGCAATGATACCGTAGTTCTCTACCTGGAATCACGGCAACCAAATTTTGAACTCGGGTAACATGCGTACCGCCACGTGCATTGCGTCTTTGATGGGGGCCGTCGCTGCTCAAACGCCGGCAGGGTGGTATCCAGCTGCGAATTCCACCCTGGGAGTGAGCTATGGGGACATCGTCGTTACGCCGAACACAACGATGAGCGCTGACAGTGAGTCGTCGGAATGGAGGCGTGCCAGAAGTGAGGGCGACAGCGACTGACAGTAATATTCGCAGACGTGACGACCCAGCCGGATGTGTACTCAATCCACAACTGCACAATAGGCGATGACTCGCGGAAATACATGATCATCATGATGGACCTCAACATCCCAGACTCAGATGTCACTACGGCGGACGAGTATGATACCCTGGTTCCAGGCCTGGTCGCAAACACTACAACAAGACTGCACTGGTGGGGTGGAAATTACACGCTCGACGAGACGACCGGAGCCTACGTGAACTCGAGTGATTCACTTGCACAGTATACGGCGCCGCGGCCACGGGACGAGCTCTGGCACACCTACATCTTCTACCTGTTCAACCAGCCAGCGTCATACGTGCCTCCCGAGGCAGCCCTGAACGGAAGCTACTACAGTCAGACTACGGACGCGAGGTTCAATTTCAGCCTGGCTCCGATTCTCGAGGCGGTCGGTCAGCCTGTGGCGGGAAACTACTTCATCGCGAACGACGACAGCTGAAGGCTAGGCAGGCTGTTGGGAATTTCTTGTAAATAATTGCCTGCGTACATGCTTACAACACTCAGAAGGAAAATGTACAAAGCCGTGGTCATCACATGCTTCTTGCGGTCCGCCCAAAGGCTATCAATCTTGAAATTCCAGAGTTCAACGCTGGTGAGCAGCCATAGCACCAGCCTCTGCTATGTATACAAGCTTGCTCATCATTATTGCTTTGAGACTAACACTGGGTAGCCGCAGGGCTGGGATTACAATCTGTCGGTAGAGGGAGGTATTAACCACCCCGTATTCAAGTAATCGCTCAGAGAGGCCTTTCCCATAGAAGACGTTAGTTCTTCCACCGGGACCGCAAGTACTGGTGTACGTCGCGCTTCTGTACCGCATGTAAGTTGGATTTCGAGGACGTTGGAGGGTTCACATAAACCCGAGGATCATGAGCTCGCTGGCTAGATTAAAACCATCCTGGGTCCTGCATAGACTCGTAATGTAGGGCCCCATCCGACCTTCTTTCTCCTGCTGTAGTCCGCTTTTCTTTTGATCTGAGACATGTACTTCGTTGAAGGGCAAAGTGGCTGGATTCATGTGGGAAGCTCTTGGGCCATCCCTAATAGTCATAGGGACTGAGCTCATCTCAGCTCTAGCGAACGCACGCTCGGGAGGGGCGTTTGTCCTCTTGCAAGACACGCAGCTGCAAGATAATTATCAAAACCCGTGTTCTTATGCGGAATGCGCGAATTCCTTTTTCTCTTCCGGGCTGCCATACCGGGGCAGAGTCTCAGTGCAGCTGTTCAACATATGTATGTTACGTCGGGATATCATCGACGTCTGAGCCAGAGCCACAAGTCGATCTGCAAGCCAATATCTCGAGTGCAGGATCCAAAGCCAACGCAGAGGCGCGTCGTGTCTGAACCTGAACTCTCTGACTAGCCGTGCTCAGTAGGAGCGTTCTGGAAGAATTGGTCCCAAAACACCCAATCAGCAACACCGGGGCTGTATCCGCTGAAAGTGTCCAAACCCGCCTCGTTCCAATTGGAAA
This sequence comes from Chrysoporthe austroafricana, assembly GCA_001051155.2. NCBI lineage: Eukaryota > Fungi > Ascomycota > Sordariomycetes > Diaporthales > Cryphonectriaceae > Chrysoporthe > Chrysoporthe austroafricana. The sequence continues at coordinate 292,380 of JYIP02000013.1, forward strand.
AGGTCGAGTCCAGGGCCGGTACAGCCTCGGCATCTGCGAGCCCGCTCGTCATCTCGTGACCGCCGCCCGTCGGCTTGTTCTTGGTCCTGCTCCGCCTCAGCCTTAGCTTCGTGATGAACTCCGGCTCAGGGTCAGAATTGCTTGGCGGGTTGGCCCCCCAGGCCTCAAGCAGGGCCTTCCAGGCAGAAGTATGCAGAGGCCGCTTCTTCTCGATGATCTCCGGGTGGTTTGCGAGCGTGTCGGCCACCGTGGACCAGACTGCGTCTAGTTCCGCACGAGAGAAGAAGCCCGGCTTCGCGAGGCTGGTCAGGACACAAATGAGTGCATCCCATAGGAAAAAGTCCTTGACCTGCCAGCGCCAATACTTCAGCTTGGGGTGACAGAATACTGCATTGTTTGAACCCAGGATCTTCTGGGAAAGGTCGCACAGCTCGCGTCTCTTGGCGTCGCTGACAACGTGGTTCCTCAGGGGTATCGTGCTTTGTCGGAGACGGACGATGTTCGCAGCAGACCTGGAGATTATGAGGACGAGGTAGTGAAGAGGGTCTGGCGAGTACCATCAGTATGACGCTGAGTGCGAGATATCAGATACGAAGATCTCTCCATGGAAGGTCTTCATGGCTTCCAACACGCACCGATGATGTCACAGTATCGAAGGTACCTGTCCTCGATGACCGCTTCCACACGATCGATCAATTGACCATCGTCTTCGGTCGACCTGAGGTGGACGCTGGGTCCATGGCCGTCGTCCTTATACCTCAATACTTTCCGGCAGTAGAAGTCCGAGAGCTCGGCCCGCATAAGGACATAGATCATGTCGGTGGCGCCTTGTACCTCCTCAGGCTGCTGCGTCATGCCGGGATATATCTGATCATCGCCGATGTTCAACGGTTTCTTGACGTCCCACGTCGTTGGCGGCATGCTGATGCCAGTGCCCGAGTGCTGGCCGGCGAATCCGTCAAGAGGGACCAGCTGCCAAAAGAGGCGTCGTCGCATCTGGACCTCAAAAGGTGGCAGGCCAAGACTCTCGCCGTCACGATGTAAACCCATCCGCTGGGCGATGCGGACCCCAATACCGGTAAGCATCCAGTAGGTGTGTGGGTCCAGATAACCGCGCCCAGAAATAAGGAACAGCATGTAGGCCTGCATCACGGGCATCTCCGTCGTATTCAGCAACGATGCGTTGACGAGAGCCTGCCGCAAGGCATATTCGTACCGGGTCAACAAGACGGTTCGCGGTTCCCCGAAGTCGCGCAGGCAGTCCTCGTCGGTCAACGTATAGACTGCGAAGTGATAGATGGCAAAGAGCTGGCACTCTTGAGCCCGTGAAGCTGCTGCCGGCTGCTGTGACACCGACATAACCATCTTGGCCGTGCTTGGAACGTGCAAGATTCTGCAGAGGGGCTGGACGTTGTGGACATGGGCGCGCCAGAGTTTCATTGCATGCTCGTGGCCAGGGTGGAACTCGAGGAGGTTCTGTGACAGGCCCAGCAGCGCGCCGGAGACGGGATCATAGCCGTGCATGAAGGATGGGGCGCCTGGGTTGAGATCGTACGGACCTTCTACATCGTCGGACAGCTCCTGCATGTCTTCGGCGCCTTCGAGCCAGAGCGTGCTGTCGATATACCGCGATTTGCCACCCACAGAGAGAAGCTTGCCTGGCTTCGAGAGACAACCGCTGGTCTGAGCCGGTGGCGCAGGCAGCGGTTCCTGCGCTGTTGTGCTTTGCGGCTCATTCTTGTGTGCGGCGTCGCCAGGCGGCGACTCACCGTCTGCAGCCTCAAGAAGACCGTGTTTGCGAAGGATACGCTCGTAGCGGGCGAGTCGTTCGTGAACGTCTTCTTCAGAGAGGCGGGTCTCAGCCTCGTTGCCCTTCCGTTTCTTCCGCCGCGGCTTCGGGGGAGCCTGGTAGACACATTCCTGCTTGGACCTGACACAGGACGAGCACGTAGGGAGGTTCCTGTCGCACTTGACCTTCCGCCGAACACATAACTGGCAGTTGTAAGGCATCGTGTCAGCCGGAGGCGGCCCCGAGTCACCAGCAGCCGGAGCGGAGCCTGTGGAAGAGTCGTGAGCCATCTCCCGGCGCTTGCTTGCCATTGTGAGGTGATTTGACGCTCCCAGTCCTATCATTTCCCATCCGATGCGGTTCAAGAGTTAGCCAGAGTCGGGAGGAACAGTGAACAGCGTTTCGGCCCCGAGCAAGGATGCTTTTCGGCCCCGACGTCTGCGGCCAGGCCAGCGGATCGATAGCTTAATCAGTACGCTCACCTAGCTCCACACGTCTTTTTTGTCACCCGTTCCCCATGGCGAGGATCGCAGGCACTGTCAATGTACATTTGTCTCACCTGCACATGCTCTTTCACGCTTCTCCGGCGCGCAGATACGCTTGAGGCTTATCCGAGATGCTGAGCATCGTCACGACCAACAGGAACACCCATCCAAGGTTGGTAGCAGCTGGGCGTCATTGCACAGGCCGGCCGAGCTCGTTGCATCTTGGTCCACGGCAGCCATTGTCGTGGCCGGCTCGCCGCTATGTCTGGCTCCAACCTGTAGGTTGAGAAACAATCCGCAAGTCATTTCAGTGTGCACCGGATAGTTCGTAGGCTAGAACGGATGAGAAGAACGCACGGAGCACCTCCAGGGGTGGTTCCCAAACGAGACCCGTCACAGCTCAGGACGCCCTAGCCAAGGCCTTGTCGAGACGGCAGATGAGGACACAGACTTGCCTCCGCCTCTCGTTCATTCCACGTGTGTTGTGCGGCACGCAGGTTGTGCATCTGTCTCAGCCATCCAGGACCTCCCGTCAAGACTTCTCGCCCTCTGCAGGTCATGGACACCTACCAGCTGAACTTCGCCGGCCTGCTGGGCCTATGCGCTGCACTCTTCGTGGCGCAGTGCAGACCGGGCCAGAGAAATGAAGACAGCAAGCCGGCGGAATCTCAGGACAAGCCCAGAGCGGACGGGGTTGGCGATGCAGAGGCATCACAGTGGCCCTTTCTGGCAGTCTACGCACTGGTGATGGGCTCAGACTGGCTACAAGCAAGACCTACCCGCGCCCACCCCAAACTACACCTTAGCCTGTGTAAGAACCTCAGCTAACCTTCCGCAGGGCCCCTTCCTCTACTCCCTCTATCGCGAGGAGCACAACGTCTCCTCCTCCCTGGTGTCGGCCCTCTTCACGACCGGCTTCCTCTCAGGCGCCGTTTCCGCCTACGTGACGGGGACGCTGGCCGATAAGCACGGGCGCAAGAAGGCATGCCTGTTCTTCTGCGTGGCGTACGCCCTCTCCTGCGTCCTGACCATCGTACCCAGCCTACCGTTGCTCTTCCTCGGCCGCATCCTGGGTGGCATCAGCACGAGCCTGCTGTTCAGCGTCTTCGAGAGCTGGATGGTCACGGACTTCCACGCGCGCGACCTCGGCTCCAGGGGCGGGGACCTGTCCCGGACGTTCGGTGTGATGAGCACCCTCAACAGCGTCGTGGCCATTGCCAGCGGCGTCTTTAGCGAGTGGGTGGTGAGCGTGTCAGGGACACGCAGGGCGCCGTTCGCCGCCGCCGCGGTCCTGCTCGGCGCTGCTTTCTGGGTCATCTTGACGAGATGGGCGGAGAACTACGGCGACGCGGCAGGGAGGACGGGCGGCGAGAGGAGAGGCGACCGGCCCAAGCTGTGGGACATGCTCAAGGATCCGCGCATCGTCTGTGTTGGCCTGGCGTCCACGATGTTCGAGGGCTCCATGTACCTCTTCGTCTTCTTCTGGGGACCGACGCTCTCGTCCGCGCGCGCGTACGAGGCCGTCTCGGGGGCGGCAGCGAGCGCGGGCCCGCTGCCGTACGGGATCATATTCGCCAGCTTCATGGCGTCCGTGCTGGCTGCGTCCCTCATGTTCAACATCGCGATGGACAAGAAGCTGCTCAGGTACACGTATCTGCTGATCGGGATCCTCGGGATTGCGGATCTGGCCTTCTACCTGCTCGAGCAGCCGCGGAGCGAGCAGCTCAGCTTCTGGCTATTTTGCCTCTTCGAGGCCTGCGTGGGCATGTACTGGCCGTGCGTGGGCTACCTCAAGGGCCAGCTGATCGGGGACGGCATGCGCGCGCAGCTGTACGGCTTCTTGAGGGTCCCCCTGAACGTCTTCGTCGTGGTGTCGTTGTACCTTATAGGAGACGGAGATGCATACGCCAGAGTGTTTGCAGTCTGCTCAAGATTGTTGCTCCCAGCGATTGGGGCTCTGTACGCGATGGTTATGAACGAGGAGAGCGTACCCTAATCGGATCTTGGCAGGGTCAGCATAGCCGTTGCACGGCGTACTCATTCAGGTCCGGAGGATGGGCTGAGCTCTCGGGCCCGAGACCCGCGGCTGACGACGGTGATGGCTACTGGGCCGGGGCACCGGGCTGGCCTGACGCCATGGATCGCGCGCTAAGGTTAGCACGAGTACCATGATGTATTTAACCCCCAGGAATATCCCAATGTACTATATAGTATACTATGATGTGCTCTACCCATAGAAATAAGACAAGGCGTCCTGTGATCTTCGTTGTCTTGTTTTGGTACGTGCAAGAAGAAGCCTCAGGCAGCCTCGAGCTGGTTCCAACCTCGCGAGCACTACACTAGAGTCACTAAGCAACCAAACCGTCCCTCCATCCAGATCAGACAAGTCCACCCAATGGCCCCCTTGAACGTCCTCATCATAGGGTGCTCCATAGCAGGCCCCGCCCTCGCTACCTGCCTGCTCATCTCCGACCTCCCGGCCAGCCAGAAACCACACATCACCATCCTCGAGCGCTCCTCTCGCCTGCGGACAGAAGGCCAGAACATTGACATCCGCGGTGCGGGAATCACCATCATCCGCCGCTTAGGAGTCGAGAGGCAGATCCGGGCGAGGACGACGGGGGAGGAGGGCGTGCGCTTTGTCGACACGCGGAACCGGGTCTGGGCGCAGTTCCCGGCTGACAAGAGCGGCAAGATGTCGACGCCCACTGCGGACGTGGAGATCCTGAGGGGCACGCTTGCGGAGATCCTGTATCAGCGGGCGAGGACGGTGAGCGAGGAGGTGATGGCGCAGGGTGGGAAGGGAATCGAGTTCCTCTGGGGTGATCATCTGGACAGTATCAAGCAGGACGGGGACAAGGTGAATGTGCGCCTCGCAAAGAGGGGCGACACGCGGGCCTTCGACCTCGTCATCGGCGCAGACGGGCTGCAGAGCACGACGAGGAGCATGGTGTGGGGCCAGCACGCGGACGGCGCCGTGAAGAAGCTAGCCGGCGGGGTGTATGGCGCCTTCTTCAGCATGCCGGCGGGGAAGAACGACACCATGTGGCGGAGGTGGTTTCATGCACCTGGGCGGAGGGGGGTGATGGTCAGGCCAGGTGCGGAACGCGACAGGGCCACGGTGTTCATGACGCTCATCAATGACACCGACGAGAGGCTCCCAGCGGCAGCCGCCAAGAAGCGCGAGGATGTCGAGGCGCAGAAGGAACTGGTGAGGGAACACTTCCAGGACGCCGGTTGGGAGTGCGGGAGGATCCTGGACGGGATGATGGAGACGAGGGACTTCTACTACGATATGGTTGCCCAGGTCGAGATGGACAGCTGGAGCAAGGGACGTGTTGCCCTCCTGGGCGACGCCGGGTGAGCCTCACTCAGCTCTCTTCCCTCGGCCATCCCCCCTCCCTCGCGTCGAGCCCGCACTGACCCCATAGCAGATACTGTGCGTCCCCCTTCTCGGGCATGGGCACGACTCTCGGCCTGACAGGCGCGTGGAACCTCGCCGGCGCCATCCTCCAGCACCCCAACGACCACACGCGCGCCTTCGCGCAGTACGAGGAGAAGATGCGGCCCACGGTCGCGCGCGCGCACAAGCTTGCGCCGGGCATGCCCAAGAGCCTCCACCCGGAGACGGCGTGGGGCGTCTGGGTTCTGAACGCCATCATGTATCTCCAGGACCGCTCGGGGCTGTTCTATCTCGTGTTGCTGCTGGGAGCAGGACCGCCTGCGCATACCGTGCCGGTTGAGGATTATGGGTTCCGACAGCTGGAGGAGATGAAGTGAACGCCGGGGTCTTGTTTGTGACTATAGTGGCACCCCCCGGGGGGGTTCAAAGCATATCTGATATCCGTCCTGGATTATAGAACCTGGGGCCCAGCAGTGGTCCAGCAGTGGTCCAGAACAGTGCCCCAGTCCCCAGGTGTCAGTAGAGACTCTGTTTCCCACGATCGTGGCTCGGCCCTCCTGGCCACCAGAGGTCCTAAATTCTCAAAGGAGAAGGTAGCAATCTCGACATTATTGTCCTCGTGACTCGCTCCCGGCTCGATCCGGTGGGGGCAACGTCTGGTCAGCCCAAGCTAGTGCAGCCCGAGTGGATGGGTCCGATAGCGTCCACCAGAAGCAAGTTCTCTCGTCAGTCTCGTCAGATCATATGATCAGCACACTCACGTCAACCCCGTCCCAGGTACAGCTACCAAGGCGCCGTCTCTGGCGTCCACGGGATGTCTCGCGACTCAGCAGAGCTCGGCCGCTGCCGTCCTGGAGACATGTCATGCCATGGCGAGACGGCCAACCCCCCTCCCCCTCTCCTCTGGAATGACGGTCCGCCGAGGCAAGGGCTGTCTGTCCTCCAGGCTGATATGAAGGGCGGCGCTGGGCCGCGGGGAGTGAGGCGGCGAGGGTGGCTGTCGACGGGATCGCGAGCCGGCATATACAGCACGGCACCTCTGCAGCCACCGCATCGTCTGCAGCCGGGCGAGCGGCGTCAAGGTCGCCTCGGATGCTGCCGACGACAAGGCCCATGACGACAGGGGGCGGCGATCAGCAAAGGGGGCGCTGCGCTGCACTGCGAGATCCAGGACCCCATGGACCCCTACTCTTAACAGTACTTACTGGCTGTTACTGTACTTACATAGCGACGGGGGGGGCCAGGCCACCCCACCACCAAGTAACCACCCACCACCCACCACTACTGGTACGCAGGACCCAGTAACCACAATGCCACCCAGGCGCGCCAGGCTGCCCTGCGGCGGCCAAGCCCAGCCCAGCACGCCTCAGCAGCGCCGCAGCTATCCTCCTAGGCCAGAAGCGGCTTGGCCCTGTCGACCTGACGGCGGCCCGCTCCGGAAGCACGGCGATATATCCAGGCTGGACAGAGAAGTGGCCCTCCAGGGTCTCAGCACGGAGGAACGGTGACAATTCATGCCCAGGCGTGAAACTGGCCTGCGCGGAGGGAGGGACCAGTCGGTGCTAGGGGGCAGACCCGTCAAGGCTGAGGGGCAAAGGGGGGGTGGGAAGGAAAAGGAAGAAAAANAAAAAAAAAAAAAAAAAAAAAAAAAAAAAAAAGAGGGAGAGGAAGAAAAGGAAAAAAGAGAAGGTGGGGGGGGGTGGGAGAGAGACGGAAGGTGGGGTACTTGGGGTACGTACCTGTCAGGTTCCCTGTTCGAGCCTGTCAAAGTGGCGTGATTTGTTAGGAAAGTGGTCTGAATCAGATGCTTCTCACTGGATGCTGAGGCGACAAGCGGTTGAAGGGGGATCGCAAACGTCCACCACAACCACAAACCGCGAGCCGCCTCCGGCCCTCTCCCATCCACCACCCCTCGGGCACGAGGTTTCTTCCCCCCCTACCATAGTACGCAGTACAGCACAGCACAGCGCAGCACGGCGCAGCACGCACAGCGCAGCGCAGCACAGCACAGCACAGCACGCTGCCCGGGACCTGGTCTCGTCGCCAGCACCTCGCATGACCGCGGCACCGCCCTCTGGCAGCGGGCGCGGCAGCGGCAGCCCTCAGCGCGGCTCGGAACCTGGGCCGTCGACATCAGCCCATTTCCAACACCCTCAGCGTGCCAGCCAGCGCCTCCCTCCCCTCGCCCTCTCCCCTCCTCCTCCTCTGTCCTCCGGGCGGGCCCCCTGCCACCCAGGCGACAAGATACCTGTCACTACTCACAGGCGATAATCGACACGAGATCCTCGGGGCCCTGGTCTCCTGCGTCCGCTCTGCCGAAGCGAGCCCAGCCTGCCTCCACTCGCGTCGTCCAGCACCCCGTGGCAGGCCGTACCGCACGCACCGCCCGACGAATGAACGTCACGTCTGCTGCGCAACCTTCGCAAGCCCGTCAGGCTGTGCCCCCGACCTGCGCTCGCTGGAACGACAACGGACAGCCCTCTCCCAACCGCTGGCCCCTATTACCCACTTGCTCGCACCGTGGTCTGCATCCAGTACCACCTCGGTCACTGTCGCTGTCCCTCCTCCCGGCTCCTCCTGCGGGCTCTCACCACGGCACCACAGCACCATCCTGTACGCGCCCTGCCGCCTGCGTCCCCGTCTGCGAGACCTCTCCAGCCCAGCACCTACTTACAGTCTGGTCGCCCAGGCCGTCGAGGGGCGCCATATCCCCCCCCCTCTCCCTCCCGTCTGACGGCTTGAGCGGGGGCTCGACATTCCCGTCCGCGAGAGACTGCCTGTCGGTACTGCCACCGGTAGATCTACGCGGTCATCCCCACGGGCGCGAGCTCTACACTCCCATGTCCCGTCGTAGGTAGCCCATCCCGTCCCTCAGGCCCGACTCAGCAGAAGCAGAGCAGCCGCCTCGCCTCGCCTCGCCTCGCCTCTCGCCCTGACCACCGTCACCTGTCACGGCCGCCCCAGGTCCGTCCAGGACTAGGCGCCCAGCAGCAGCAGCAGCACTACCACCACCACCACCAGCGGCACCACCACCAGCCGCCTTTTGGCCGACGGTTTCCCCGGTTCCCGTCGACGCCCAAGAGATCGCCTGATCGCCGACCCGCCGGGACCCTGATCTTGTCCTGCAATGCTCAGCAGATAACCGGCCATGGACCCCAATCTCCTCAGACACATCGAGTACTTCCTCGAGCCCAACAGCCAAGTAAGGACACCTGCCGTTTGCTATCTCTCCGTCGGTAGTGGTGGTGCTAGCGGTGCTGAATGGCCCTACCGACGAAGACCATGCCGCGCCGACGCGCCGCTTCGAGTGCTAATCCTTCGCAGACCGGCGACATCGAGAGCCAGCAGCAGCGCCGCCTGACTGCCCCGAGCTCCAGCTCCTCGGCCCAGAACTTCTGGGACGCCGCTGGCCTGAATGTCGAGTCCGCCCTCGGCTCGCCATCCTCCGTCCCGACCAGCCTGTCGTTCGAGTCGTTCGGCCAGGCTACGACTCCCACGCCGCACAGGCCCCAGCAGTCGAGATCATCACAGCAGCCCGCCGGCCAGGGGTCAAGAGTCATCCTGCCCCCCCGCCCGCCGAAGCTCAAGACCGGGCACGAGCGTAAGCGTACGAAGCTCAGCACCGAGTCGACGCCCTTCGACAATGTCGACTACTGGATCCAGTTTGACAACGAGGAGGGCGCCGCAGGAGACGGCGCCAACCCGGACCTCAACCACCAGAAGGGCAAGGAGGCCCAGCTCTCAGCACAGCAGACACAGCAGCACTCACAACCACTCCAAAAAAGGTCAGCCTTATCTCTCTCTTCCTCCCCTTCATCATCCCCCACCCCCCTCCGGAAGGACCGGTGGGGTTCCAGCGCATCAGGGTGACATTGCGTGTCGGCCTCCGCCCGCCGGCAGCTCGACGATGATGGCATGACTGACACGGGTTGGTGCAAGGCCAAAATTACAACACTCACATACCTCGCCATCTACCACACGGGACTCCCAACAATGGAGCCCGCAGGAGCAGCAAGAGTCGAGATCGGCCGCGGCCGGACCCAGCAATCCCAGACCGCTGCACCGATCACTGCGGCCCGAGGACATGCTAGACGACGACGCGCTAGACTACGCATTATCCGAGGAGGGCGACGTGACCGCAGAAGACTTCGGCTCTATGAACCTGGCCGAGCACATGTCCAAGATTGACAACATGCCACCGCCAGAAGTCCCGCCGCGGGAGGGACTGTATTCAACACCGCTGAGCTGGGAGAAGCCCCAGCCAGGCCTGCGGCTTGATTCCCTCATGAGCATGCAGAACCCGCAGCAGCTGAGCGAGGACGAGCAGCGGCGCCTCATCGCCATCGCGATGAACACCGGCCCGGTGATGGGTGGACTGGGGTCCGGACAGTTCGGACAGGCAAGCGGGTCGAGGGGATACGTTGCCGGAGGAGGACTCCACGCGAGCCTAGGCCCGTCGTTCAATCTCGGGGGTAGTCTGGGCGGCCTGGGGGGGTTCGGCGGTCTTGGAGGCTTGGGCATGGGACTGATAACAGACGACGCGCCGCTGCTGCGACCGGAGACGCCGGCTGTTGCGAAACCACCGCAGCCACGGCTTTCCCGGACGAACACCGACAAGGGCGAGGCCAAAGGTAAGGGCAAAGAGAAGGAGGTCGACGATGAAGCGAAGCCAAAAGCCAAGTCGGGAGACCGCACGGCGCACAACGACATTGAGAGGAAGTACCGGACGAACCTGAAGGACAGGATTTCGGAGCTGCGAGATGCCGTGCCGGCGCTCAGGACGATCCAGGAGGGCGTGGTCGACGACGGGGAGGACAACACGCCAGGCAACCGGCCTAAAGTGAGCAAGGTGAGTGAACATGGCCCCCCCAGAGACGGGTATACTATTGTGGGGCAGGATGGCTGACGATCTGCAGGGCACGGTTCTCACAAAGGCCACCGAATACATCAGCTACCTAGAAAAGAAGAACAGGGCGATCATGGCGCAACACCAACAGCTCTCCCGACGGCTGGCGGCCTTCGAGCAGCTTCTCAGCCAGACGGCGCGGCCGACGTTCCAGATGCCGAATTACAGCAGGACGCTGTTTGACCCGCGAGCATTCTGCTAGAGTGCTCTGCGCAGCCTGCGGGGCTGCTCAGCCCCCGGGCTACCTTATAATACTTGTCGACATAGCTTTTGGCGTTCTGATCTCGCTTCCGGCGTCGCAATCGCTCACAGGTCCAGGCCATCAGGAGCATGAGCAGGGGAAATGACATGTCACGGGATATATCACGGATGATCACCTACTGGTGTAACGAAACGAGAAAAAGTATAGACCCACCCATCTCCAAGCAAGGCGCCATTTTCAATGGAGAGTATCCGTTTCTTTGTATATAAATGCTGAGCCATCAACGAATGTCCACTCACAACGATACTGTGGGGTCAAGAAGGGGAGGCTGTAATCGTGGTGGAGGGTCAGGCAGGCGGTCGACACCCCAGGAGACGGCCTGGGGCCGGGGTTGATGAGTTTCCACGACAGGACGAAGGCGACATGGCCGCCGAAGAGCGGAGGGTCGACACATGCAGCATTGTGATGGGGGTCTGCCATTGCTTCTGGGAATAGCTGCAGGCCAGTGCGCGCGATCAGCTGCTACCTGAACACGCGAACTTTTCCCATGTCATATACCATGCTTCCCCATGTGAAAGTGCCCGCGGGTCGAGAGGCGATTCTGTTGGTCCCATTGCAAATGCATATCCAGAGCATGTCCTCGTTGCCACGCCAGTCTCTTGAACTTATTTATTTTGTGAAGATCATGCCAGCCCCTCAACTTCGAAGGGCCTCAATATCAACAACCTCCTTGACCGCCTCCGTTGTCAGCACGATCGGCCCCGTCTCATCCACACACACGCTATCCTCGATCCTGATGCCCATGCCCCTGAAATACTCCGGCCACCTCTCGTCGTCGGGCACGTATACGCCCGGCTCGACGGTCACGCAGTGCCCCGGCTTTAGCGCGACATTCCGGCCGTACCCGGGGCAGTCGTGCACGTCCAGGCCGATGTAGTGGCCCACGTGGTGCGCGAACAGCGCCTCCAGGGCCCGGGTCCCCGACAGGTCGAAGCCGAGCTTGGTGAGCTCGGTGCGCAGCGCAGCCTCGGTCGCGCGGTGGATCTGGTCGAGGCTCAGGCCGCTGTCCGCGCGGCAGAGCGAGACGCCCGACCTCTGTACGCGCAGCACCGCCTCGTACAGGTCCCTCTGGGCGGGCGAGAACTTCCCGCTCACGGGCCACGTCCGCGTGATGTCGGTGATGTAGGTGCCGTATTCCCCGCCGGCGTCCACCAGCACCATCTCCGCGTCGTTGAGGGGCGCGTTGTTGAGGACGTAGTGGATCATGTTCGCCCTGCTCCCGCCGGCCACGACGGGGACGTACGCGGGGCCATCGCATCCGTCTGCCATGAACGCGTAGTCGAGGTACGCCTGGAGGTCCTTCTCGTACTTCCAGCCCCTCCGCATCGCGTTCGTGAGGGCGCGCCCCGACGTCCGGCCTGCCTGGCGCATATTGGCCACCTCGGCGGGTGATTTAATCACCCGCAGGGAGTTAAGGAGGGGTCTCAGGGGCGAGGTGGCGAGCATGCGGTCGCCAGTAGCGCGGAGGAGGGCATCGAGCTTCGGGTTCCGGCTGTCGTCGGTGTAGATCCCGCTCGCACCCTTTAATATGGGTCGGAGCAGGTCCCCTGCCTTGTTGATGTTCCCCGCCCTGTCCGCGTTGAAGACGTCCTCCGCGGCCTGCACGCCACTCCAGGGGCCGGACCACTGCTCCGCGGCGGGATCCTTCGGCCGCACGAGCAGATGGAATATGAAATCGCCGAGCCTGTCGCCGGTCTTCTGTATGACTGCCAGCGCCTCGGGCTCGTTGAAGCCGGTCAGGTACAGGAAGTTGGACTCCTGGCGGAACGGGAAGAAGACGGCGCCGGAGCGCCATTTGATCTCGGCGGCAGGGAGGATCGCGACGGCGTTCTTGGGGAGGGACTGGGCCAGGCGGGCGCGGCGGTCGTGGTACTCTTGGGCGGTGATGCCGGGTGTTACTGGAGACGAGGGTCACGATTTAGTGCGGCGACGGCTTGGGTTGGGATGTCGAGAGGACGTGAAAGCAAAACCCAGGAGAGGGAGGGACGCACGTTCGCCGGCCTCCAGGAGATGAGGGTGCGTCTCGTAGACGGGCTGCCCGAACTGCAGCTGGGACGCAGAGATGGAGGCATACTGTCTGCGGTTCGGCTGGAGGAGAACACGGAAGGCTGTGGAAGGCAGCGTCTGCGGTCGAGAGGCGGAACGGCTCAGGACGCCTGGCTTGGCCAGTAGCCTGGCGATCGAGGGTCGCATGCTCATGTCTCCCGGAGAGTGAGGCTGTTCACGGCGCCATGCGTGAGCATTGTGACGGCGTTGAGAGAAAGCGAAGCCGAGTCGAGATGCAATGCCAGCCGGCGCAACAAGAACTGAGCGGTTGACAACGGCTTTCTGGGGTGTAGAAGAGCTTGGATCCCTGCAGGAAACCTGACCAGGATGCTCCCTGTCGGTGCCGAGCCGTTCGCCCCAGCATCGAACGAGGGTCTCGTCATGCTACCTAACAACTACCTCGTACACCTAGGTACCTATGTACTTTGTACTAGAGGTCTCACTCAGTACCGACGTACAGTACTGCAGATATCGCAGTATGGTCCAGCCCCCAAGCTCGAGACGGACCGCAGCGCCCAGCAGGACCGGATCACATCACCATACGCATGGGATAGAATGCGTCTTCGCAGCGGGTTGGGATCAGAACCATCACCCATGATGTTCGCAGGGTCCGGACGAGCCCAGGACATGACTGTGCTCGAGGGGCGCATTGGCGTTGCCCACCTTCGCGACGTCAACGAGGTACATGCAATGAGGATATCATCAGGCGGCCAACAGGACAAGAGAGCTCGAGGTGTCGGGCTAGGACTTCCCTGCGGTCCTGTTCTCCGGATCTCGAGCCCCTGATGCGACAGGCCCTCGAAGCCTGCTCGACCTCAGACCTGTGACTGCACCATGCGCAGATCCTCCCCGCTCCAGACGCCGTCACTCGAACCATCACGTCCGCGAGCAGCCACCGCGTGCAGCGGCAGCACGTCTTGGTACCCGTCCCTCGATTCCGACTCTCGTGAAGCCGTCCTGTACGACGGCGTGGCGAACTTGTGGAACGGGTCCTCTTGGAGGTGGATGCGCGGTGGCACTGGGAGCAGCGTCGATCCCCAAGTCGCTACAGCCGTCGCCTCAGCGCTCTCGCTCGTATCGTGCCATCTCGACCTCGAGTAGTATCTGCTGCTGACCCGTTCGCGTAGAGAACGCAGCGCGTGGGAAAACGACGCTGCCGGGTTCCGCAGGCGCGCCACCGAGGGGAACATCGGGGCACAGCCCACGACTATGCCGATGTAAATCTCGACAAAACTAGAATGCACGGTTAGTGACCGGGAATAGAGAGGTGTTGGCCTCCCCGGGCACTCACGTAATGTTGGAGTTTCGCGAGTAGATATACGTCTCATCCTTTTCGGTGAAGCTCAGCCCGAGGCCCAGGTCAAAGTATACCGCCAGGGCACTCATGGCCACCGCGCTGGAACAGGGCAACAATGCCGGTCAGCACATCAGTCGAGAGACGTCTTGCCGTGGCAGGGTAGAGCAGCTCACAGCAGTCCGGCCGAAAAACAGGCAGCGGCACCCAGCTTCCGGCGCCAGCTCATGTTGAGAGAGCTCACGACCGCCAGGGGGAGCACCCAGAGATATACGTCGGTAACCAGATTGAACACTCTGCCAGCATTCGAAATGCGGTCTATTACGCCCGCGTTCTTGCAGAAGATGTAGATGAACATGTCCACGAGATAGGCAACGCAGACGACAAAGCAACCCACCCAGACTGCCCACCTGAAACGAGTCTTGGCCGAGAAGAGACGATGATACATGAGGAGGATGGCCAGCTTGGTGAAGAGGTAGGACAGCATCAGGAGGACCGTACAGTGTAGCTGGGTCACGGTCACCTGCTCGTACTTCCCCACCGACATATCCCAGAGATGCCTGGCTCCGCCGTGGGTGAAAAGATTGTCGAGCAATGCCGTTGCTGAGACCATGAAGGTCAACGCCAGCACGGTACAGATGTCGTCCAGTCCTGGATTCTTGTGGATGACAACCCGGATGTATACTTTGAGCAGCACGCTGGCCACGGCGAGAACCATAAAAACGGAGGTGACGCCGAGGAAGACGGCTGCGCCGTCGACGGGGCTGTTGAAATCGGACACCCCATCCGGAGCCTGCGCTGCCGGAATCATCCAGATGTCTTCGTCGGAGGCCATTTCGCAGTCTGGCAGGCAATCGATCTGGTTCAGGCACGTCCTCTGACAACCTAGAGTCGCGTTTCTGAAAATGCATGATCGGACCTATATATCCCACACAGATAGCTGCCTGCAATGCGAGCTGCGTCTTACCGCTCCACATGTGCCTTGGCCCCCAAAGCTGTACAGCCGTGGTTGCAGCGCAGAGGGGCCGGTGGTCAGCAAGCCGCCCTAATCGAGCATGTATCTCCAGAAGAACGCCTATCTTTCCTATCCCAATCGGCTCGTGCTGCAGTGCGACTTGGCCCCGCTGGTTACAGGCACTGCTGGTCTGCTCACTCAGCCCTGCGCAGTGGAGGACGGGCAGTGTTGCCCCGAAGTGGTTGTGGGTCTATGTGACTCTTAATTTTCATTTGCGTATTCTTAAGTAGTGCATGGTCATCCCATATGAATCCTTCGCGTGCGAATTCGACCTCTAACGTGTATCGTCGTGGACGGCACGAAGATCGCATAAGAAAAGGCTAGCGGCTAAATAGGATACTGTTTGACCTGCTCGTCACTCGACTCGGAACCAGCCTTGTCTTGCTGCCCAGGGGTCTGGGTGTACCCATCATCCGTTAAGCCTCTCTATGCGAGGTATAAGTCACTATCAGGCTGGGAACCCGTCCGACGGTGTGTTTTCGGGAGAGCCGTCTGGCGGACTATTTCTAGCCCACCCTTAACACTCATCTAGCGGTCTCCGCGTTGGAATAAGCTGCAAGTATCAGAGGAGGAATGGACTCCGGGGCTGCAGAGCCTCTCGGGACCGACGGTCTGCTCGGAGCTGACGGATTTGCTGCTAGGCGAGGCTGACTATCATGTATAAGAGTGTAGACGACGGATCATGTACAGTCAGCTGCACAGGGTGGCCGTTGCCTCGTGTGAGAGCTGCGACAGCTCGCATTTTCCTTCCACTATGCCATAACTCTGCCTCAATTCTGGGATCTTGGCTTTGACTCAGAGTGGAATTTGTTCCAGGTTGCTCTACAAGATACCAATTATGACCTTCGCATTCGAATGGGGAGACGTACCGGTCAGCTGGTGTGAAACTTTCTGGATGATAATATCCTTTTTCTACTTCAACTTTGTTAGTGACTCAGCGGCAGCTACGAATTCACAGATGAGTTTTCAGTGTTGTAAGGCTGCCGGTATCACAAAACTGTTATCGAATACTGCAGGGACATTGATGTAGTCGACGCTCTTGGTGCTCTCTCAAGTATTTATTTGCTGTTCATATAGGAATTCATATATTGGCATTTAAATTGTAACCTGTCACATACGCCTTGCCTCCTTGAAGCTATGCTAGATGTCCATATCCAACATAGCCAGTGAGCTACACAACATCAGAAAGGCATGTTTTCATTTCAACTATGATCAGCAGCCAGACCCATGATTGGCTATACAAGAAAATTGGAGTCGTTCACAGTTCAAGCGGTTAGGAGGTTGAGGTCCGCGTCTCAATACTGGCACTGAACATGAAGACATACTACAACAGGGCTGTAGAAGAAAAGTATAGGAAATATATGCGTAACCGATGATTCTCTCTGTTAGAGGCTGTGTGATATGAGAAGTCGATTGACAGCGAACGTGGAGCTTTAGATATTCGACCCTGTTAGTCCTGACCGTCGACATCTTTATCTTCGTAATGGTGGCATTTCTTTTTTTTTCTTTATAGTGACATAGTCACGTTCCATGCTCCAATTCCGACACCAGAAGCCAGATGGACATTCATGCTTCTCAAATTGCCTCCATAACTGACCGCATCTACGTAATTCTCCTTGCTCCTCGACCGGCATTCCACTGGGTACAAGATCCTATACCAACAACTCCGCTTTCAAATATTTTCGAACGATATTAGGTAAAGAGAGGAGGTGATTCGAAAGCTTCCGGCAGGCAGCCTTCCGAACCACAACAATCAGCGACTGCTTCGTGCAGGGCATCATCACCGTATAGAACAACAAATTGCGACAGATGGATGAAGTGCTACTATAAAGATATTTTGGTTATGACTTATGAGGACCCCGAGGGCAGAATGGGGTCAGATTGGCAACGGTCTGGTATCTCAATACTTCGGACGGCCGGTCCACGAAGCCCGGGCACCTTCCCAGACGTCGACGAGACCTCGAGGAGTCCATGGTGGGGTGAATAGCTGATGGACTGGTCATTGCTACCCAGACATCTCAAGCCCGCAACAAAATGGCCTCGATCGCCGAGGACGCGAGCTTTTTAGGGGCTCGATTTACAAGGGATATATGACTATGCAGTGTCCAGGCTTGTCATCGAGCCCGTGCTCATGCAGGATCATCCAGGGGTTCATTCTTGTGGAAGATGACAGAAGAGTGCCGGAATCGAGTCTCAGGACCTATGAACTGAGGCCCCCGGGTCCAGCGTCGTCAGGGACGGGACGCCTAAGCGAGCTTCCTGTGTGGTGAACAGGGCCGCATCACCGTGCACAGTGGGATTTGGGACGGTTGGCGTAAATAGCCGTGATGTGGCTTCAAGACAGATGGCGGGTTGTCCCTTGGGAGACGGCAAGGCTGGATAATACTGAGTAGGGTTCTTATAGAAGGTAAGTATGTAGCTAGATGCAACTACCCGGAAGGGGCCGGCTGGGGTCCGTTGCCCCTTCTACTGGTGGGCCGCATATTAGCGGGGCCTGTGCGCGTTATTTGTTGTTGGCCGGAGCTCTGGCAGCTCCCAGCCCGCCGCGGCCAGCCCTGCAGGTCTTGGCTGGGGGCTGATTTTCGTGGAGCGGGTGGCGGCAGGATTAAGCTCGCTCGAGGACTGCACCACACGACACACCCGCCAACAACACCACCCCTCCCTCCAACCACGGCCAGCAGCACCCTGCCCCGATTCTCACGAGGCGTCTGACACCACGGCCAGCCCAATTGACCGGTGTCCGTCCCCTCTTCTTCTTCTTCTTTTCTTTCCCCCCCTTGACCGTGTCACTCGAGGCCGACCGCCAGCCCTCTGAGGGGCCCAGGGCAGACGCGTTGCCGTCCTCTCCAACCACACATCCGGCTTTTGTTCTTTCAAGTCCAAGTCGAGCCATCCTATCGCGCCACGGCGCGCCGCGTCACGGTCCAGTCCAGTCTCGACAGTCCCACGCAGTCCCACGCAATCCCACGCGACGCGGGATCATCACATCTATACGCATACACGCAGAGCATGTTGACCTAGACCACCATACTTACATGGCAGCCGTATCTCTATCGCCCTCCCCCATCTCTTATCCCTCCACCATGTCCAGCAGGCGGGTTCCTCTCTCCTCCAACCCGAACGTCGCCAACTCCCCCGTGCGAAACCACTCCTCCGCCCTGGCCTCCGTCCTGGGCAAGCACCGCCAGCAGAAGAGGGCCTACGCCAGCGTCCAGCGGGAGGAGCCCTATGGCCAGCCGCCCCCGGCCAAGAAGAAGCTGTTGAACGACGGCACCGAGCAGCCCCTCAGGTCCCCCGTCCGCCAGGTCAAGGTCATCAGGAGAGACCTCGCCCGGGCCTACAAGGATGAGAAGACCTCACAAACCTCGGGCCCCAAGGCCGCCCTGCAGGAGGACGAGGCCGCCCGCATGCGGCGCTGGAAGGAGGTCACGCGGCGTAACTTTCCCTGTTACGTCTTCTACCTCGAGAGCTGCCCCGGCGAGCAGAGGTCGAAGCTGGTCAAGCAGTTGACCCAGCTGGGCGCCGTGAGTCCGGACCAGACCGAGAGCAGCCCGTGCCCTGGAATTGCCGCTGATAGACAGATCACCGACAGCGCGAGGAGAAGTTCTTCTCAAAAGACATTACCCATGTCATCACCACCCGCTCGATCCCTACCGAAAAGCCCGCCCGCGGGCATGCCGACGACGCTCCCACCTCGATCCAGACCCAGCGCGGCCAACACGAGATGCCCAAGACCATCGACCCCTCGCTCCTCAGCCGTGATACCAACGTCAGGGATATTCGGAGGCGCCTGCTTGAGAGCACCAGGAAGGTGCCTGTGGCTCCTGCCATGGAGGAGAATGCCCCGAAGCAGCCCGCCGCCTCGCGAAACACCGACATACTGATCCGTGCCCAAGAGATGAACAAGAAGATATGGCACGTCACCAAACTGCAACGCGTGTTCGAAGTCATGTTCGATCCGAACCCGTTTGGCATGAACGCCGACGCTCCCAAAGCCGCCGAAGAGACCAACCTCGCGCAGCTTCTCAACAAGGAGCGGACCAACGGTCCTTCCGATCGCGACCCGACCGTGGCGACCAAGGAGCTGCTCTACTTCAAGGGCCCCTACATCTACATCTACGATATCGAGGAGAAGCAGAAGCCGATCATGGTCAGGGAGTATCCCAAGGTGGCCGACAAGAAGGATGGAGAATGGCCCCAGTTCCGAGCCACCTCGAATGGCCGGTGCCCCTTCGTGGAGGACGAGGATCCGAGCGAGCGCAAGCGTCGGGTGGAGAAGCAGACGCGCGAGAAGGTGCGCAAGGAGAGGATGGTCGCCGAGGCTGCTCCGGAGCTGAAGCCGCCACCTGCCCCGGAGGCGAAGCCGGTCATCGGAAAGAGATCTCTCTCTGAGATGGAAGATGGCCACAACTCCCGACCCGGGCGTGCCCGCGTTCCCGAAATCTTCGACCTTGCCAAGGCGACCAACCCGCCCACCCTCGATTTTAGGCCTCAGAATGCCTTCACAAGCCGTGCTCGGTCTGCCCGCCTCTTCGCCGGCGAGCCTGTCGCCTCTGGCATGCAGCCTTCGAACATCACGTCCGCCATCCGGTCCCAGATGATCTCGTCCGCGACAGGTGTCCTAGGGGCCAAGGCGGGCACCAGCAAAGAGATGCACGGCCTTCAGCGCAAGGTCCTGCAGAAGGGTAGCGCGGCCTCGGCCAACCCGACCTCCCAGGACCTGAGCTCCCGCCGCCTTGCCGACATGAGTCTGGACAGGGGCCACTATCAGCGATCCGCAAGTCTCAGCTATGGTTCCCGGAAGCTGGGCCAGGTTGACGAGGATAAGGCAAAGGAGCATAAGAGGACCATGAGCGTCCCAGCCGCCGCCGCCGCCGCGCCGACGGCCAAGCCGAAGAAGCGCGACCTCAAGCCTGGCTACTGTGAGAACTGCCAGGACAAGTTCAACGACTTCGAGGAGGTATGTGTCTAGCAATCCGACCTAGGTGATCAGGAACTAATCCAGTCGCGCAGCACATCATATCGAGGAAGCACCGGAAGTTCGCAGAGAACGACATGAATTGGTCCAAGCTGGACTCCCTTCTGGGCAAGCTTGAGCGAATCCCCAAATATGCCGACGATCTGGACGGAGAGTCTTCGGACTTTTGAGCAAGCGGGGCGCTGCCCTGCGGAGGGAACTGTCGTCTCGGCTTCATTGCAACTGCTTAGCGCCCGGCGTCGTTTGCTTTGCTAACTGGTAGTATCGCTGCTGCATTTGAGCGCTGTGGCCACCGCGTCGGCTGTTTCGATGAGCATTTTCGTCACCCGTGGCACGCCGCAGGCCATGGTCTGCTCGGCATTTCTTGCTACAGTAATTTCGCTGTTTGGTTTCTGGTTCCGGGGGCCTGCATCACATTGCGCTCATCACAGCGTTTCCGAGCAAGAAGACTTCCATGATGCCACAAGACGGCGTCTACATTACAGCGGCATGCCTTCCTGCCGGCTAGCTTAATCTGTTCATGCATGATCGCCTTGTTACACGGAGGGCCAGCATCGCTCGCGTTTGGTTCCCCTTCGACTTTGAAGCATGGAGAGGCGAAAGAGGATGGCGCATGCATACAACGGTGTTTCATGGCGTTGGGTCGACTGGTTTTTTACTAAAACTTTTATGATGACGAACTTGAAGATGTGGGGGGGGGGGGACAAGACCTTGGTCGTTGAAGCAGATGCTTCAACCCTAATTATCCGGACTAGTACACCGTCGTGGTGCTACTAACTCTGGCACCCAGGCCTGTTTGTGACGGACAGACGCGGTGTTCCCACGGCGGCGGCATCGCACTAGGAGATGTGTCGGGAACAAGAGCCCACGTATCTTAAGCTGTATGCATATACTATGTCAAGAATATGGACACTGATCCTCGGATTGGCAGTGGGGCGTATTCACGAAAGGGTGCATCAGCCCTCGATGTAGGTGTTCTGGTGACACGCTCCAAGCAGCAAACTCCTGGTCTACTTATCGACCGCTCGGAGAGCGCTTGCTTCTGACGCAGTCCGTAATGCCTAATCAGTGCCATCATCGCGCATGCGGTAAGGCTGTAGCCTACTACGGACGTATATCTCGGCAGCCAATGTAGGGCAGTCGCGACCCCAGGTGCCCAGGCAAGCGGCTTATCGATAAGCAGTAGCTACCCCGCGGCGTCAACGACCTCATCCGCACACCTGACATCGTTCTAGAAAGTCGCCGCTCGCAGGCCCCTCCACCACTCCTACTACTGTAAGGACCGCTGCTACACTACCTTCGCACACATTCGCGTCCCTGCGCTGTCGATCGTTTGCCGAACCTCCGTCCGTCATCATGTCCTCCTCGCCCCCTTCAGCGCCCACGCCCAGCGGCGCCGCGGCCGAGCCCGACATCCCCTCAACCTCCCCGTCTCCCGACCTGCCCCTGACCATGACCGCCTCGCTCATCCTCACCAGCCTCCCGCGCGACGCCGCCTCCGCCCTCGCCGAGGCTAACGCCAGCCTGTTCCCCGCCGACCAGAGGATCATCGTGCGGTTCAAGCCCGTCGGCGGCTCCGCGCCGCCCCTGTCGCAGAAGAGGGAACTGTCGAGGATCAGCGCCGCGGCGAAGTTCGAGGCCGTCGTCGCGTACTTGAGAAGGGTCCTGAAGGTCGGGGAGGGAGAGAGCCTGTTCCTGTATGTGAACTCGACGTTTGCGCCGGCGCTGGACGAGGTCGTGGGGAACCTGTGGAGGGTAAGTGCACCTGGGCACTTCCAGAAGCTCTCACAGAGAGGGGGGGTGGGTGTCGGAGAGGCCGGCGGTGCTGACAT
This sequence comes from Chrysoporthe austroafricana, assembly GCA_001051155.2. Lineage (NCBI taxonomy): Eukaryota > Fungi > Ascomycota > Sordariomycetes > Diaporthales > Cryphonectriaceae > Chrysoporthe > Chrysoporthe austroafricana. The sequence goes on from JYIP02000013.1 coordinate 314,390, forward strand.
GCATGGCTGTGCCTCGAACAGTGCTTCAAGGATTCGAATGACCAGCTCAATGTTGGATACTCTCTGACGCCTGCGTTCGGCTGAGGAACACGACAACGCAACGGGCACACGAGTGAGGCACTGCATCTGCGCTGATCGCGCATGGCTATACTTTGGGGTGTCCAAAAAGAGACGGAGCCCACTGGCCATCGAGTTTACTCGCCCTGGATTGGACGCGCGACGTCCATGCCGCGCTAGAATACCTCGCCGCTCTGGCCCGTGTGTCTATATCGACTTCTCGAATGCTTCTAGCTCTTCCCTCGATATTGGGTACGTGTGCTCCGGCGCCGGGTATGCCCGGCTCTTGACCTCATCCCGATACGCCTCCATGGCCCTCATGCTCTCAGCCCAGACGTCGCCATACTTCTTTACGAACTTGGGCAGGAAGCGTCCGGGCGGGAAGTTGCCCATCATATCGATCTGCACCAGCACCTGGCCAGAGCATCCATTGCCCGCGCCGATGCCGATCGTCGGAATGGAGAGCCTCTTCGTGATGAGAGCGGCGACCTCAGCGGGCACGGCTTCCAGGACACAAGCAAACGCGCCGGCTTCCTGCACAGCCAGCGCGTCGTCGAGCACCCTGTGTGCGCCGGCCGCCGTCTTGCCCTGGACCCTGAAGCCCCCGAGGGCATTCTGCCTCTGCGGCGTGAGGCCGACGTGTGCCAGGACGGGGATGCCAGCCGTGGCGATGCGCTTGATGGAGGGGGCCATCTCCCGCCCGCCCTCGAGCTTGATGCCCTGCACGCGGCCGGTCTTGATGAAACGAATGGCTGTCTCTAGGGCCTGCTCGGGAGAGATCTCGTATGAGCCCATAGGGAGGTCGCCAACCTAGGAGGCGGTCAGCGGCTCAGCCCGGACAGGAGGGTGAGACAGAGAGTAAGAGTGAAATGAGACAAGGTACTGAGAAGGCGGTCCGCTTACGGTAAATGCAGACCTGGTCGCCCTCGCAACGCTCCGGCAATGCAACAGCATCTCCTCCACCAAGACCTCGCTCGTGTCCTCCATCCCGAGAGCGACCATGGCGAGGCTGTCGCCGACGAGGATCATGTCCATGCCCGCCGCATCGCCGACGTGGGCGGATGGGAAGTCGTGGGCCGTGATCATGGTGATGGGCTCATTCTTCTTGTACATTGAGCGGAGCGTGGCGAGGGTGACCTTCTTTCTCGCTGCGGGCTGTGTCGTGCCTAGTGGTGAGTGGGAGCTGTGGCGCGTCTGGGCCAGGGGGAGGGCCGGGCGGGCGGCGAGAAGGGATGGTGGGAGCAGTGGTGAGGGTGAGCGAGGGTGCGGCGACGCCCGCGCCAGGGAGGCGCATGACCGTAGTGATGTCGAGAATGAATTCATCCTGCAATGCGAGACACACAGACGATATGAGTCAGCCAGGCTCGTCGGTCCGGATGGCGGCGATGAGACCAGGGTGCCGTTTTTTTTTTTTTTTTTTTTTTTTTTTTTTTTTTTTTTTTTTTTTTTTTTTTTTTTTTTTTATGTTTTCTGAACCTCTTGTTCCCTCTNGGGGCGGAGAGGAAGTTCCCCGGCGAGGGGGGAACCACAAGCGGGTTGGGGCCGCCGGGCCGGTCGGGCCGGGGGGGGGGGGTGGGGCCAGGGGGGCGTTTTTTTTTTTTTTTTTTTTTTTTTTTTTTTTTCGTTATTTTCCTTCCTTCTTGGTTGGAGATGAAGATTCAGCAACCGACTGGCCTCTCGATTGTAGAAGTAAGGGAGAAGACGGCAGCCATCCTCAGCGACGGGTGGTAACCTGCGAGGTGGTCGTTTTTATCGTCTCGAGGGCCTTATCATGATGATATTTGCAGGCGTAGAAAAGGGCATGTCGCGGCCAGCCCATGGCTTGCTTACATACTAGCAGTGTCTGCACTAAGTACGAAAGGGACAAGGCGGACCGTGCGCTGGGACGAGCCGAGGCACTTTGATGGCCGCTGACAAGACAGACGACATATCACATACCACAGTATTATTATGGTGCTAGGACCAGCAGTGGAAGAGTCGTCGCTGATGGATATGTAAATACTTACGTGCAGGTGTCGTCTCTGCCTCGCTCTACCCTTCGCCCCAACGGCCCCTCACCTGAAACCCTAAGTACGCAGCCTTGGAGAAGGACAGCGACTTCGACGAAGCCCTCAACTAACTTCTCTCAGCATGCGAGGAAGAAACAGGAAAAAGAAGAAGAAGAAGAAGAAGCAGTTCTCTCCGTGACCCAGACTCATTGCCTCTGCGTATGATATAGTCCCTACACCGTCCACGGTCCGTCCTACCATATCATAATGGTCCTTCTACCATAGTATGGCAACCAAGCAACTATCACTTATCGGCCAGCCATTGTCCTGTGACCGGGGTACCTCGGCCTACTGCTCCCCAGCCGTGCCATTCAGCCAGTAAGTACGAGATCTGGAGCCCACTGTGACACACCTGAGCACTTGGGCGCCTGGGCACTCTGGGCTTGACTTCTGCCCCCCGCCCCCCTCCATGCCCTCTTGCCCCTTGGCGGTTAGGCTACTTACCATGGTGGTACCCAGTAGCCCTTGTGCCCCTCCCGGTCCCCCAATCCACCAACCCCGACCCCGGCCCCTGGAGTCTGTACATAGCATGACGGTAACGTCAGGCATCTCGACTCGACTCACCTCACCCACCTCACCTCAAGCCTCGACCGGACACTGACTCCAAACAGCAGCTGCTTGTTTCCCGCTCTATTCTATCCCTCCCACCAGCACCTTCGATCCTCTCTGTCACCTTGTCTCCTTCTCGCACCTCTCGAGATCCAGAAATCCGCGCCTCTTTCCGCGCCTCTTTCCGCGCCGCCCACCACCCGCGAACACCCGCGCTGACGTCGTCGTCTCCTCCTCTCGCCTTTCCCTTTTCCGGCAAACGCCGACACCTCGAGAGGACCCCGAGAGGAGCTGCACCCGCGGTTCCTCGACTACCCCCCAGAGCCAACATGACGAGCCCTAGACGGCGGATCGAGACTGATGTGAGTAGACTCGTGGCCCGGGTCGAGATGTCGCGGTCGGGCGTAGCGTGTCTAGGTGCTAACCTTGCGTGTCGTCCCAGGTCATGAAGTACGTCCTCGGAGCACGACGGTGCAACTACCCTGTGTCCATGCGCGGTGGTCTTGCTAACGTACCTCTAGGATGTATGGACTACTCATCAACAACATCACACTCATAATACTGATCTGGACAGGCTCATGAGCGACTACGAGGTCACACTGGTCAACGACAACAGTGCGTGCCCCCCCCCCTCTTCCCCAGACCGGACTCTCGGCGTTCTGACTGACTCTCGGCCGCAGTGTAAGAGATCCGCACCAGCGACAACCATCCCTCGCCCTGGCCCGTGCTCACGACTCTCGAACAGGCAGGAATTCTACGTCAAGTTCAAGGGCCCCGCAGAAAGTCAGTCACGCCAAGAGAGGGGACGGCAGTGGAACCAGGGCTGACGAGCAGAGCAGCACCCTTTGAGGGCGGTGTCTGGAAGGTCCACGTCGAGTTGCCCGACCAGTACCCCTACAAGTCCCCCAGCATCGGCTTCACGAACCGGATCTTCCACCCCAATATAGACGAGCTGTAAGTGGACCACCGGGAACACCCACCGGGGAGCTTCCAGAACCACCACGAGCCGGAGCCAAGTGCTGGCGCGTGGAGGGCGCAGAGTCCGGCCGGGCTTTCGAGAGAGGGAGGCATTACTAAGGCGTGTCGCGTGCGATTTAGGTCCGGTTCCGTCTGCCTCGATGTCATCAACCAGACCTGGTCGCCCATGTACGATATGATCAACATCTTCGAGGCATTCCTCCCTCACCTCCTGCGATACCCAAACCCCTCGGATCCTCTGAACGGCGAGGCCGCCGCGTTGATGCTTAGGGACCAGGCTTCATACGAGTCAAAAGTTCGGGGTAGGTGTTCACTGGCTGTCTGACACCCCTCATATGCTCACATCCGGAACAGAATATGTCCAACGATATGCGAGCAAAGATGCTGCTGAGGAGGCCGGTGCAGAGAGCGAGGACGACGATGACATGAGCTCTGTGGCGAGCTTTGGCGAGGATGATGATGAGGAGCCCGCGGGTCGCCTAGACGACGTGTGACCTGGCACCCGTCGGCAGCCAGATTTCCTTTTCCCCCTCAACGACGGCGTTATGATCAACATTGGTAGGTAGCGGGTTCACTTCTGGATGTTAGGGGCATGTCGTTCCTCTTCTTGGCCTTAGACGAATATGGGATTGCCAGACTGGATCAACACCGCTCAACAGCATTAGGGCCCAGGACGGCTGCCCGGACCGGACCCGGAAGGGGGTTGCTTTCAGAGGGGCACTGAACAGGGACGGATACTTGGATTTGCTTTTCAGGGAGTAATTATCGGAGTCTCTAGAATCAACACTTGGGCAAATTTACCTACTCACGACTAACACACCCTCTGCGTAACGTGATGTGTCTTGAGGTAAGTACCTCGAGGCGATGTAGCCAAGTGTTAGTTCCAATTGAAATCTATGGGGTATCATGAAAGGGAGAAGGAAGATGGAAGGCAGTGAAAGAAGGACGAGTACTTGGTCGTCCATGGCAGGCCAGATCAGTCCGAGTCGTAGTCCACGAGGCCCGTCGAGGCGACGACCACCTTCTCAGCTGGTCGCTCGTCCGGCGGAGAGCTGGGTTCCCTCGCCGAACCTCGTTTCCTCTTCAGGCCGGGTATGAGAGAAGTAGGCTTCGCGGAGTCCCTCGTCCGGGGCTCCAGAAAGGGATCACTCGCCAGCCGGGTGTTACCGACAATCTCAGAGACCAGCGACTGCTTCATCTTTGAAGCGGTGAGCTCCGACTTCAGACCTCTCGGCGCCTTTCCGTCCCCCCTGCCCGGCCTCTCCTCGGCTATTGCTTCCGGCTGACCCCCACCGAACAATGGTTTCGCGAGCACCCTACCCTCCTCCCTACCCTCCTCCCCCTCTCGATCCGGCGCCGTGCCGAAATCCACCAGCCGCGCGCGCCGCGCATCGTCCTCGGTCTCCGGCAGCAACTCGATGCCCAGCCCTAACCTATCCTTAATCCCCTCCGCAGCCTCGGCCTCCTTCTCCCTCGCCTTCCGCCCGACCCGAAACGCCTTCCGCAGCGCCTGGTTCCTCGCGTACGGGTCGTCCCACTGCCGCGCGCTCGCCTCGCCGATCTCGTCGATCCGCGCCTTGGCCCTCTCCAGCGCGGCGCGGTCCTCGATGGTCTTCTCGAGGGTCGAGAAGGCGCTCTCCCGCTGCTCCTCGCGCTCGGCCGGCGTGACCAGCGGCCCGTCCCCGACGAGGCTGTCATCACCGGCCCTGTCCCCGCCGGTGTCCCTCCTCCTGCCGCCCGACACGACGACGTACGCGGTGTTCTTTGGGTCCGTCCGCACCTCGATTACGCCGCCGCAGGCCGCGTGCCGCATGCGGAACGAGAAGATGGGGCTCGAGTAGTAGCTCCCGACCTTCTTCTTCTCGGCGTTGAACCGCACGCCCTGGCCGATGATCTGGGGGTGCGGCCGGCAGTGGTCGCACCACACCGCGAAGGGCATCTCGAAGCGCACGGTCAGGATGCCCTCGGGGCGCAGCTTCGACGCGCGGGCGCCGAGAGCGTGGCCCTTGCCGGAGGCCTGGTTGGCGGAGAGGAGGCCCTCGTGCTCGGGGGGCACGTAACGGCCCATGTTGAAGCCTTGCATCTTGAAGACGGGTGCGCCCCAGGAGGGGCCACGGGGAAAGGGCGCGGGTGTGGTTGGAGAGAATAGCCGGTTCGTCCGTCTATCACATGCTCTTTCGATAACGGTGCTATCAGGATGGACGTTGCGAGAGTCAGTGGGGTGTTGTGATGATTGTTCTGCGACTTGGAGCCTTGCCGGCCCCAGATGCAGGCGTCCTGGTATGCTGTCATAAACCCTAACCCTGATGATCCATAAATAGATGACCTCACTTGAGTACCGAGTGAAGAGGTGCTGGAGATGGCCGAGGCTAGACCTGGGCTTGTAGCCTGAACTTGAACGCTCTACAGCCTAGGGCTGGTAGACACATCAAATATGAGGGCCACCATGTCTGTGTCCGCCGGAAGGTGATCTAGACCCGGAGCCTGCTGCCGCTTCATGCCTCGCCCTTGAGGTCTGCACGACCGGCTGTTAAACGTCTGGCGGCCGATGCTCTCTGTCTCCGGGTCACCGCATGTGCAGAAAACAAAAAGGCCGATGGGGGCCAAGAGCAACACAAGCCAGCTGGCCATTGATCTACCGTGAAAATCTTCCCAGGAATAGGAGGTCCATTACCTGGTCTGTGACGTCAGGCTGGCGTTGGTGAGGATTCGTGGTGACGTTTTCGCCTCGAGGGAGCAGCTCTGCGGATATATCCAGGGGAAGCGCCTTCGCACAGAGGTTGCATATCCGCGCCGGCAATATTCTTCAACGATTAACATATCTCTCCGTGAGTACGATACCGACACCGTTGCCTGCTGCCAAAAGAAAATCTCCCGACTTCTTCTACACTATCAATTCCCAGTCCACCATGTCTCACACAAAGGTACCTGGAGGTCAGGAACCATCCGACAAGTTTCTGAAGAGGGATGCAGCAGGCAAGTAACATCCATTGCTCAGCCTGATAGTGATCACTCCAATGCTAAAACCTTCCACAGCCAAGGGTCTGGGCGCAGAGAATGCCCCAGCCCATAGCGAGGCCGCCGCACCAGGAGCAGCACCCGTCGCCTCGGACAGCGGCTTCCCGGGACCCGAAGGCCGTACCGACGAGTCTCTAGAGGCCAAGGCGACCTGGAACTCGGTCAACGAGCCCGGCACGAAGGGGCTGGAGCCTGCTGTGCCGGGGAGTGCAGCGAAGGGACCGGACCTAGCTGGCCCGTGAGGGCGGCGACAAGTTTAACGATGTTTTTGAGCTGAGATATTTTCGTGGCTGTGGATATTGTGAAAGAGAATAGCCCAGACAGAATACCATATTTCAAAAGGCTACACGAACAATACCAAGCGAAGAACCATGATGGACTACTACCACGATAGTAAGCGAGTTTGACAAGAATCATTCGCTTGTCCATCGTCCTTCTAATATTTTGGCTCAGCCTAGGCGCGATAACCCCGTGTGCCATCGTAGCGCCTTTATTCTTTGAGTTTCGCCGAAGCCAACCCACGTGTAGAATATTCAGATGCAGTAAAAGAGGGTGTAAAGATTGATTGTTTGGGACTATCTGTTGCGTGGTGAAACAATCTGCTTATGGTGAGAGCATTCAAGCTTTGGAGGGCCGGGCTAGGCGCGAGTTGGCCCGGCTGCCCTAGTCGAGACGATGAGAGGTTATCGCCACTCTTACCACTAACCACTACCTCCTAAAGGCACGGCTCTGGCGTGCCTGACGTGTTGTCAAAAATACCAAGTTGACAGTCCCGAGCTGCTCAATGACTTTCTCTTGATCGCCTTTCCGGAACACTTAATACGCCCCCTCTCCGGAAGGCTCTGCTCGTCGGCAGAATTCCTCACTTGAATCTTCATTTGTGCTCTTAATCTCAAACGCGTTTTCAAATTCCGAATGACTCCAGGTTGTCTTCATAGAGCACTTTTCTTTGGAGCCAGGGACAGCTTTCCAGAGCCGAGAGTTCCGTATCCACAGCCGAGCCGATTCCGTAGAGCGGAAAGCGAATATAAGTCCCTGTGCCGGTTCTTTGATCTGGACTCGATCTATCTCATTCGGTTTCCTTGGGAGGCGTAGCACAACATGTGAGTTGTGCGAGGACGAGATGCTGACTTCAGATTCGCTATGGTAGTCCTTCGACTTGATATACTTTTTGAAAGCCTGAGCCCATTCCGGGTGAGGAAACTCAACGACGAGTTTCTTTGAGTTGAGGCTGATGGTGATGCACAGCTGATGCTTTGTCTCCGGCTTGCACATTTTGTAGTTGCGCGCAGCGATGGATGCACCTGCGCAGGCTGGGTCGAATGGGTTGTCTTAAAGTACGCAATCTAGGTGGTCTGAGAAGTCAGACTCCCATGCAATTTTCCCCCACAAGCGAGGAGAGATAATTTTACGAGAAATTAGAACTGAACTCACAAGTGCGGTCTTTTCTGTTGTTCCTCTGGGTGCGGCCGGGGTAATATATGATTCGACCTCGAGCGTGCAAATGATGCCGTCCACTGCGACTGTACGGCGTGCAAGCAGCCTAGAACTAAAAACTAGGGGCTGGACGTTGGATGGGAATACCGGCAAGCGACAGCGGGTGCTCAAATAGATGTTCTGGTGTCTTAATATAGCTCCACGTGCAAATCAGGCTGGCGAGTGCAAGTGCCACTGCGCCGTACTCCGCGGCCGGACGGCAAGATGGTAGGGCGGTGATTCCACACGTTTTTTCAGCTGAGGCGCACAGGAATATTGTCGCGCATAGCTGAGTAGGACTGATCAAAATCGCCGCGATCCCGCCTGCATGTGGCGTCCCATATTTTGCCCAATGCCTTGTGTCGTATCCGTAAATGGAGAAGATTACACAGCCGGGTCGTTCCCACAATCGCTCCATTTGAAGTCTTGAAAGACCGTATAATTGCAAGTTGTATGTTCTAGCAGACCGTGATCACATACAGCCCCTTGATAATGATCGAGAAGATGTCAGGCGGAAAGGTCTGGGACATTGAGCAGGGTTTACGAGACAGTGGTCCACACATATCTAAATTCGACACTAGTCAGCAAAGCCTTCTTCGTGAGCTCGTTCAAAGAATAAAATGCTGAGTGTAAAGACGCAGGTATCGAAGATGATCCACCAAAACACATCGCTAAAATTGGCCATGCGCCTGTGCCTGATGATGGCTCAAGGACGACCCAGGTGCCCGTTGCTCTTGCATCACAGAGCCCTGAACCAGTCCTTCGGCGGACTGGCTCGATGATTTCTGAGGATTCGGGCTCTACGAACCAGGAGTCTCGTCGCTCAGGATTAGAGGGTCATGGACCGGCCCGGGCTCGGACGGGCTCGATGGTATTCGAAGACTCCGGCTCTACGGACAATGAATCTCTCCGTACAGAACCAACAAGCCGCTCTCGAGTAACTACAAACAGGACACGCTCTCCAAGCTTCGCAGGCACGCACCGTACCGAACGTAATAAAGAGCATCCATCAAGCGCCGATGTTGCCAATAGCGGCCCGCCGCAGGTACAACAGGCAAGTCTACACTGCAGGCGCAAGGAATCGTGAAACGGACTCAAGGGGGCTAATAATTTTCTTTTAGGATGCAAGAGAAGGGCCGCATAAGGTGTCCTCGAAACCCCAAGCCGCGCTTGACTGGTGTTCGAAGCGCCTGCGAATTCTTCCCGAGCATAGCTCTCCACACAGCGGGCGGGACGGCACAGTCAATCTTGATTGTACGAACCCAGGGCCATGGATTATTGACCATCATATCGGCGGGCTCCTCACCAAAGTGACCGACGAAGACGTAAAGTGAGTTGAGTCAAGTCTGCGCAGAACCCTGCCCACCCGACATGGCTCACATTCTTATCGTTTGTAGTGGAAAAGCGAAGCCAACATATCGTGTAAGCTTCTCCGAGATGCAACGGATGTATCTTCGCAAATTACAAATTAGCCTGGTAACACACGCTGTGACTATGCGTAAGTCGGGGCAAGAGACCAACGGCTGGGAGGGCGATCTCGCAAAGTACGGTAGGTGATCAGACCATGCCCAAGAAAAGAACTGATTCATCCGAATTGCCGAATAATGACGGGAAGGGAATTAGTCCAAGCAATGAGAGACTACGACTACATGATGGAATGCCAGAAACGACCACGTGACGACTTCTTGGCGACAGGCGAGAGATTTGTTGACCATTACGTCCTCCGAAAGGTAATGAGGAGTCTTGACGATATAAGAGAGTCCGGGATACCGCTGAGGACGGAACAGCCGGCGAAGGCGGCAAAAGAGGTCAATGAGGCACCGATTGGAGGTACCAGGACGAACATGACGAAGATGATGCGGCTGGGGGCCTTCCGGGCCCGTATCATCTTAGCCAGTATAGGTGCTGCGCTGCTTCTAGGCCCGATGTGGCTGATGGTCCTCCACCGGACGTTGTATACGGGGCTTATCACCACGACGGCGTGTGTGGCTTTCTTTGGCGCTGTGACATCTTACAGCCTGGACAAGCCGATGGACGTGCTGTCGGCTACTGCAGCTTATGCCGCCGTGCTCGTAGTCTTCGTGGGCCTCACTTCTTGAAGACACGTTTGTCGGCGTTGGTTGAAGGACGAGAATGCCATGTAGGGTTTGTCAGCTACTCATAGTACGGCGGGAGTGAGAGCATGAGCAATCGATGGCGGAAGCAGAGGTTGAAGCATCGGTGGCCATGCTCCAGGAGGGCCAGGGCTTGTGCAGGCTCTATTACACCGGACAGAAGTGCTCTGGAGGATGTATAAGAGCCCGGTAGATTCGCTTAATACATAGGAGTTTTGTACTTTAGCATACTGCTTAGGCCTCTCCGAGGTTTTCCTCGGCCAAGACCTGCTTCACGGTTGCGTTGCGTTGATTCCACTATGTGTAATGATTCACCGGGTTCCTGACTGTAAACTTGTGTGGTCAAAGGATCATGCTTAATTATATCGAACGCCAAGCGCGTCGGCTCCGGGGATCGTGGGCATCGGCGCCGGCGACCGATCTTAGCGGCTGATGCTGAAACTCTTAGTAAGGGGGTGATGGCTTCATTCTAGCGCCAAGACAGAGACTTAATTTTAACGTTAATATACTAAAATCTGACACTCCTGTCGTGGTGATATGGATCATCTCAAGCCAGGCGAACTTTCCCTTTCTCTGGCTGCCTTGTACTGTCGTTCTTTTCGTTCATAGCACTCTCTCACCGGCGCTCGAAGATGCCGTCCCGTTCTCTGGTCATCGCGTCCGCGCTCGCGGCGTCGGCCGTCGCGCAGTCGACCTCGGTCACCAGCCTGTTCCTCTACGGCTTCGAAGGCGACAACATCGTGGCGTCCGTCGTCTCGGCGGCGCCGCAGGCCACGACCTACTTCATCAACTGCGCCGCGGGCACAGACAGCAACGACTGCGGCTTCGGGCTCGGAGTCAGCTTCACCTCGGGCCCGTCCACGCTGGGCGTTCACTACACCGAGGGCGACGCCTTGTAAGTCCTCAAGCAGGCACCGAGGAGCAGCAGGGGGAGAGAATATGGTTGGTTACCCCGTCAGGCACATGGGCTAACGAGGTACCACGTGCAGCAGCCTGGACGCCGACTGCAATATCGCCTCGAACACGGCGAGCTGTGTGGAGACCGACGCTGGATCGGAGGCGAACTTCCCCGGGACGTCTACGACGGTCCTGAGCGGCGTCTCGGACAGCCTGGCGCAGGTCACGATCACGGCGGGGCTGGACCTGCTCTCGTCCGGCGGCAGCACGACGAGCACCGGGTCTGGGACGCCGTCGGCTACCAGCACCGCGCAGCCGTCGTCTTCTGTGTCGTCCGGCGCGTCCAAGACCAGCAGCGCCGTCACGGAGATCTCGGGGACCGCGTCCAGCACCTCTGGCCCGAGCACTTCGACGGCGAGCGGTGCTGCGAGCAGGGAGGGTCTGAACGTTGCTGTCGCCGGGCTTGCTGGGGCTGTCGGGGTGGCGATGGCTCTGTGAGGCGGACGGCCTTGTGCCGAGCAAATACGTTAGGGCTAGCAAGACCAGCTAGGCCAGCCAGGCCAGCTGGTATAATCAATAATGCTCATTGTTATTTGAGTGCCTCTGCAATGTTTTTCGGTTTTGTTTACCGCCGGCCGGGGGGTTGGTCTGTCATTCCAGGGGCCAGTAATCACCTGGCTGACAGGGGCTGAACGCCGTAGCCAGGGCACGCCAGGGTTCTGCCGTACCTGGAGACGAAAACGATTTAGCGCAGTTTTGGGTGCTGGCCAGGCGGCGTGCCAGGCGTGCAGTGCCAGGCAGGGCGGCAGGTCAGGCAGGCCAGCCCCCTGTATTTGGGCGCATAGGGCGCACTGGACAGAGGGCGACCCACCGCCGCATAGCGCACGCATGGTCATTCATGGTGGCAGCACCGTGGCATGGTAAGCAGTAACCCTGGGGACACGCCTCCCCCCCATGGCTCCCCCGTGGCCCTGGCCCAGCTCCACGTCGGCCGATTGCAACCAAACAAACTCGAGGGGCTCGTGCGATCCGCGCGCCGTCCTCGTCCTTCATGCACCACCTCCTCACCATCCCTCTGCAGCACCCCACAGCTCGCACACTCCTGCACGCCGCGACACCTATCGCCCAGGCGACCGCCGTGAACTCCTCTGCGCGCCCTCTCGTTACTAGTGTGGGGCCGCAACTCGCTCGACCAAGAGAAGCCATATCGAGGGCGCTTCACCGTCCCCTCCTCTCGTTCCGTCCTCGACGGTCAATCACCCGAGCCCGACCTGCTCTCTGCCCGTCGTGTCGCGCAGCTCCAGCCCTCGAAGATCCGTGCCTGAGCTTCTTGCAGAGTATGGTTGCGGCGCACCCTCGCAGCCCTCAGACGCCGACACCGACACGCGTGCCCGCCTTGGCCGCGCCCTTGCACTCGAGCTGAACACCGAGTACCCCTTGGACACGCACGACCATCTCCGACATGTCTCCAGAGATCGCGACCGCGAGACCGCCCGCCGCCGTCCTCGCGGACGAGCCCACCACCCCGCTGGAGGCTGCCGCCCCCGACGAGGCTGGGTCTGCGTCCCAACAGAGCCTCGCCTCAACCGAACCTCCTACGTCGCCCGCCGACCCTGCGCGGTCCTTCAAGACGGAGCGCAACGACGAGCGTGCCGCCTCCGCCAGCTCTGTCATCCCCTCCTCCCTGACGCCTCCGCCCTCCTCCCAGGTCCCTTCCAACAATGGCGCCGCCAGGACGGCTGCGGGCTCCCTCCGCCAGCGCATGCTGTCCCCTCCCGTCACCGGCCTCCACCCCGTCCGGCCCGACGCAACGCCCGCCGGGCTGTACGCCGCGCCGCGTCCCGACCAGGTCGTCGCCGCCTCGCCCGACGAGCTGCGTGCCATGCTGCAGGCCTGCATCGCCGAGCAGTCGCGCCTGAAGATGGAGGCCGCCCACCACAAGCTCCAGTACCAGCTCCTCTCCGTCCGCGCCGACGAGGACGCCCACCGCGCCGCCGTCGAGCAGGAGATGACCCTGCGCCAGCTGCAGGCGCTGCAGCAGCAGAGGGCCGACGCGCCCCGGCCGGCGAAGAGAGCTGCCAGCGCCCATGCCAGCCCCGAGATCACGCCGGCCATGTACGACTCCCTCAAGACCCTGGGCGAGAAGGCGCTCAAGGACAACGAGAGGCTCCGCAGGGACTACGACGAGGCCTGCAAGCGGCTCAAGGCCGCCAAGAAGCTCATCATGCGGCAGGAGGAGGACATCGACACCCTGCGGGGCGACAACAAGCTGCTGCGGAACCGCCTGCTCGACAAGCGCGAGCTCTGGGACAAGCTCGCCAGCCCGGGCGGCATGTTCCACACCCCAAAGACGGCCCAGGCGTCGCCTGTCCAGTACCGACAGACCCCGCGGCAGACCCCAAAGCACAAGGTCGACCGCGAGGCCCAGCCCTTCGCCGTCCTGCTCCAGGCCGCTACGCAGGAGAACAGCAGTGTGCCCTCCACTCCTGTCACGCCCAACCGGACCGCCGGCCGCCATCCGCTCAAGCACTCGCGGGGCGCGCAGTCCATGTCGTCGCTGCCCTCGACGCCGAACAGATCCCGGCCCGTGGGCTCTGACCTGCTGCCGCCGCCTCATCTTGTCCCCCAGACCGAGCCCCCCCGCCGGTTTGCCAGCCGGAGCTTCGTCCCGGACACTGAGCGGGGCCTCAGCTCTGCACGGGAGGAGCGGCCGGGGCGGGGTCGCCACAGCCGGGAGAGCACGATCTCGGCAGAAGACAACGAGCTGCTGGCTCGCGCGGCACTGCAGACGGTGGCACAGCAGGCGACGTCCTTTGCCTCTCGCGGCTCACCCCCACCGCGCGCTCGTGTGCCGCTCCCGTCGCACCGCAGCCACGGCGAGGACAGCCAGGTCTACGAGAGCCAGGCGAGCCAGGAGGCTACGTCCATGCTGCGCAGGGACCCGCGGGAGAGCTTCGAGGTGGCGAGCTCGCACAACTCGAGGGATGTGACGCCGACCCCGATGACGGCGGAGAAGAAGCTGCAGTCGACGCTGCGGGGTCCGGTCAATAAGCCTGCCCTGGCCTCTGTGAAGCGGAAACTCGAGGCGACCGAGTACCGCGAGCAGATTAAGGAGCCGGCGAGCCCGACCAAGAGGCTGAGGCTGGCGGGCGGCCTGAGGGACGGCAACCCGCCCATCGGACTCGGGCTTGGGATCCGAGGAGACTGACGTGGCAGCTGATGATACCCTAATGTGATGTGTAGTTTGCGGGTGCTTCGGGTGCGATTTTTCGAGGGATACAGGTTTCGGCAGCATGATTAGTGCGCGGCTTCACAAGGATTCAATTCACGGTGTTGTGACGGATGGGAGAAAGCAGACGGTCATTTTTACCAGATATCTTATCGGCGCCACATCTACTGCACATGTACGATACCACGACGACGGTACCATTTGGAAGAGGTGCGCAGCTCAAGACTGGCGTACCGCGGACAGACACCCGCCACCTGGTCGAGGGGTGAGTCTGGCTGTCTTCACCAGCGCAGCATGGTACCGGCAGCTCCGAGGTTCTTCTCGCCGTGGCGCTGAAGTAGCAGGGAGAAGCAGTTCAGAAACCGAAATTGACATTTAATTATTGGACCACGCCTGGGCCGCGCTCTCGACTCTTCCTCAGTCTGATGCGACACCACACAAGTAGGCAGGCAGGTGGTTTGGTGGCCTCAGCTGCGCAGCCTGCCTCACCCAGCAGCGAAGGCGTCCCATGGCCATTCCGGTATGACGGCCGGCGAGGCTGACGACGATCACCATCGGAGGTGCATAATAAGTAGACAACTGCCTTTCTTCGGAGCCGTGCCGGGATTTCCTTTACCCCCTCATCCCCACGCGCCCACCGAGCTTACCGCGGAAACCGGGGAATAGCTTAAGCTCTTTTCCGATCTTGGCCGTGACGAGGGCCGAGTAGACCGAATCATCACCCGCTGGCGGCCGACTTCTTCCTTCTCTGTCTTCCTCACCGTTGCCTCCTGTCAGCTTTGTGAAGCCGTCTGTAAATAGCTGGGCGTTCACTTCTCTTCTGCATAGCATACTGCGGGATCAATTGGTCTAGCTGAAGCCTCCAGCCCGCGCCGAGCTCTCCAGCAATCCCTCACCCTCCCACAGCCTCCCAGTCGAAGCCGACCTCCTCAACCACCTCCTCGCCGCCGCCGCCCGCCTGGCCCCCAGCGAAAGAATGGCTGCCACGCTCCCGAAAGGCCTCCGCGCCGTGCTCACCAAGTCCCCCCACGATGTGGTCATCCTCTCCTCCCTGCGCACGCCCGTCTGCCGCTCGAACCGCGGCGCCCTCAAGGACGCCTACCCGGAGGAGCTGCTCTCCGTCGTCCTCCGCGCGACCCTCGACGCGAACCCGAGCCTCGACCCGTCCCGCATCGACGACGTCGCCGTCGGCGTCGTGCTCTCCGAGCTCGGCGGGAGCAAGGCCGCCCGCATGGCCATGAACCACGTCGGCTACCCCAGCACGACCTCGCTCTACACGGTGAACCGGGCCTGCAGCAGCTCCCTGATGGCCATCGCGGCCGTCGCGGGGCAGATCCGCACGGGCATGGTGGATGTGGGCATCGGCGCGGGCATGGAGAGCATGACGCGCAACTACGGCTCGCGGGCCATCCCCGTGGACCTGTGGCCGGAGCTGCGGGAGAGCCCCACCAAGGACGCGCGGGACTGCATCATGGCCATGGGGCTCACGAGCGAGAACGTCGCCGAGCGCTACGGCGTCAGCCGGGCGGACCAGGACGCCTTCGCCGTGGAGAGCCACCTCCGTGCCGCCCGGGCGAGGGCGTCGGGCGCGTTCGCGCAGGAGATCGTGCCCGTAAGCACGCGGTTCCAGGAGGTGGACAAGCAGGGCAACAAGGTGGGCGAGGAGAAGAGGGTCACGGTCACCGAGGACGACGGCATCAGGGCGAACGCCAGCGTCGAGGGCCTGGCGAAGCTGAAGCCCGCCTTCAAGCCGGACGGCGCGAGCACGGCGGGCAACTCGTCCCAGGTCTCCGACGGCGCGGCGGCTACCCTGCTGATGCGGCGCAGCACCGCGACGGAGCTCGGGCTCGGCGGGTCCATCATCGGCAAGTTCGTCAGCTCGGCGACGGTGGGCTGCGCCCCGGACGAGATGGGCATCGGGCCCGCGCTGGCGATCCCCAAGGCCCTGGGGCAGCTGGGTCTGGAGAACGGCGACGTGAGCCGGTGGGAGATCAACGAGGCCTTTGCGAGCCAGGCGCTGTACTGCATCCGGGAGCTGGGGCTGGAGGGACAGATGGACAAGATCAACCCGGATGGCGGTGCTATCGCCCTCGGCCACCCGCTCGGTGCCACGGGAGCGAGGATGGTGAGCACGCTGATGCACGGGCTGAAGAGGCAGGATGGTGAGGTCGGTGTCGTGAGCATGTGTGTTGGTACCGGCATGGTAAGCGCTCCCCTACCTATATCCTGGCTGGCCGCCGTCCAGTCATGGCGCACGCTCACTGCCGCATTCCGGGCCATCTATACCCACACGTATCTACATCTCCAGAGGGAATCGGCTAACCATTACGCAGGGCATGGCGGGCGTCTTTGTGCGGGAGTAAAAAGCTTTTGCAATACGCTAACAACAAGCATGTTCTCCGGATTCACTCCAACCTGCCTTGGACTCAGCGTGTCTTGGTGCAACGCCGTGAGTGCCCGTAGCATGGCTAGAGACTAAAACGGATCAACCCACGATGATTCCATGTCCCCGCTCCCGTGTGCGGATTTGGTGTGGACCTCGTTCACTATCGCCAGGTTTATGGTGTTGTGCGCACGCGGTGTCTGAGTCACTCCTCCTTACCCTGTTGGCGATACCGACTGTAATTCGGCAGACGTACCTCTTCCTCGTTGCTCTTATTACACGTAAGACATCGCTATATCGCCTGCTTCAGCCCGCCCTCCAATCCGAGTCTTGCTTGGCGGGCTAGCACCTCCTCGGCCTCCTCAGGCTTCATAATTCCTTCTACGAATCCAAGTGTTGTGGTACTTGGGGTGTCAACGGATTTAGTTTAGGAAGTCGATGCTATCTCTTGACGGGTGTGATTCACTTCCGGTGCTAGCCATATGCCTCCTCGTCCCGGTCGTTAGGAAGAACGATATTCTATCCAATGATACTTCAAG
Organism: Chrysoporthe austroafricana; assembly: GCA_001051155.2. Classification (NCBI taxonomy): domain Eukaryota; kingdom Fungi; phylum Ascomycota; class Sordariomycetes; order Diaporthales; family Cryphonectriaceae; genus Chrysoporthe; species Chrysoporthe austroafricana. Next base: position 331,678 of record JYIP02000013.1, read on the forward strand.
TGACAGAACAAGTTTAAAACGACCAGGGAGAATAGGAACCGAACACCTGCTACCGCGTCATGTAGGTCTCAAGACGATTCACATCGGTTACAATGATAATCACGTAGGGATACGTATATCCTTCAATATAGAGTAACTATAACTTTTAAGAAATTTATGCTATTCGACGACCTTATTATTCCACTCAATCGAGTGGTAGCGTACAGACCCTAACCCTACCGATGTAAGTCTTTTAATATTAATATCAGGACGGCAAAAAAGGGGGGTCGCATTAGTGTAGGATCTGAGATCCTTCATCATCCGATGACAACACTGAGCAGAGACTTGCAACCAAACTCATGGCCGAGATCTCCGGCGGCGGGCTTTATCAGGATCTGACAGGCGCTGATTCTATCCGGCTTCTCCGGTTTATCAAGACAGACGCAACCTCTGAGGTGAGAGGGCAGCTTGCGACATTTTCCTTGAGCGAGCCCAACTGCCCGTGCTTCACAACGGTTTCGTACACCTGGGGCACCGAGTATGCCAACGAGAGCATCAATGTCGGCGGCCATCACGTTCGCGTCCTGGAGAGCCTCATGCCCTTCCTGCGCATGATCAGTTCGGGATCCTGTGAGGACTTGGACGACGAAGATTGGTTCTGGATCGACTCGCTATGCATCAACCAGACTAATCTCGGCGAGCGCGCATCGCAAGTGCATTTGATGCGTCAGGTTTATCGGCAGGCAAAACAGACGCTGGTTTGGCTCGGCGAGCAGACTAACGAGACGGATCAGGCTATCGATCTCCTGTCACTCCTCGGGCAGAGACGCAGGGAATTCCGTCATGCCGCCAATAAGGGCAGGAAGGAGGTGCCGGCAGACCTCGAAGGCCATCCTAGCTAGAAGTCTCTTGAAGGACTTTTACAGCATACCTAGTGGCGACGAGTATGGACGCTACAGGAATTTATCATCCCGCAACAACTAAGGTTTCACTGCGGAGCCAAGTCCTTGACCCGTCAGGCTTTCCGACACGGCATGGATGCGCTTGAGCTCTGCGGCAACCTTGGGCCATATCTCCAGCCGTCTGTGTGGACTGCAGCCTGGAACCGACGTCGTATCATTGACTGGCACCACTTTGACTCCAGCCGTCCGAAGATGAGCTTGATCTCCCTCATGGCATTCTGTGGAGACTATGGAGCAACGGATCCTAGAGACAGGATTTGGGGCGTCCATGGTCTAGTGCGGGAGGAAGACAGACAGATGATTGGAATTCCAACATACAACGACGACACGAGAACGCTTTACACCAGACTCGTGGAGCGTTTCATGGAGCGATACAATTGTCTCGATATCATCTGTTATTCACAACTGTTCCGGGGCAGAGACCCTGGCTGGCCTTCGTGGGTTCCTGACTGGCGGGTTCGTGTACTGCAACCCCTCGTCGTACCGCTGATGGTCAGTCAGAGCACCAATGAGCACCTAGCAAATTTCCGACCCGTAAGTCCGCCGCTGAAAAGAAAGACGAAAGCCGCATACAGAGCGAGCGGAGAAGAGCCGCCGAGAATCAAGTCTTGGGGGTCGCCTGGACCTTTACTGTGTCAGGGCATAATTATCGACCATATAGACGGGCTGGGACCGATTCAAGGCGAGCCGGCGACGGTAGTCGAGTCCACATCTCCTGTCAACACCAAGACTGTTGACCCAGAAGAAAAAGAAGCTGTACTACACAGTGTGACCCGAGCCCTCGTCCTCGATCGCATAGACAAGTTTCTGGAGACTTCTGCGCCTGTACACCAGTATGCACGAGAATTCAAGCTTCTCGTAGCAACTTGCGACAAGCAAGGCCATGCCGACGGATCTGCACCGGCTTGGTTTGAGCCATGGTGGCGGGCTAATGCAGACCCAGCTCTGCGCATCAAGGGTTTCGCGTTAGAGGAGCTATGCGTTCCGCCTGACAACGTTGACACCAAGCAGCCTATCCTGACGTCTTCAAAAAGTTTCTTCTCCAGGCTCAGGGGCACCATGAAAGCAGACAGTCGCAGACTCATCGTTACCACCTCGGGCTACGTTGGTATGGCTCCGAGGCGGGCTCAAAAAGGAGATGCCGTCTGCGTACTGTTTGGCTGCAACGTACCGGTGGTTCTGCGCCGGCGAGAACAGCTTGATCCCCAGGATCTGTCTGTTTTCGAATTTATTGGAGAGTGCTATCTGGATGGATTCATGAAAGGCGAGGCTCTACAGACTGGCAAGCCGACCGTGGATTTCGCGATAGAGTGAGGATGACGAGTTTGGTTTGAGGCCCATCGACATGTCCCACGAGCACAAAGGCACACGAAGAATACCTCATACACGTCAGCACAGCGGGCTCAAGAGTATTGCAACCAATAAAGTCATCACCATCTTGAATTACACCGTGGACGAGCGTGCCAGTGAGAAATTCAACAGTATGAGGCCGCTTTGCGAGAGACGACCTGCTAGGATCATTAGTGCTGGAGGGTGCACTTTGTACTGAAGAATCCCGGCCCTATCCAATCACCAGTCAAACAAACAACCAGAATCAACCTAAGGTTTGCAGCCTCGGGACAAGGATAAAACAAAGACAACAACTCTTCAGAACGCTGCAAGACATGGAAGATTCAGCAAAGATTTATGCCGATTATTCTTGTTTTTGGGTTGAGGTACGGTCTTTCTCAGAGCGCCCTTTTCTTTAGGGGTCGTGGTCGGCTGCTCCGGATTGTTACTAATGAAGTCGTTGCATCGTAGTACGGCATATCGGCGGGACGATGTTTTCCCTTGCCTCGCAAGATTATTAAGCTCGTGCGGACCCACTTTGGGAGGCTCGTCCGATTTTTTTAGGGGTGCCGTTCTAGCCGCGGTAGATCAGTGATCAAGTCTCGCGAGTCACTCACTGGCGAGTGACATCACGCGAAACAGTTTCTCGCTCGACCACAACAGAACGCATCGAGCCGTTGTGGCAAAAACAGGTCTCCTGTCTCATCAAGAAGATCGCTGTCAGCAGAGATCGGGCTCTTTACTTTGAGGCCACAAAGTGAGGACTCGGCAGAATTTTTCAGAACGTGTTTAGCCACATAGATGCAGTCCTAGGTTCCTAGCATAATCGAATTCTTCAGAATCTTCCCGAACTTATGGACCCGACTGATTAACTTATGGTCAGGTCACTATGGTACCAGTGGACCCTGACGTAGACTAGGCCCTGTTCCAATACTACTAGGGTACGTGATGTCGTCGAGTTGCGTAAGGTAAGATTATAAACGCGAGACTGGGAGCGAGTATGGAGTTGTGGGTATATGTCATTACCAAGCGGATCCGGACCGGAAACTTGTGCAAAGTATTAATGCCCTGTTATATAAATGGGAAGCCGGGCCAGCACTCGTTCAGCAACGTTTACAAGAGTAGGACACTCACACCCTTCAACCTTGGCTCACCTGCTTGAACTGTCTTCCATCACACACGAAGCGGCTACTTCTTCACACTCGAAATAATCACACCTCCCGCGATGGCCGAAAACACCAAGCTCTTCAAGCCCCTGAAGGTGGGCTCGATCCAGCTCGACCACCGTGTCGTGATGGCGCCGTTGACCCGGTTCCGAGCTGACTTCGACCACGTCCCAACCGACGTCATGGCACAATACTACGCTCAGCGTGCTGTCGTTCCCGGCACGTTGTTGATTTCTGAGGCAACTTTCATCTCGGCAAAGGCCGGTGGCTACCCGACCATTCCAGGTCTCTGGACAGATGCTCAGCTCGCAGGCTGGAAGAAGGTTACCGACGCCGTCCACGCCAAGGGCAGCAAGATGATTTGTCAACTGTGGTACCTGGGTCGGGCAGCTTACCCGGACCCTGTTGGTTCCGGCGGTGCCATTCCGGACGACGACTTCGACTACAAGAATGACTTTGTGAGCGCAAGCGATGTGAAGATGTGGGAGGGCGGCCCCACACCACGACCTCTGACGGAGGAGGAGATCTGGACCACGATCAACGACTACGCAACTGCGGCCAGGAACGCCGTTGAGAAGGGTGGATTTGACGGAGTCGAGATCCACGGCGCTCATGGCTACCTGATCGACCAGTTTACGCAGGACACTTCGAACAAGCGCACCGACCAGTGGGGTGGCAGCATTGAGAACCGGGCACGCTTCGCTCTTGAGGTCGCCAAGGCCGTCGTAAAGGCGATCGGCGCCGACCGCACCGGAATTCGTCTTTCTCCCTGGGCTCAGTTCCAGGGCATGAGGATGAAGGACCCCATCCCTCAGTTCAGCTACCTCATCCAGCAACTGCGCGAGCTGGACCTGTCCTTCCTGCACATTGTCGAGCCCAGAGTCTCCGGAGGCAAGTGATCACCCCCTCTCCCCGTGGAGCTCTCTACTAGCAAGCGTCTGACTAACATGCCTTAAGTTGTCGACCGTGACCCCGTGAACGAGAGTCTCGACTTCGCTCTTCAGTCCTGGGGCCGCGAGAAGCCTGTCTTCGTCGCCGGTGGTTTCACGACGGAGACTGCGATTGAGGCGGTCGAAAGGAAGTACCACGACTACGAGGTCGCGGTCGTCTTCGGACGCCGCTTCATCTCAACTCCTGACTTGGTCTACCGCGTCAAGAAGGGCATTCCTTTCAACGAGTATGACCGATTCACATTCTATGTCAACCAGAAGGAGGGCGCCAAGCGTGAGCCGGGATACATCGACTACCCTTATAGCGAGGAGTCCATCAAGGAGTTCGGCAAGCCGGATGTTGCTGTCTAGATTTACGCGTTGGCATGATCACGACAAGATACCTTATAGAATAGAGTAGCGTTTATAGATACACCTTAGATGAGAATTCAGAGCATCCTTGACTGAACTTGTCCCACCTCAACTAAAGCATTTTCCGAGATGAACTGGAGCAGCGGCGTCAATGTCGCCGGGGCCTCATCTGGCAGCTCGCCTTACGATTTTGACAACCTGCAATTGATCTACACCATGGCAGCCTGGGGACGCTTTTGCCTCTGATACAGATCCATAATTAGCTGTAAGTTTTGATCGCAGGAAGAAGCGCGGAGGACTTGCCTCGTCTGTGCAGCTCGATGCACAGCTGCAAATCTCGCCGATGGCTTGGAAGAAATCGTCGCTGGCGTCACTGGCGGCATCGTCCGATTCGCCGTAGCGGACCGCGTTCCAGTTGTTTGGTTACGAAGCCATTGTGAAGCGAGACCTTGTCTGATCCGAGGGGAGCGTGCGAATGGGGATGTCGAGCAGAGGACTTACAAAGTCGAGACGGAGGGAGGAGGGAGTAGGGACAGGATCCAGGGGAAGAGTCATCAAATTTATATTCAGGCGGTATGAGCAGAATGCTTGTTGGCCCGATGTGCCCGCATGCCGCTGTACCATCCACTGTCCCCGGCCCCAGCTGGCTCTCCCTATTCGTACCCGGTCTGCGGATTCTTTCCTAATTTATCATGCACACGAGCGAAGGCGTCGTTACCGCGGCACTTGACGTGCCATGCCGCATTGATCAAGCTCGTAAAAGACCTTGTTCTGACGAGACTGCCGAGTCTGTCTAGTGGAGTGTCGGGATAGGCAACGATTTCTGCGGCGAGGCGATTGTGACTTCTGGGGATCGACTTGTATGTTGCGAGACCGCCGGCCACGCACTCGGCGTGGCGGCGAGGCTGGATAGGCAGGCTCATGCCCAGCCGAAGCTGCAGTCGTAGGAACTGGCGCGGATCGCCACGGTTGGACGGGTGGGCCGTGGACGGCGCGACTCCTGAACCGCTCAGCATACTGGGCCCCGAAAACCTCTTGGATCCGTGCATAGTTGTCATCTTCAAGACCAAGCATAGCAGGCATGAAGCCGAATTCGTCTGCGTCTGGATTGGGGTCGATGTCCATTTCCTCGTCGGAGGGCGTTGGGAGGCGATTGTGATTCAGACGCCAAACTCTGTACTCATCCTGCATCTCGCGAAAATGATCGTCTGACCTTTTCAGTGCTTCGCGCACCCGTCGCCGCCAGGAGTCCCTTCGTGCTGTGTCATCGTCATGCCCACGGTCGCTCTCCACTCTAGCCCTCTTCGCGGTCGCATCACCCTCGGCAGCTTCGGACGCTGCGCGTCTGGTTCCTGAGATGGTTTGGCGCCATGTCTGTGGATCTTTGGAATGTAAGGTGCGCGGCGCAACGGAATCTTTCAAGTCGAGTCCGCCTTGACAACAATGAATTAAGTGTCGAGGGAGGTGGGAGGTTGTCCTACATCAGCTCCAGTAGCTTGACCAATGGGACAGTGGCCGCTGATTGCAGAGCGAACAACAGGGGAACTTCCGCGGAATCTGGTTTTTCTTCCGGGCGCGGGGATTATTTGTTGGTCAGGTTCAGCGTACAGGCCCGAGGGTGGAGCCGATAAGACAGCTCAGCCAAAGTATATGTACGGCATACATATCCCTATATAACCCGCAAGGCTAAACGGGGAGGTGAGGGAGTCTAGAGCTCTCCTAATGGAGTGTCAAAAGAGGCAATGGGACAAATGAATAAAACGAAAGGAGCCCAGTACTATCTCTATACTCTGATCAGAGCAGAACAGACAGAACTAGGCCCTCTCGAGGGCTGACAAGGCAGAGAATAGAAGGGTTGCGAATCAGGATTTTTGACAGAAGGCCATATTGAGTCATGTCCGACCATACTCCTCTCTAGTCCTCTGGCAAGGATGAGGGAAGGACACAGCATATATATATATGTATATATATAGGGATCCTGATCAGGGCAAGAAAACGGCACAGATGCTGAATCGGACCAGGAGTCAAGAATTTAGACTGATCAATAAAAGTCGCCCAAGATCTCCTGGCGGGTAACAGTTAAACTCGACGCAGATGGCAACAGTCTTTGGCAAGTTCGGAATGCTCGCGAAGCATTCAAATTTCAGCAGCACTACAGTGGGTTACGACGAGGATGATGATGGGCTGATATCCGTGAAGCAAGGTGCTGAAAATCGCAATCTTAGGGGACAACAACTTAATACGATTTGTCAAAAACTTTTCATAAACCTAGTCTCTACCACAACCAAAACAACTACCCGAGCACGTCGGCGCCATCCTGATGCCTATCTAGCAGTACTCGTCCATCGTTGACCCTAGAAACAGATATTTAGAACAGCTGTGAGCGATGGATCGTGACTCCGGCATCGCAGGCCTCGAAGCCACAAACCAGTCCCGTCTTGTGACACCTGCTTAGACCGCCTATCGCGTAGCGTCCGTCTTTCCTGAATCCCAAAGCATCCAGACTGCTGACCACGCGATTGTAATTGCCAAAGAAGCCATGAGCGCGGACGTCGGAGCCAGTGAGCATCCCGTGGCCGAGAGTGACGCCCCATAGCGGCGTTCTGTCGCGGCCACCACTGAGCATGATGGCGTGGGCATCCACGTTCTCGTCTTTCTGTAGTAGGATGGAGTAGATGCGTCCCGTATATCTGACCATCTTCCGAGGCTCGGCCTGGCAAGGGAATACCCACTCACGGCGCTGAAGGTCGGCATGCGTCGAGTCCTGAAGAGCGACGGGATGCCACGGCGTAACCAAGACACCCTCCAGCTTGACCATTACCGCCCTGTTCACAGACTTCACCAACACCGCCGCGACCTTCCTCGTGCCCTCCGGTGTAGCAACGCTCACACCCTTCCTGAGGCTCGAAATCCGCACCGTGCTGCCATTCGACAGCATCACCCTCGTCTTTCCCGCGAAGCATGGGTCCTTCGACGAATTGTAATATGACATCGACACACACCTGTTGTAGTTCTGACCATTCCACGAGAACCTGCCCGCACTCGAACGCAGAAGATCGCCTCCGTCTATAGGACCCCCGTTCACGGCTGTTAGTTGTCCACTGTGGGTGGCACCGAAGGGAGGCAAGTTGGTTGGTGTCGGAACGGGGAGATCATCAAAGGCTCGGTTCAGTCTGTCGCGGCACTTAATGAACAGCGGGGAGTCGATACCGTATTGCAGCGGGCCGGGGTCCTTGAAGCTGTTGCATAGCTGTTGGATATGTGCGCTGTGCAGGCTAGGGAGGTAGTGCTGGCCCCAGCGCTTGAAGTGCTCCGGCGAGAGGGCGAGGGAGATCTGCCCGAGGGACTTGTCGCCAGTGAGGTCCTGCATGAGGGAAGCGCACCTGATATCATCAGAAAACTTGGCAGCAGGTATGTTGGCGATGAGATCCCTGAGCTTGACTTGGAAGGGGTTTGGGGGATAATCGTGTACGGATTCGAAGCATCTATGCGCGCGGTGTTCGCCGAACGCATCAATGGGGAAGATGGAGGCGAGAAAGGCACAGAGCTGGTGCCGTGAGATGTGGTAGGCGATTTCCGCGCCGGACAGAGACGTTGTGAGGTCGTGAAGGCTGCGCGATGCGGTGAGTATCTCTTGCATCTTGATCATCCGGCTGTATTGCAAGGTAGCACAAATGTAAGGATCGGACCCTGGACCACTGTCTTTGTATAATTCCTCCCAGCGCAGGTAGATGTCTCGAGATTGCCCATAGCGAAGACTGCCCAGGGAGATCGTCAGGCCCAAGAGGCTTAATCGACCAACCTGTGGCTGATCGACCGACGGTCCAGCTGTGCGATGAAGGGCAATGCGGCTTGGGTACTTCATATGTATTCTGGCATTGATGGCGAATGTCGACTGCAAGTTGGCGACGGCATGAACAAAGACGGTTCCGATCATTCCTGCATCGGGGATGAATGCATAGTTGCCTCGTCCAAACTCTGAGATCGACTTGAGCAGGCCGGACCTCAGCTCGTAACCGAAACCAAACGTATGGATGGAGGGCACAATGTTGTCCATCGCGGACAATGCAGGCACATATCCCTGACCAGGGCACATGTGGTTAGGCATGCCATCGGTGAGAACCATCACCGCCGGGACGCGGCCTGTATTCTCTTCGTTTTCAAAGAGCCTGATGCCGTCTCTCAGCCCGTGCCACAAATTGGTGCAGCTCTCTACGCGCATTTGATCGATTTTGACTTCAGCGTTGGCCTTGTTGGCGGCAGTCATGGCGGTCAAGGGCTGGAGAGTCATCGCCGACCTTGAGAACGTGATGATTGCCAACCGATCACCATCGTTTAGGGTTGAAACTTTGATTATCATACACCAGTTAGCAAGTAGATCATCAGAGGCTAGACGTTGTTATGAATCACCCAACATTGTTCTTGAAGGACGTGCTCTTCGTATTGAAAGCCCATCTTCTGGATCGCAGTATCTCAAGACTGGAGGAGCAGGGGCTACAAGTGGATGTGGGGGTTTCGCTCACTAATTGTTCGGCAAGCATGTTTGACCAGATCGAGAACAGAGAGTCCTGTGAGCTCGTCCGTCCTTCCCGGAATGGGCGCATCAACGCCCATGCTGCCAGATATGTCGATCACCAAGGCGATGTCGCATGGGACATGCGCAAGTGTCGCATCTGGTGGAGTCTTGGGCGGCTCGACTCTGACGATCACTCTATTGTCTTCATCCAAAGGGTGGATGCTAACGACGGCTTCAGTCGACTCGCTCTCTGCCTCAGATTGCGAGTACCTCGGCGGCGCGTCGTGGACCTCCTGGGACGTGAGGATGGGGACGATCACCTGCTCCCGGCCTGGTCAGAGTGCTCAATCGATCAGTGTAGGATTCGGGACCTTCTTACCATTCTGCCTGTCTGCTTCGTTCCCGTGCCAGCACCTCGCGATGGTCTCTCTCAAAAGGCGTTGATCTCAAACTTACTGGGTTTGTGGTGAGGGAGCAGGAACTTGCGTGCAGATATATATCACCTTGGCAAGGTGTCTAGAGATGGAGTCAAAGAAAGGAAATAACTGCCTACCAGTCACCAAGGTGGAAACTAGTTTCCGTGAAGTCCACTAAATAAGGACCAGGTTTGGCTGGCAACGATGCAGCGATGTGTAGGTTCTCAAAACGATTGCGGAGTGACTGCACCGTTGTCTACTTGCCATTCATAGAAGCGAACGGCTACCTCTATGGTCTCCGCCCTCGAAGGATCATGTTTTAACCCACTTCGCTACCAAGACGAAAGACAAGTTCGTGCCTAAGATCCACTGGCCCCGACATTGCTCTGCACAGAGACCTGACGGACTCAACAAGATCGGCCGCCGCTCACAACACTACCTACCTAGGTAGGTAGACCGAGGCATCAGCCTCCGAATGCTTGACCAGGTTGCCTGGCGGTATTCGACTCTTTGTTGTGGCGCCTCACGGTCACTCTGTACACTGCTGCCGAGCTCACCTTCTAGGAATTGGCCCAGGTTAAAAATGGGTCGGTGGGTAATTCTCGCCATCCGGGACAGGCAACGTCAGCATGAGCTATCGCGAGCAGTGGGCGTAGAGAGTCGAGCTGCTGGGCATCCCGCGAACATCCCCCCAGCAGGTCCTTCATATGGAGCGTAAATGGCTACTCTGCCTAAATAAAGATGGAACTCGTCTATGCAAAAGCACGAAAAAAAGAAGTTGTTACACAAGCACCGAGATCAGGATGCAGCTCCTCTTGGCTGCATATGCAGCTTTCATAGGGGTCTTCGTGGGTGTGATAGGCCTGCACTAAAACCACTGCCACACCCAGCCACTTCCGCCAGGGTTATGCTTCTCCACGCTCAACTTTGCAAGTGTAACAATTACGAGAGCCGAGAGGAATCACCCGCACTTCGTATAGATCAATTGCTGACAATTGGTGCTTGGATGTTGGCAAAAAAGATTCTTGCCTCCGTCTTGGTTTCAAGCATAGATTTTCAGGTTCTCTTCGGACTCGATCCAGTCTTGACCTACTCTACACAGCGCTCCTCCTGTTACAAGGGCAGGTTTCTGGGCTTGGAAGGGGTCTTCATTTAATGATAACTGTTAAGGTGTTCTAAGGAGTGCTGAAGAACCAGGTCCATCCTTGATAGCTCGCAATGCCTTGTGTTGTCCCTGGCTCAGGGCACCCCTTGGGTGTCCGTGTAACACCTCCCTTTGCAGCACTGGCAGATGGAAGCTGTGTTCTTCTCTGTTTCGACTGTTCTTTGCGTGTTGAACTCAGCTGGCCTTGCTGCTGTAGACACACATGACCAAGGTAGCTCAAAAGCCCGAGAATGACTACTGCCTCCATGAAGAGTAACACTACTAGTGAATCTTAATCAAGGCCTACGTAGGGAAGTGAGTCTTGTGTATATAACTATTTGAAAGAAGATTAACATGGCCAACTGCACCAAGGATGACACACTCAATCAAGAAGAAGCTACCAATCTTTTCGACTGTTTTTTCTAGACCTTTTACACACTTGAACCCACTGCATGTTGATTATTTAGGTATTTAAATACAACCGAAAAAGCCAAGTATGCGAAACGAAATGCATACCAGGTGTCTGCATGAATTTCCTGATGGACGGCATGCAATGTCAATTTCAGAAGGCACTGCAACAACCCCCCAGAGTGCTTGACGTCTGAGGACAACTTGGATGCCTATTTTTGGGAATGAATAATGCATTTAATATATCGCATAGGTACACTGAATGATACATGGTGACCAAAACCTGTCAGGTATCCAGGAAGACGATGTGCTGCTAATCATGCAATATATATGCCTTCTGCCCTGGATGTTAATCCGCGGATGCAAATAAATCACTAGTTTGTATGTATGCGCGCGCCTGAGAAGCCCCTCTCGTGAGTAGAGTTTCTAACATCCCAGAGGTAACATTGATATGGGATCTCTGGTTCATCAGAGTCTCGGATCTCATGTGATAGGATGTCTACGTAGTCTATATCAAGCCGTTCGCGATGCCAGGAAGAATTGGGCCTAACACGAGCTTCATCTCGGAATGTGTAGTCTAAATTTCCATTCCCGCCATCCTCAGTCCTTATACGGCGTGTGCTGTTCTGTTGCTTCCTACAGTTCACCTCGTGGGCATATATTCCAACATAAAGTTCCCTGATGCCGACAAGGTGCGTCCCCACCGACTTGAGGTGCCAAAGCCTTTTCTATTAGCCATATAGAAGCCAGCCGGGCGCTCGCCGTACATGTTAAATGGAGACTTCGGCTTGTCTCTCCTCATCAATGAATATGGATCCTGCTCGTCGCCCAGCGGGGCCAGATGTGCCTGGTGGAACATTGAGTGCTGAAGGCATGGTTATTACAGGCGCTGAACGAGTAATGTATATGGGGGCTCTCAGTCTCCAACAATGCCAGCTGGCTGCGTCGTGAATCAGACGGCATTCATAGTTTCTCGATTTCTGACGCCTCGATACGGTTTTACTCAGGGTGCCTAGACACTCAGCTAGGGCGATCAGGACACTGAGATGATGAGATTATCACATTCTCTGCTGCACTAATTGAGTTGCGAATTAACGTCTATTTTTAATGCTCGTTCGACAAAAATGTCTTGTGTCCACGAGGAGGAGGCTCGTAGGTCGGATGCACGTTCTCAGCTGCGCGGGGGGTTGTCCAATCTTAGCTTTGGCTGGCTGTCCTTAACTTGTCCAGACTATTCTAATTTCCGTACGAAGATGACGGGCCTGACGTTGAAATCATTTGCTTGCCCATATTCATTAATAGACTCGGCCAGCGCATTCTGCGCTCACAGTCGATAATGTTGGGGCCCTCCTTCTGTATCAGTGTATACGCCCTGCAGCGGTTGCACGACTGGGAAGGTGGTTTTGACCAGGAACTGAGGTATGTTCCATCTTTCAATGTTCTTGTAGCTGTCGATAATACTTTATTGCCACCAACCGGCGACTATCTGAATCTGTCGAGTGCCTTGAGGGAGAGATCAGCGCGTCCTCGGGTACGCCTCCTGCCCGTGCTGGGGGGGGGGGTTCATATCATACAAGGACCAAGCGGAATCCAAAATTGGTTTACGGGGAGAATAGGGCGATTTTTCGCAGAGAACATTGATGAAAGCCTCCAGTGCAGATACTTAATGGGACTTTGTGACTGCTAGTTATTGGTTGGTGGCGTTCATACCTGGCCGCCTACCTCACAATCCGCAGACGAACAAGACTAACACAGCAGAGTGGTCACTGACATCATGTAAATTCCCGCACGCTGCATGCTTCAACATGCTGCCTGCGCGGCATGGCACGCATAATCTGGGGGGGAACTGGAACGGCACTAGCAGTTGGGGGGTATGCTTCTTGGGAACATAAGAGGATATGGTCAACCTCGCAGTTTCTGTAACGTTAAAGTCGTATCAGATGGGTCAATAGGCCCGACAAGATGTTTCCTCCCAATTCAGAGTTGCTGTATCTATACGCAGGTACACGCCAGACAGCAGTGAGGGCAAAAGAATGCCTGCTACGCAGATCAATTGGTGTCGTCGGGCTGCATCGACAACCCCAATAGGCGCTGTGCATGTACAGTGTGCATGTATGCATGAGGCTTGCAGGAGCCGCCGGATGGGCGTGCCGGCGCCTACAGCGCGGCTCTAATTTGCGCGATGTCGGTGATTTCCGCCGTCTGTGGGTGCACCCTCCACACCCTCCTCTCCTACGTGGGCTCCTCCAAGGTTGTAATCACCCATGCGCTGTCCGGGATTGGCCATCACAGTCTCGACCTCCAGCACAGGTGCGACGCGCCCCAGCGTCGAGAGACTCGCCAAGGCGTACGTGACGGGCCTTGGGCACGCAGAAAGGGGGGACCAATACGACCGTCGCTTGCTGGCTTCACGAGTTTATCGAATTTTATGTCCACGGCCGACGGCTGCCGTTGGCTGGTGTCTGTAATTGCACGATGGTCCCGGTCCCGGTCCCTCGTGATCTGGGAGGACGAGCCAAACAAGGCGAGCCGACCGTTCTCGTCGAAAGGATACCAGCCACCCCATTTCCCACCCGGATACGGTGTTGCCAAGTTCTCGCTCTTGACGGTCGCTTATTCGGCGCCGCGTGGTTCTTTAATCTTCGCCTTCATGTCTAAGTTTACTGAGGACCGCCCCATAGTGGGCTCGCGGTGATAGCACTGGAAACAGCAAGGCGTGCTGGAAACTCCTGGATATCAGGGATCTTACGTATCCCAGGCCGGGCGGTGGCCATGCAGGGCCGCAGGGCCACAGCGTGGGGAATCGCTTACAGGGCCCATGACTTATTACCTTTTACTACATCCTCAGTATGCTGGAGACGTTGAACGAGGTCACCCCATCGTAGCTGCGTGGTGATATCCCCCTGCCCTGCCGCGGTGTGTATCTCTCTTCAAGCCTGCTGCGCAGGGGGGCTACTGAACATGCCTCGGAAGGACGAAGCATGCATGGCGCGGCCTGCAGGAGGTGGTGCTCAGCTGACCGCACGCGCTACTGTAAGGCGCTGCCGCTGCAGGTCCCAGATCTGACAGCTGCAGCAAGGTTCATCATCAGTTGCAGCAGAGACGTCAGTTCTGGATCCTGGGCGGATCGCAATCTGTTCGGGCGGGCAGAAGCAATACCCCGTAGGTCTGGACGCATACGCGCAGAGCTGGCGGGGACCTTGGACCGTGCAAAGAGGTCATGAGATGCCCTAATCAAGTGCAAGAGCCACCCCGTCGCCGGATCTCGTGACGCTTTGTGGCGCTCTTTCAAACGAGAACCTCGTGTGTGTCTCCGGCCTGCCCCATGGGCCATGTTCCAAGACTGCATGGCAGGACATCCGGACAGGCCGGCGTCCGGCTCACCTTAGCTTTTCGGTCCTGCGAAAGGCTTCCATCTCAATCTGCCGTGGGCCCAAGGACAGCAGCCCTCTCTCGGATTCACACACGTGGGGCGCAGGGCGGCATCGTGGGCTGTTCACAAACGGAATCTGACCGTTCGTGAACTCAAGGTGGGACCGCCGGAGGGTCATCAGAACTCCGGGCCGAGCCAGGACGAGAAAAAAGAAAAAAAGAGATAAGTATTAATGAATAAATAAAAATAAAATAAGAGACAATTTTTATGATTCGGCGATTTCTTTTTTTCTTCGACTGTATCGAAGCCCTGATCGGAACTCTGCCAAGCAACATTACGGCCAAAGGGGATCTCGTTTCACGGCATCCTCTTCCTGCTCCCCCCCAGGGCGGTTCTGTGGACCGGGCCCCGCCCTCCGTCCTCAGCCTTGTCTCCTCCAAGCCCACCCGCCACGCGGATGGATACAATCTTGGGGCTATCACTTCTCACTCCCAGGTCCCCGCGGGCTCCACTGTCCGCCGCGCCGGGCTTGGGAGGGGACCCATCGTCCTCGTGGAGATGACCGATCGCGTTTTGCTAATCAAAAGACGGCCCGACTGACAACAACCACCCCGCCGGGACTCGTGCTGCTATCTATGGCAGCAGCGACGAAAGGCAGAAGGGCGTCGTCGACCAGACGGCTGGCGCGTTCACCGGGCTGTGGACAGCGACTACGTCCAGCAGCCAGTCTCGTGCGGCCAGCCACCGGGCGCGCCTGGTCAGGTTGGCGACGCCAAGGCCTGCGATCACTCACGACGCCTCAGGGCTGAGCCAGGGTGGAAAGGCCAAGGCTCGCGGGAACCACATCGCTCGAAGTCTATTGTCCCAATCCCCCAGCGCCTCGAGCATCTTGCCGCGGCACGATGCCGACAGCTGCTACCTCAGCTGCTGCGGGTGAGAAATCGTCGAGGTCAGCCATCACGAACCGCACGGGCCGGCCGTACGTATGGATGCCCAATGTGTCCCATCGTGCGCACAAAGTACGTGGGAACCCCGGCGGACCATATCTTACGCAATTCGTCCATCCAGACGGCCAGGCTTGCGTGTCCCTCCCAAGGGTGAAAGGGAGGCTTCAATGCGCGCGCCGCCCTGCGCACCCGGCAAGATCGCTCTCGCGGTGGTCAGGCATGCCCAATGCCCGATCTGCCTCAGAGCGGCGGCGGTCTGGCTCAAAGGGTGTCGACCCGCCCGGCTGGCGTTTCCAATTCAGGCCTCGCCATTGCGCCGTGCCAGCCTCGTCCGAGTCAGGGCTGCCCTAGGAGGCCCGTCCCCATGTCGCCGGAAGGCATTCCGGCGTCAAGGACTGGGGGTCACGCGACTGCCGAGGCCTCATCAGGGGGGGGAAGGGCGGCGAGCCGTGCTCGTGCTTGCAATATTCCCAGGCGCCCAAGAGCGGGTGCGGTGGCAGTGGCAGGTGATCCTACGGCCCCGTGTGCTGCAAGGAACATCCGCAGGTGGGCCCTCGTGGGCCTTCTAGAAAGACGCACTGCAGCCCCGGCTGACGGGCTGGGGCCCTGCTGGTGAAACGGGACCATGTCGTGAACGTTTCTGGGGTGCATTGACAGCCTCATAATCCCGACGTGTATCGATCGGCTGCGCCTGGGGAAGAGGTAAATTCGAGATAAATTTCCTCGCTAGTTTTTCTTTTATTGATCGTTTTAACCATGGGCTTGTTCTTCGGGCCCGCGGCCTCCCTCCATCCTCCGGCAACCTTGGTTTCCTGGCCCACGGGCTTCACCTCATCTCGTCGCCACACCTCGCTCCCCACGGCCCCCTGTGTGTCTGCCACGCGGGCCGTTTGGCCTCAGGCTTGACTCGAACCCTCACATGCTCTTCTGAACCGTCCGGCCGTCAGCACAGCGTCAAGAGCCCGGTCGTGGCCAAGAGCGCTGGGACGCCCTGATGCTGTCTGTTGTTCCGGATATCTCGAAGCTGCCGTCGGCAAGTACCGAGCTCGTCGCATTCTTCCACCTATCCGGGTGCGGGTACCAACCTTGCTTTAGTAGCCCCGAGCGGATCCGCCAGCAGCAGGCATCCTATGACGGAAGACGCGCGTGTCGAGGCTAGCCCACAGCAAATGACATGCCCGATGATACTACTATGGTACGGTACCGTCTGGGGAACCCGACCTCCATGCGTCCTCCGATGTCCGCTTGGTACTCACGTGTGAGGACTGCATCGCGTCCGTCCGGGCGGGTGTCTCAGCCCCCGGGGCCAGCCAGTGTTCCGCTGGCCCGTTTCTGCACAGTCGCAGGCTGCGCTCGATGAAACGAAACACACATGACCACAGCGAGCACCAGCCCGGGACTGCGCCCGGGGAGGGGTCCGGCATGTGTTATTTATTCATTATACGTGGTGGCTAGTATAGCTGGTCCAGACCCGCGGAGTGATCCGGGGATGTGGGGCGCACAGTTGAGACGATCGCTGGTAGACCTGCTCCGTGGAACAGCTGAGGGCTCGGGATCTGACTCGGCCTAACACTTCGGTGCCTTTCAGCACGTAGACAGCTCGAGTCGGGTGTGACCGCCCAAGCGTACGGTCGAGCATACGCCGGTCCCTGGTGGACGGCCGACGAGTCGTGATGGATGGCATCAAGCGCCGTCATTGGAGGTTTCTTCGGGCTGTATACTATGTATGTCCGGCTCTTGGGCCCTTTGCATTTGTCGTGTCCTACACCACTCCGGCTTTGGGACCTGACTGGGGGCACGACAGTCTCGGGGCGAGGGTCACGGCGCGCTGGCGTCTCACTACGAACATGGACCTCGCCATGGCCTGAGCAGCCGTGAACGTGAGATCATCATCCTTGTCTGACTCGGTCCGTCATTGGGCATGGAGGCGGACGTCTAGAACCTGATCTTTAGCCACACTGGCCTGCCTGATCTGCGTCAACTACCCACACGCGGTCTCGCACCTCATACCGCACGGCTCGAGTCGTATCCACGTTCACGTGCCCTTGTATCATGTTTCTTCCCTCTTTGAGGGGGACCCTGTGATCCGTCGCCGGCTGATCCCTCGTTTTCCTGCCCAGATTGTGTCTGACACTCGGCCGGCTGAGTACGTTGGAGCCTGACGCTACTCGCTGCAGTAGTCACCATCATGCTTCCCAGGGATCTTTGACAGCTCCCCTACTTCGTGCACCAGCCGGCACACGAGAGCTGGAGCATGCCCGGGGCCGCCCTGCGTCGAAAGGTTGGAGTGCGTCTCGCGGCCCTTCTCCCCAGCGTCCATCTGTCCGCACGGACGGCGGGAAGAGCCTTCCCGAGCACGACTCGAAATACTATGTACGGTCGTGAGTATGACATCGAGTTCTAGTCATTAGTGACTCCTTGCTTACCCTCTTTGCTTCCCCACGGGGTAGGATCTTACTTTCACATGAAGTCGCGCCGTTCCCGCTGGCTGAACATTTACCCACATAGGTTGACGTCCAAGGCTAGCCCGTCCCGTTCCCCGGACTGTCGGCTGAGGTCTCCAACGCCTGAGCTGACTTTTGCCCCCCCTAGCCCGTTCCGCTTGCAAGCATAGCCTCGTCTCAACCCAAATCACCGGCCTCCACGGCCTCGTAGCGCACGGCGGGGTGATCAGAGGCCTGATAAGTTTCGCTGTCTGCCAAGAAAGCCTGATCCCGGCCGAACTCTCTATCTTGGTCACCAATGGGGGAGATTAGTTAGGTTCTGGCATAGTATGGCTTTGATCCAGGCTTTCAGGCTTCAATGGTTTAGATCTATGCCAGCCACCCAATCTACCGGAGTAGACGAGCTCAAGCGCGCAGCGTCAAGTCAGCTCCTTGGCGTCTTGTTGCTGGCGACAGTGCCCTGAGCCTTGTGAATTGTCTGAATAAGCTTCCGTCTAGGCCGCGAACCCTCTTTCAGCACGTCTTCTGTGGCGAAAATCCCTTCAGGGAAACACGTCACAGGAACTTTAGGTCTCCGAGAGTATGATTAAAGGATGCCACGTTATGATGACTTGCCGGCTTCAAGGGCCGTGACCGCGAGGCACACGACGCCCGCGGCTCTTTGCGTATGGTTCTTCGCATAGAGATAGTTCGACATAGTTGAATGAAATGAGGAGGACGGGATGGATGTATGAGACGTTGACGGTGAAGAAGGGTGGGCCTAGAGGGCTTGCCTAGACCGCGAGCCGATACTGCTCTGAGGTTGTTCCGTCGGGCGTGGAAGGGAACCAATAAGCAGGCACGGTAAGATGGATAGGAAATAGAGTAAGATGGGATATCCAGTGAGCGCTCACTATACCCATGTGAAGTCGACGATAGGTAGAAGAAACGGGTTTCGACAGGAAAAGAGTACCGCAAATATGCATGACGAATATGCATGAAGCTTAGTGCTCACACGCCCAGCCCTCATAAGCCTTTTCTCCTTGTCCAGTAACTTCGTAAATGCACGCAATAAACATGCTGTCTTGTTATGGCGAAGTGGTTCGCCACCTAGGAGCTCACTGGACGGATTTCGATCTCCCACGAACGAATATCAAATTACATTTTCTAAGCTTTGCCGCCGGCAGCTAACACGTGTCCTCTCAGGCAGCAGAGCATAACTTTGTTTCTACTACCAGCTTGCAGATTTACTAATCCATAGTTTGAGTGGATCGCTTTTATCGCATTTTCAGCTCGGTGTACGTGCAGACGGTGAAGGGGCAATGGCCAGTCAGGCTTCAGAACAGGTCGAGTTCGCATCTGCAGGACTATGTGCACGAGCTGCAGGAGTACCCTGTCTGATACTGCAGTAAAATCTGTTTCCACCTGCCTTCTGCATCGAGAAACATACGTCCACCCCCTGCGGCGACGCTGCATGAAGTGGAGCTTTCACTCATAGTTCAGGTTGGGAAGATGGTATATGTTTTGCGAGGCTGACAGCCTCGCGACACCCTCTAGCTCTACAGCCAGAGATCCAGCGAGCTTGAAGGCGGAGCAGGGCTCGACAAAGTTCTGCGCTACCACAGCCGCCCTTGCTCAGGCCCAGAGACGTTTTGATATCTCTTCGTGCTGATATACGCTCTCGAGTGGTTCCGGCCGCACCTAAATTTGCTCGAGAATAAATTGAGGTCCTCATGCCACGTAAGAACTCTATTTCATTAAGTCTAGAAATACGCCAGCTGGATGAATACTATCGATCCGGTCCTGCCCGAACATCCAGCCTGTGCAAACATAGCCGGCCATGAATACGACGGGGAACATCTCTGGCAGGATGCCAGAGGAGCGGGTCGTTACGAGGCATGCGGACGGGGACCAACAATTCTTGGCTCACAGTACTTCTATAGGAGATCCGGATCTGGCAGACCTCCCCTCCAAGGCTGCCAGCCTTGCTTATCAAGACACTGGCATCCAGCCTCTAAGGCTGGCTGAGAAACCTAGGAGGACCCTGACCCACAGGACCCTGACCAGCAACCGCCACCCAGTCGTGCCCTCAAAACGGTCGTCGAAACGGTCACGCCGGATGAGGACCTGAGCTCAAGCACCATGCCCGCTAGCGGCGGATGTCTCTAGACAGCCTTGGCGATGCCCAAGCTGCCACTGCTGGTTCCCGGAGAGAGCTCTCGTCTCGGTGCACCCACCTGGCGCCGCGAGGTTATTCCGCGCCTCCTCGGGCGGTAGCTCAGAGGCCGATCTGTCGGTCTGCCAGCTACATCGTGCTATCCTGACAGCCGTGCCGGCGAGGGGGCTCGGCCTTCAGCCCTGAAGGGGCCAGCGCGCACACGATAGCTCCCGATGTCGTCATGAGACGGCGGCTTGACTCGCTGTGCGAGAGGAGCCACGGACAGGCTACCGGCCCGATTGCGATCGGGATGCGGGGGACGACACCGTGATGCACGCTCCGGCGCTGTTTCCAGTGCCTGTCCCGTGTGTGCCGCGCGCTTGTCGGCCTCGAGGTCGGGAGGATCTTGCTAGCAGCTCTGTCGGCATTGGACGTTGTGAGATGGGCTGCAGCCTAAGCTTGACGTTACGGCCGTGTATGTTTAGCCGGAGCCCGCTCGTTGCGGCCGTATCCTCCCCTTGGCAGACGGCGAAAGCAGCGTCGCATGACTTGACTATCGGGCCCAGAAACCCGAGGTACTTCGTCTACTCCAAACCTCAGGTACCGTTTAATCAGGCCAGTCTAGCCAGATCTCGTCAAGGCGCTGGAAGCTGTCAGTCGAAGTTACGGCAGAGGGGAGGACCCTGTTGACGCTGTCGGCTACGGCTTCTGAATGAGGAAAAGGCGAGCGAAACAGCGTCGGTCCGATCAGGCGGGCAAAGCCTCGGACCCTCAGCGAGGGCGGCACGGCTGGGCAATACGATCTGCCGACAGCCTCAGGGTTCTGCTTAGACAGTGTGTAGCTACTGTAAAGGGAGGCGCGCCCAGGTGGCGGCTCTGTCGCGGATATGCGTAATGCTGGCGCGGCAATATGCTGCCGTTCCATAGGAAGTATAGATCAGATGTTCCTGGGTCTCGCTGACGAGTCTGCTGGACCCGTAGTCCCGTCTGTACGCGAGGAATCGAGGAATTTTTTCGCCGAGCGGCAGAGATAAAAAAAAGATAAATTAGGTCGAATTAAAAACATTAAACCAAATTGCCGTGCCAAGTGTCATGCGCCAGGACATCCAGGAACTGCCCAGCTGTCAGATCTTCCGTGATGACAAGGGCCGCTCGATACTTTTCTCGCTGCTATCAGCGCACTGGCACTTTCAGCCTTTCAACCCCAGACTCGACAAGCTCGTCTCTCCCCCCCCCCCCAAAAAAAGGGGTGTGATAAAGATGACGGCGCCAAGAGCGAGGCTTCCCGAAAGGAGGAAGCTTGCCAAGTGTTCCCCGGAATCAGACATGGGGGACTTGATCGCTCGTGACCCCGCGAAAACCTCGACGTCGCCATCGACTTAATCTGGGGTAGACAATGGCCACCCCGGGACGATGACGTCGACGTGTGGTGCTGATCGGCGCTCGGTACCTGCATCTGTTACAGTCGTAATGGGGCTCTGACAGGAACAGCTTCCTTGGCGATCTCATGATTCCCATCCCTCTCTGCCCCCAACAAGAGCGTGCCTTGTTTTGAAGCCTCGTCCAGGGAGGCCGGCACAATCTAGCCCGCAAGGTCAATGCAGCTGGCCTGGTGACTGCGCATATCATTCCATCCCGCCATCAGCTGGACGCGGAACAAGCCTCGCAGAGGCTATCTGAGGGCCATTGCCCAGCCTGGCTGATCGGCGGATAGACAGCCACGGCGTGATGACGACTGCGTCTTGAGATCAGGTGAGAAACGGTGCCTTGACGATGCGCCTGAACCTTGGAATGAGTCGTGGTGGTGGTGCGTGTACGTCCGTACTTCGACCGCGCTGCCACGCTGTAGCTTCTTGACGGTCTATCGCCAGCTGGCGCTAGAAGCCTTCCAGAAGGTTACGATCACATGGACCTCCCCAGGGACGCCTAGCTACAAGCCACTACTGATTCAGCAGCTCTGTAGTGGGCGCGGAAAGCAAGCCGGCGGGAGAGAGGGTGTGAGCGGCCGGAGTCAGGTGGTCGCGCACGTAGAGCATCGCACCGAGATTGCTGATGGGCTGGCTGTCTGGTCCTAGATACGAGCTGGATGAAGTTTATGTCATGGTCTCGTAATGTCTCACCGTCCGATGTTCGGTTGTTGAGAGGCTGAGAGGCGAGGCGGGCCTGGTCGGGGAGGCCCAATCGCACGGAAGCCTCCTGCGCCCTCGAGAGCCGTCATCCGACGGTGGCTTCTAAGCTCCGAAGCGGCAACGCCAGTGAGAGACTCGGTTGGCCGAGAGGAGTGAGTGTTGGCCGGACGCTGACCCAACCGATTCCTGGAGGGCAGATGAGCGAACATGACTGCAGGAGACCGTCGCATCGTCAGCTGTCCCGAGCCAGCCACCACCTAGCGCGACATCGGTGAGCGCCAATGAGCCCAGTGGTGTCTTCGCCGATGCTCGATACCGGCAGACAGACGCGCCAATGAGGGGACAGTCAGGCAGCAGCCAGCCCGGCGGCGGCAGAATACGGGCCACACTATGACGATGGCCCGGATGAGACCCGTCCCAACAGAATGATCCAGGGCGGTCCGGTACGGCTGAGCTTGCCCGGCTCGTGTTGGGACCCAGCCCGCCCACGGAGGACCGAGGACTGGCTGGAGCCCGACAGCCAAGAAACGTACGCGGCTTCACGTCATCCCGACCGACCTCTGCCCTCAAGCCAGCGACCTGGCTGCTGAGGGCCGCGCTGCAGGTCTCCCTGCCCGAGGTCGAGATCGGTCCACGTAGGGCTGCGTTGTTTGCCTTCACCAACGACGTGGTTGCTTCCTATCGGATCGCGTGGCATCAAGGCTATTGGCCCCGACCCTGCCACCCAGTCCCTCAGACCACCCACAGCCCGGATCGCCTCATGCGGCCGGCCTGCCCGTCATCCCGTTCGTCTGGGCGGGAACGCGGCCTGCAGCGGCGCACCTACAGAGAGCCACCTGCACACAAAGTCCCGGGCCTGAGCGCCCTGGAGCTCGGCCGCCCTCAGCGCCGGGGAAGCGTCTCTCTGCGGCGGCGAGTGGGGCTGGGGCCGCCGAGCGCCGGGGCCTTCGGGGCCTGCGCGCGAGGGATCGGTTATGGACATCTCCCACGGCTGCAACACATGGGGCTGTATGCTATCGTATCTGGCGCACTCGAGAGACGGCGATGCCGCGCATCTCCGCCCGTCGCTGTCGAGGCGCAGGGCCATGTACGTCGGGGCCCCGTGGAGGGCTGGGCTGCACCACCTGGCTACAGACAGGCGCTCGAGGCACTCAGTCCCATGGCCAGCAGAAGCGAAGCCATCGCTGAAGCTCCAGCGCTGTGGTACTCCGGAAACAGGACATCCGTGCCCTAGCCCAACACCCACGGTGGTTGCGATTGGCCTGGAAGCGCCGGGAGGGAGGGAGGTTGCAGAAGGCCAAACACGTCAAGAGGGAGTCATACGTTGCGGTAAAAGTCGGTGAGGATACAAGATGGTGGGCAGCAAATTTGCCCAGCGCCTTCACGTGGGCTATTGCCGGACGCCCAAGGGGACGGGCACCCGCCTCCGCGGTAAGGCGGCGTGGTGGGCGGGGGCCCTTATCGAGCCGGTGTATACGACCCCTCCACGGGCTGTGTGTGGAGGGTGGACAGCTCATCGAACATGAGGGAGGGGCACGCACTTGACATGATGTGCAGGAAGACGTGACTCGTGGGGGGAGGTTGAGGTCCAACCAGCTCCGCCGGGTCTGCTGCACTTGACGAGAACAGCGCGGGATTCATCTGCGAACTCATGCGCGCGGAGGGGAATTTTTTCCCTCGTGCAGCAGGGACCCTGAGATCTGGTAAAAACAAAAAACAATTGATTGAATTTATTGCCAGAATATCTCGCCTGGGAGAGGGGGGGGCGCTGGTCGGGGGTCGATTATGCCGACAAGCAGTCAATGACACGGGGACGCGCTCGCAGCCCTCGAGGTACCCAGGTCACTTTCTTCAGGAATGACCTCTGTTCATGGTTCGATGCCGCTCTGCGCAGGCTGCCGCATGACAGCCTGACACGCAAGAGACATCACGCACCAATGCAGGCAGGCAGAGCGCCGGGCACCTTGCCCTCGACGGCTCGATGCCCTCCTTCTGCCAGCGTCCCCTGCGCGGGCCTCGTAACAACCAACGTATGGCTGGCTGGCTGGCTGGCTGGCTGGCTGGGATCACCCGCGCGGCCTGTACTAGTATCGACCGTTTCCACCTGCGAGCACGCGGCCAGGGACCCCAAGGCTAGGCTGACAGGACGTGAAACAGGCGGTGATGGACCGCCCCTAGCCGTTCGTCTGGACGGCGGGACGAGGCTCGTCTGCTCCGGGGCGCTGCTGCAGGAGACGGCGCGGGCGCTGCTGCATCTGCCCGGTTTTTCCTGCATAGTCCGCGCTGGTCACGATGGCGGCGAGGAAAACCAACAGACGCCAGAGCCGGCAGGGAAAAAACCAACGACCTGGCAGCCTTCTGCCTGCTTACAAAGACGTGTGGGCTGATTCCTCTGTCATGCACCGCCTCAGGATGCCTTACACCTACCTATCTGAGAGCCCCTCGTGAGGGCCAGAGAGTCACGAGGACGTCCCGGGGCCTGGGACGCTGCGGGCCCAGACGCTGGCGAACCGCGCAATTTCAGGCTGGGATTCCGGCGCGGCGAGCCGAGCTGTCACACTGAGACAACCCTCCCCCGTCCTGTGCCCGTCAGCCTCAGCGGTCTGGACCGGCTGTACTGCTCACCTGGACCGCTGGGAGATTCAGGGTCCTACGCCAGCACCCAATGGCCTCTTCCCAGGCGGTTCCTGGTGCCGCGCGCCGCGATACAGCCTCGGGCAGCACCGCCGACGAGGAGATGCCTCGTGTCTCACACTAGGGCTCTGCCTTCTCCCTCCGCCTAGGTAGACGCTTTCAGCCTCAGGCGTCCTCCGGATTGCAGGGCCGTCGACGTAGGGTCGTGCCGCCCGCAGGCTTTGATGCCTGACACCACCTCCCCCCTGAGGGCGACGATGTACTGATACTGTGGTAGAAGGCGGGATACGGGCGGGGAGGTGACCACCTGGACAGCTGCAGCGAACTATTTGCCCTGCGGTGCCACATGGGCGGCTCTTCCTCAAGGCGGCGCCCAATGCCCAGATGGTCCGGGGCTCACCAGACGCCCTGCCCGAGGCCCTGGGGCGGAGAGAGCAGTGCGGCTCGCCGTTTCCCGTCGATCAGATGCCGTGGCACCTCGAGTATGCATAGTGGCCCGTACGAAGTCACAGCGCTGCGGGTATAGCTGTGCGGCCATATGCCCTCCTTCACGAGGGCCGCGCAGAGAGGCCCCCTGCCCGCTGCCCGCTGCCCGCTGCCCCCCCCCAGCTCCCCTGCCATCCTCCCACTGTCATATCTCGGGCGATCATCGTGGGGGTCCGCCCAGGGCCGGCGGCGACCCTCCAATGTCTTATTCCCCAGATTGATCGACCACCTGAGCCGAATGGGGTGGTGATATCCGTCCGGCCGGCCGGGCCTAGATCAGCTTCACACCCACTCCGGCCACCAGAAACATTCCTTACAGATGTAATATGTATTCTTCCCCCAGCATATAGCCCTGCAAACCTTCCCGAACCCGACCCCAACCGCCGAGATGGGCCGGGTCACGGCGGACGGAACGCGCCCGCGATAATTCTCCTATCTGTCTCGCGCCCCATCTGCGCTGCTGTGGCCCCGAGCTGAGCCCTCGTCCTCTGTGGCCTAAGAAGACACACCAAAAACCTCGTCCTGCCCTGTCTGTCAGCTGGGGCTGGCAGCCCTCCCCCCTCCGGGAAGGATTTCTGACAGCGGCATGTGCGTGCCCACCCCCCACCCCCCCTCGTCGGAGGTGCTCCGCAGTTGAGATTTGGATCCCATCGCGCCCACCACGGGCGAGCCCGGGAGTCCCTTCCGGGGGCGACGAGGGGAGCCAGGAGGGGGCCCGAGCATCACGGAGATATCCACGACGCGATCGAAGGGCGTGTTGTGTGTGTGTGTGTGTGTGTGTGTGTGTGTGGGGGTGTGTGTGTGTGTGTGTGTGTGTGTGTGTGTGTGTGTGNCGCGGCGCGGGGATATGTACGCGGCGCTCTCGGGGGGTGTGTGGTGTGTGTGTGTGTGTGTGTGTGTGTGTGTGTGTGTGTGTGTGTGTGTGTGTGTGTGTGTGTGTGTGTGGTTGTGTGTGTGGCTCGCCCCCGAGGGCGCCTGCGGCGGCCCCAAGCAGCGGTGAGCGTCTCAGGACCCCCAGAGGCATGAGCCTGCCGACCAGCGCGGCATTTCCGATAAACAAACAAAAACACACACAGAGACAGACATGCCCCCCCTCCGCAGGCGCGTGGACGACCTGTCAGGCGCTGCCAGCCTGGCGGTCGTCGTCGTCACCGGCCGTCATGATCCCATCGCGTTCCACCGCTCCTCAGCCTCGCCTCCGCCGTGCCCGTCTGGATCTCGTAGGGGTGCTCGCCCGCCCGCTCTCTCCCTCCCTCCCTCCACGACGTCGTGGCAGACAGGCCACAGGGACACATGCTAACTATGGTACTTACATGGCCCCGGCGCCGGGGCCGGTCGGCCCCCGGTTGAGGACCCCCCCACCCACTCTCGCTAAACCTCGGCCGCGATGGATCAGGTCGCTGCGAATAGAAGCAGATGAAACTCAACGGGCGGCTGCAAGGCCACCCGCGTGACGCCATCCCACCTCTGGGGCCTCCCCCTTTGCGTAGCTGTGCCCGCCTCACCACACGAGATAGGGCCGCACGGGCTGTTCCTGCGTCCTCGCCCAGCCGGCGGGATCTCTGCCCCTTCTGGCTGGGACGCTGGCGCGCGCAGGTGAACTATTTGGCCGCTCGCGCTCCGCACGAGCGCATCGGTCACCGATCAGTACAACCTCCTCTGTATCGACGGCGACCTAGCAGCGGCGTTCCGCCACACGGCCGAAATGACGGACGTGCGCCGTGGGGGGTTCCTGCGTCTGCCCCGAGGGGGGGGGGTTCTCGGAGATCACCCTGGTGTGCTCAGTAGGAGATGGGCAGCGATGGGTACTATCGAACCCACCTCCGCAATCTCGTGTCCGCGGCCGTGAACCCACGAGACACTCCTCGAAAACGGAGGCCTCGAGAGGGTAGGTGGGCGTGTCTTCTCTCGGGGTGCTCACACGCTGTCCCTCGCCTGCGCGGTGGTGGAGCTCTGCGCGAGGAGCATCAGCCACAGCGAGGTCGGTGGCGAGGGGGTCCACAGGCAACGCCCACATCCTGTGGCTGGGCCAGGTCAACACGTCAATGCATGCCCTCTCAGCCTCTAGTCAGCGCTCGCCCGCGAGTGATTGATCATCGTGGAAGTCTGCCGCGGGTGGAGTTCGGTCGATGGCCGTGAGTCTAGGCCAATCTGGATTGGTGGGTGATCAGCATTTAGGACGCTGCATGGCGAACCGCGGTGCAAGGAATGACCCAGAGAAAGAGAGAGAGATATCTACACCGCCCAGAATATACGACGCGGGCAGCGTAGCATATCGAGCCTCTTGCGGGCGCTCCACACTACGGCTAGCAACAACGTCGCAGGACCTGAGCGTATACCGTTTTCTCCCCCGCCCTTGGCCGCAGGGCCAACAGTGCATACGAGTAGTAAGTAGATGCGGCTTCCCGGGTTCCCACGTAGAGGATGCCAGCCCAGAATCCTTCCCCCCTCCTCCGCCCTGCAATGCATCAAGGATGGCGGCTTCGAGAAGAGTTCTCCCGCACAAAAGAGCGAACCCGGCAGAGGCCACCGCCGCGCTCCCCAAAGGACCGATTGCGATGATGCCACATCCCCCAGCGCCCGTGGAAACCTGCGCTCAACAGGAGAGCGGGCGCTGGGCAGAGAGCCCGCCATGAAACGCTGCCACATCAGATGGTCTCGAGAGGCCGCTGTCTCTTACCGCCGGGTTTAGTACGGAGACGTCCCGCAGTACGGCGGCACCTGACCTAGACCGTATTAAGTAGGTATAAACGGCGTGATCCAACGGATGGAGCACCCCCTCCATCTGAGCGCCGCCGTCCGTTCCCTCGCCCAGCAGCAGAGCGAGCATGTGGCTTGGCCTGGCCGGGGCCTCCAGGAGCTTTCACATGCTCGTGGCCTTTGAGCATGCGCCGCACCACGGGACCAGGAGGTGGACAATGGGAGGAGCGCCCGCCGTCTCGACGACTTTCGCCCTCGAATAAAGGGCCCGGGGGTGTTCGAGCCAGATTGAGGCCCGTTCATATGCTAGCACCAGGGGGAGGGAAAAATAAGAATAAAATTATAAATGTAGATAAAAATAACGATCAAATACCATAGCGCCGACTACCCCCTCATTCACATGTGAACCCGCACACTGTGGCTAGTAGATCGCGTGGCACCGTCCTCAATGCTCGCTTTTTCGGACGGCCCTTTTGCGGGTACTCTGACAAAGAAGGGGAAAAAATAAAGATCGAAGAAAAAAAAAAAGATAACAAGACGAAATCTCTGTTGCGCGGCCGCGCAAAACACGTGGGAGCGCTTTTGCGGCTCCGCAGGAATAGTGGGTACGCGAGAAGATTGCTCCGGGTTCCCGCGTTTTCGCCGTGGCGTTGCCAGCCAGCAACCCGCAAACGCGTAGTAGCTAGAGGGAGGGGAGCACTCGAGCAGCAGCGCAAGGCTGATTACAATATGCGTGCAGAGAGAACTTCACGATGGGCATGGGACAATAGAAGTCGACGGTTTCATCAGTTTTGCTATTTCTTTTTGTTATATCTCGGTATCAAGCCTCCCCTTGCGGAGGGGTGCATGGCCTGTCCTTTTGCTTCTTTTTTTTTTTTTTTCTTTTCGCCGGTTGCCCACTTGCGAACCTAGAAAGTTACAAAAAGCTTTTTTTCGTGTTGTTCCCCTTTTAGCAAGATCGCGCTAGACAGAACACACTGATGAAGGCTCCCCCTCCTTTTCCTTCCATTGTCTGGCAGCGGGAGGTGTGCCGGTCGCCCAGCATCCTGCCCGCCAGGCCAACCACAATAAAATTACACACTTGCGGAAGCGTTCCTTGTCTTGCCTTGTCCTGATGAGATGCCGTTCCCTCGGTTCCTTTCCCTGAGACCAGTTCCGAACCCTAGCCTTGGAGGGTATCAATTGAGACAGAAAACAACCAATGCCGTAGCCCGCCGTCGCGCGGTGGGCTGAATGATGAGGTTTTAGAAAACCCGTGGTATCGTGAAAACAGTAACACCTTCGTGTTCCGTAGTCCGGTCGCTCCCACGATGTGGAAGGTCCGTTGTGATGACTGGTTAGAGCCAAGTCTGGCGATGCTTCATGATATTAAAAAGAAAGAAGAAGAAAAAAAAGTAGAACGCCGCCCGTCATGCTTTCGATGTCGTGAAAATAGCAATTCGCTTCGCAGTGCTCGTGTCGATAAGATGGTACATATACAAGGCACTTTTCATGGTGTGCCGAAAGATGGAAAGCCAGTTTTTCCTGTCCATTTTGGGTATCATTTTTGAAGAGGGTAGGTAGGTAGGTGTGTGTGTGTGGATGTGCGGGTGGTATGTGTTGCTGATGATGGGATGATTTACCAGCCCTTGCTGTAGTAGCCGCCGAAGGCATCCCTGGAGAAGTCCTCGTTCCAGCTGCTGGCATTGACATCGCCGTTGCCGCGGTTCATGTAGGCCTGCTGGGGGTACTGCTTCAGGTTGGCGACGTTGGTAGCGGTGTGTCGGCGCTTGAGCTGAGAGCGCTCATGCAGCAGGTCGCGGCGGAGGGACTCGGTCAGCTCGGTGGCCAGCATGTTGCGGCGGGTAGTCCGTGGAGACAAGGCCAGCGGCTGCTGGCTGACTCCGTTGGGGGCCGTCGTCATGATGGGCTTGGGCTGTGCCGTCGATCGAGGGATCTCGTTGATGGGCCGCATCGGGGTGGTCCGGGGCTGTCGCTTCATGGTAAGGGGCGCATCATCCGAGTCGTTGGGGGAGGACACAAGGGAAGGCCCATTGAAGGGAGCCCGCGTGCGGTGGGGGATGGCGGGCGTAGACCGGGAGGCCATGCCACCCAGGTTTCCGCGGCGCTGGTTCTGCTCCAGTGCGAGCGTGATGAGGGAACGGCGGGACGTCAGGTTCGCCTTGGAGTCGACACGCTGGAAGAGTGTCTTCTCATCCACACTGTTCGCGCCGCTGTCCTCGTTGGAATCCTCCCACTCGTCGTCGTCATCCGACTCGATCGCGCTCTCGTCGTAGCTGACCTCCTCGTCATCCTCGATTATGGCAGAAGAGCTCGTCGACGGGATCGTTGTCGTCAGGTTGTTCGCAAACGAGGTGGACTTCTTGGGCAAGGCCAGCTTGGGGTTGCGCGGAGAGGCGAGGGCGCTCTTGAGCGAGCTCTCCTCCTCGGACGAGCCACCGATCTGGAACATCTTCTTGGGCTTGGTGACCACAACGGGCGGTGCGAGGGTCTGATGGCGGGCCTCGACACTCTGGCCGTCGTCGCTGTACGACTCCTCAGACGAAGCCCCCAGCGTGAACGTGGCTCGCTTCTTAGGCTCCACCTTCTTTGCTGCCGGGGAGGACTTCGGCTCGGGGATCTCAGCGGTCGCGGACCGCGGCGGAGTGAAGGCGGCTGGGTGTGGGTGCTGGGCAGGCGAGAAGCCGCGCACGACTCTGGTCGTCTTGATGATGGGCAGCTCGAGGGAGGAGGCGGCCTGCGAGCACTCTGACGGGCCGACCGACTCCTTGCTCGGCGACTCGGTCGTCGTCGAGCCCGAGTGCACTAATGACGGCGGGGACTCCAGCGCCTTCTGCTCCTGCTTCGGTGGCGACAGGGCGGCGGGGATCTCGGGGAGAGGGGCGGAGAGCGGCTCCTTCTGCTCCACAATGGAGGCGACCATCTTCTCGAGGCTGTCGGAGGATATGTGGCGGTCGCGCCTGCTCGGGTAGCTGGCGCAGGAGTCTTGACGGCGGATCCGGGGGTGGACGATGTCGACCGGTGACGAGTCGGAAGAGAACTCGACGGCCTCCTCATCCGCGATGGAGTCGACGCTCCCTGAGAGCTGCGGCACGTCCTCGGCAGAAGACTTGCGCGCGGGCCGCTGGATGTCCCTGGGCTGTGTCGCGGACGAGGTTGCGGCGTGCGTAGAATCGGTGGGCTCGTTGGTGACCTCTTCCATCAGAAGCCTCCAGATCAGGTTTTCCAGTCGTCGTCCTTGGGGCAGAGAGTCTGCGCATCTGGACATCACTGCGGGAGGGTGTTAGTTAGCCGGACCACACCCCAAGAGCCGGGACCTGGGCGCCGAGGACTTACTACTCCAGAGGTTGAAGAGGTTCTGGGGATTTGACGTGTCGACCAGCTTGACGATATTTGCGTCCACCTGTAAGACAGGTGCGTTGAGGGTAGAAGGCATGGTGCCCCGTGAGGCGGGTGTGCTGGAATCCGGCGGGACTCGGGCGGGTCCAGTCTGGGTTGGCGAGCCGATCGCGTAGGTCGGGTGCTGGATCAATCCCTCAGGCCGTCGCGGTTCGACAATGCGGTCTGAGGTCGTCGCGGGAGTGGGATCGCGCGCGGCAGGTTCGAATCGGCGCCTCGCGCAGTAGGGCGGGCGATGAATGCGCGGTGCGAGGGGGCGTCCGTCTGGGGATGCAGAGTGACGCTGCGGCGAGGGCGCGGTGTGCAGGGCGGCGAGGGCGTCGACGACGGGGAGCCGTCCGCGGGTTGAAAAGGCGCTTTTGTGATGTGGAAGCACTGTTTGTTCGCCTTAGGACAGACCGACGGCTGGGAGCTTCGTCGGTGGTGCTCGTGGGAGAGGCTGGTGTAGGTTGATGGGAAGTTGGCTGTAGAACTGGGTTGGCGAGGAGGACGGTGGGGGGAGGTCGAAGAGGGCGACCGCACGTAGATGTAATTAACTGCCCTGGTGTGCAGTCTGGGCCGTGGGACGGGGAGAGGGATGTACCTTTCCCTCGGGTGTTTGGGGCGTCGGTACTTGTCGCCTGTATTTTGCCGGAGGAGGTACGTACCGGGTACGTACCGGGCGCGCCCCACCCACCCCCAGGTACGTACCCTAGTACCGCGACGGTCCCCCCTCCCTTGGAATTCAGCGAGCGAGAGAGGGGAGGGGGGACGGGGACGGGGGACGGGGAGGTACCCCAGTACCCAGTACAGGGCGCTGGGGGTGCTGGGACCGCGTGGGATGCCCCCTCCCCTCTCGTCGCCGTGGATTGCGGTGAGACTCGCGCGAGGTGCCCTGGACTTGCAAACGGTGCCTCCCACCCGCCGTCGCCACGCAGCCTCCACGGTACCGGATACATGGTACGAGATACCTGGGGAGCCCACATACCGCAGTACCACAGTACCGCAGTACCACAGTACCGCAGTACCGCAGTACTGCAGCGCGGCAGGACCTCGGTATGTATTTCTGGTACCCTTCCTGTCCGCCGGCTCATCTCCATTGATATTCCACCGGAACTAAGAGGACGGACGGTCGAGGCCAGCCAGGCCCAACCCGCGGATCCGTCATGTGTTCACTTGCGCTGTCCGCCGACGAGACGAGAACCCAACGACGTGCGTGCCAGCCTGGCGCCGGCGCGCCTCAGGATGAGTCCAGCCTGACCTGCCGCCCACGTTCTCCCAGCAGGCGGCGCGGCGCCGCGGGCCAGACGCTTCTTTCAGGCCTCACGGGCTGTATCATGTATCGTGGCTGGGCACCAAATTGCAGGCTCTCGTTCGCTTCCGCTCGCCTTGATGCCTGGCCACCCACTTCCGATGCTGCCATGTGCTCCTCCATCGGTAGGCTTGTATGGAGTACGGTGGTACCGCGGTAGGGCTCGTCTGGGATCCAGGGGCTTGTCTGCTTGTCTGAGATGCTCTAGAATGGATCTGGAGCCAATCCAAACGGCCCGAAAACAGGTTGCCCCTTCTGGCGATACCGTCGAGGCTAGGGCTGCAATGGGCAGTTCCCCGGGCCCCTTCTGGGGATAGCGCGCTTCTCCGCGCTAGCCCGAGTGGGCAGTATCGTGGGCGGCCAGGGATTTGCACCATGGCCTCGTCACATGATGAAATCTTGACAGCTCTCGCTACATCGCATCCAGGCTGTCCCAGGCGCCCGTTACCGACGCCCCAATGCGGTCTACCGCAGGTCTGGAGTATTACCCAATTCGCCATGGCCTCCGTCGGCTGTCTCTGCTGGACTGCCGACCTGGCGATGTTCGTCCCGTTCTAGGTCGGCCATGTTCCGTTCCGGCCCAGAAGGAAAAAAAAAAGGTTCGACGGAAAAAAGAAAACGAGGAGAAACGGTGGCATCCGCTACCGTCCCGCCCGCCCGTCTGTCCGCCCGGTGCATCCCCCCTCCCTCCTGGCGGAAAACGGTAAACGGCCAGACAATCATTGCTTGTCCTGTCCTGTGACTCGCGCAGGCACAGCGCCTAAACGCTCTTCCGCGCACTGGCGCTGCTTCTGCCACCTCGCCCTGGCAGCCCTGTCCTCGCCCTAGAGGGCAGGGCAGGGCAGGGCAGGGAGAGGTAGCGAGAGAGAGAGGGCGATGGCGAGGGGAAGGGAGGAGGGGAATTGAGGGCCTGTTCCCCGGCAGAGGATCCGTGTCACGATGGCCAACATCTCCACGGCGTCGGATCTAGACCGCCGCCTCTGGTCGGTCCGCTAGCATCGACGTTTTGTTGTTTTTCGCTGTCAATTTCACATCACGCGACGTTCGAACGAGGACAACGCATTGCCCGCACAGTCAGAACCCTCTCCCCAGGGTCAGCTGGGCTACGCCGCCCTTCCCCGGATTTCTGCCAGAGCAGGCTTCCTTGGGCGGACGCCACCTGACCTGGCCCTCGAGATCATGACTGCATTCAGCTGTAGATCAGCCTTCCTGATGTATTGGCCGCCAGGGCACGGGCGCTGCGGTGTTGGGAGGTGAGGCATAGCAGGGACGGACAGCAAACACGGCTGTGCCATCCACGCACCCCCCCCCTCTCCTCCCCCCCAGCCCCAACTACAGTATTTGCGCACCAATCATCTTGCGCAGTTCCGGTTGGATCAGCCCTGTCCAGGAATTCCAGTTGGGCCGGGTGCGTAATCGATGGGCCTGGGGTAAACCTTATACTCGACATGAGACGTCGGTTCTGGCCAGGCAGGGCAGATGTGAATTAGGCTCGCACTCCTGCGCTGCGCTGCGCTGCGCTGCGCAGGCGATAGCCGGTCGTACTGCCGTGCTGTCGTGCCGTGCTGTCGTGCCGTGCTGTCGCGCCGTGAAGAGGAAGACACAGCGCATGGTCTGGGTCCTGGGAGGCCGGGCGTGCGGCCGTGGAGGAGGCGCTCCCGCCCACGGGGCAGTGCTCATGCCTCTGCCTCCTCCTCCTCCTCCTACTACTCTGCTTCCTCTGTGCGCACTTGCTTCTGCAGTGCTGACAAGCGGACCCAGCCCAGGTGTGACGTGACTCTTAGGACCTGGCAGAAGCCTGGTCTCTGCTTGGACATCTGAACCCCCAATCCAGGGCCCCAGACTTTTTCTCTCTTTTTTTTTTTGGTCTTTCCTTCTTCCCCACGGAGAAATAGACGGTCTGGAGATTGGCTTGCCCCAAGGCAGCGTCCAGCTGATGGCCGCGATGCCCGCCCCGTCCAGCATTCCTGGCTCCTGACGCCGGGAGGGCCATCGTTCCGTCTCCCCGCGGACGGGGGGGCTGAGGACCGATCAGTCGATTGATTGCGACTGATCACTTTCACATCAGAGCCCTAACATTGCACCGGATCTGTCAAGTGGTCGCGCCGGCGATCGTGTGCGCTCTGCCCGCCCACTCCCGCCCTGCCAGCTGTACGGACCTGAACAGTAGGGCTCGAACACGAGGCCTAGGGCCGCCGTAGGCAGACATGTGCCCGCGGCCGTGACAGCGCCCTCGCCTGCTCGCAGCTGGCCGGCATTTCGTTGGCCATCCCCTCCCGGCGGCCCAGTGGGGGTGGCCGCCAGGGGGGGTGAGGCGGCGCGAGGTCATCTGCCAGAATCCTCTGGCCATGGCTGGAGCGCGGGGGGAGGGGGGAGAAACAGAAACCAACCCACTGCACACTCGATGGACTAGACCTGCCCGAAACTCCCTGGGCCTCCGGGATCGCCCCCTCGCCTATCAGTTCGGGGGGGAGGACTGGGGGGGCTTCTGGACCACCGCACAGAGGCCACAGGGGCCGAAGGGCGCGGTTCTGAACCACAGTTTCCCAAGATTCTTGAAACGTTGCACGGTCCCGCAGGCGCCGGCGCGCTGCTGTCTTGTTTGCCCGCCCGCGGCCCCTGGTGGTGAGTGAGTGATGAGTCGTCGTCGTCGTCTGGACTGCGGGCCGGGGCACAGGTTCCGGGGGGGGGGGAGGGCCATCGTCACAAATTACAATGCGCCGGAAGCCTCGTGTTCACCGGTTGGCGCGCTGATTCGTACGCTGCCACCGTCAGCCTCTGTGCGCCTGGGCAGAGATACAGCAAGGCGACCTGTCACCCTGCCGGCGCCGGATGTTCTGGTCAAGGTTTCATCTCTTGCGCCCTCCCCCCGTCCCATTCTCCCTCTGCCACGCACGCACGCACGCACGCCCGCCTAGAGCGACCAGGCCAAGCTGCCAGGTAGCGCCCGCTGGGCAGTGTATTCAGCAGCGGCGCGACACCGCTGCGATCACCACAGCGGCCCAGCGCCCTTGGCCACGCCCAGCCGGGGCGCCCACGGGAAGTGCCTCCCTGGGGTTTACTCCCTGGGGGTGTGGCCACCACGTAGGTACTATGATACACCACGGGAGGGCCTGTGGCAGGAATCGTTCCCCTGCAAGAATCGAACGTCTTACTGCGGCGGCCGCACGCAACCCCCCGGCGGCGGGATGCGATGCGCACGGCGCGGGCCACTGGTGCGTGTGTACGCCATCCGATGGCGATTTTCTCGGTCAGGATTCTCTTCCCTGACGACTCGGTCAGGACCGCCGGGTTCTCGATTTCCCCATGCGGCCTGGGCCCCCTTCTCCCTCTGTGTGTGCGTGTGTGCGTGTGTGTCTGTGTGTATGCGTGTGTTCTCCCGAACCGACACCCTGAAACGACGGCGACACCCCAACTGAGAACTGCGCGCGCACGAAGGGGGAGCGCACCACGCGGGTGCGGAGTCTGGCTCGCGTTTCCGGTGTGCACCACGGCCTTGTCTGGTTTGTCTGGGGGTTTGGCCGAGGGGAGGCATGGAGGGAGAGGCAGGGAGGGAGGGAGGGGGGCATGACTGCTACCATAACCGTAGGCACACGGTACATACTACGGTACATACATAGTTCGCACCGCCCTGCCCGGCCCACCGCGCTTGACAAGATGCCCGGTCACCGGTCTGCCACGGTCCCCGCGCTTGTTATCAATGCCCATGCGGAGAGCTTTTCTCGAAGCTGTCAAGCGCTGTCAGGGCCGCCCGGGGGCCCGCCTGGCGTCGGCCGAGGTTGTTGAGGGAGGTGTCGAGAGTGACTAGATTGCCACGGGGCCATCCACCACGCGCAGACAGCCTCTAGCCTCACTCACCCACCCGCGCCTCTTTTACCCCATGCGGTGCTGAACTGCGAGGCCTACGAGAGAGAGCCCGCGGGCACGAGGAGGTGCTCCGCGGGCCCAGCAGGAACTCGGCGCCATGGCGTGCTCAGATCCTGGCCGAGCCTGTCTATTCGGTGTGATAGCTTCACATGATGACTGAGCCTCCAGGGCACCGGGGGTGGATCGGCGCGCCCAGCGGCCAACCAGCGCCATGCAGCTTGCTTGCTTGCAGCATGTGCCCTCTGCCCCTCGTGAGCAGCCCGTTCGCATATGTCCTGTAAGATGACTTGCCCTTTTTTTTTTTTTTTTTAATCTTTTTTTCCAATCACGGTGCCCGCCAGGGAGGGGGCCAAGTCTGGCACCCGCATACGGTCTGGGCGTTTGCAGCAGCAGCAGCAGCAGCAGCATGCATGATGCTCTAGGTTACCACAGGCATGCGTGCAGTGTCATCATCACTGCGTCCCTCCCTCGTGAGAAGCCCTCTCGCTATTTCAGGTATCCATCTCGCACGCGGGCTAGCGTCGACCTATTGGGCTGAACGCGAATGCAACGTCGAATCCGAGCGCGT
This sequence comes from Chrysoporthe austroafricana, assembly GCA_001051155.2. Taxonomy (NCBI): domain Eukaryota; kingdom Fungi; phylum Ascomycota; class Sordariomycetes; order Diaporthales; family Cryphonectriaceae; genus Chrysoporthe; species Chrysoporthe austroafricana. The sequence goes on from JYIP02000013.1 coordinate 368,874, forward strand.
GGGCAGACTGAGACTCCCCACGCCCACCAATGACGCCGGCGACAGGGCGCGCCTGTCACACAGCCTGCGCCCGCGCGAGCTGAAGCCGAGGCTCCCTCCCCCCCCCCCGTTGCTGGATGCTACCGGTCCATCCTCCTGAGGCCCCGTATGACCGCGGCCGGTCAAGGGAACGCATTGCCTAATCTGGTTCCCGATATTATGCTCCCTCGCAGACATGTCACCTCAACGTCCCAACGCCCCTCCCGGCCAAGGGATTCCCAGGCCATCCCGAGATTCCGACCGGGCGAGAACGCGTAGAATGGCCCACGCGGGGGAGGGCTGGATCCTAAATTCCGGAATCGGTGGCCGCGCGTGGGGGGAGGATCCAGCAGCAGCGTGTGGGATCGATAAACTGGGCTCAAACGCCTACGGGAATGTGTTCCGTAAGCGGCAGGCGGGCGGTGGCCTCTAATCCTAATCTCAAGTGCATGCGTGCGTGCCTGTCACATGGCGAACAGGGAGTTATTTGCGAGCGCCCACCCCGGGGCGAGCGTCGCAGCCGGGGATGCCACCGCCAGCCCGCAGGCAGGCAGGCAGGCAGGCAGGCAGGGAGGGAGACGTCGTGCTAAAAGGGGGAGAGAGAGCTATGCGCGCCCAGCATCCCTCTCGAGGCCCAGCCGAGGGCTCAAACCATAGCCCGACAGCCCGGCGTGCGCCCACGCGGCGACGGGGTCCTGCGCAGGGCAGCGCAGGGCCACCGCGAGAATATGGGCAGACAGACGTGCTGCCCCTGCGCGGGCACGTACGCACTCCGTACTCTAGTACCCAGTAGAAGCCCCGACCCACCCGCAAGGCTGCAGCGTCCAGAGGAGAGGCGCCGTCGTCAATCTCAGCGCCCGTGTCGTCGGGAAGTGCGACGACACCCCCGGCGCATCCTGCTGGCGTCGCCAGGGGAAGCGAAGGCCGCACGAGAGAGTGTGCTTGATAACGGCGAGAACCGACCACGGGCAGGCTCGGGCAGGCCAACGGGGCCTCAGAACCCGGCCCCAGCCCCAGACCCGCACCGGTGAGAAGGCGATGGGGCCCTTTATGCGGCGTCAATATGCGGTGTCAAGATACCTGGGACGCCGGACCGGGTCACTGGGTCGTGGGCTGGAGTCTATTCTAGAATTAAGGATGCGCTTTCTGTGGGTTATCTCATGACCGTCCTCTTGGGCGTCCTATCACCAGCCACCAGGCGGCCCCGGGGCCCAGCTGCCACGAGAGAGCGCGCGCCGCCATCTAATAATGCGGTGGCCCCGTCCTCTCCATGCGCGCCTCGAGAGCTCACCGTCGGCGAAACACGTGGGATTAGCACCTGGGCAGATCATATCGCATCCTCCTCCTCTCCGACCCCCGAGCCCAGGGTCGCGGCAGCCGGCGCGCAGGATTTAAGGGCCCAGACGGAGGGACGGCCGCAAGGCTGTCCTATCATAATTAGTAACAGCCAGGGCCCGCTGGGGAATTTCTGAGTGGTGGGAAATGTCCTCCACACACCCTCGACCAGTCCATCCGAAGTGAGTCCGGCGGAAGGAATCGAGAGGCGGGTCTCAGGGTCCTCCGCGCCCAGGCCCCCCTTACAGGTTATTGATAAAGTGCTCTGTATGAGCTATAGCCCCCAGCAAGCAGCCAGCCCTAGGCCCCAAGGCCCAGCCGCGCGGTCCAGCCGACCGGTAGGCCAGACGGACTGACTGACGTACGCCAGCAGACGGACAGACAGACAGGCAGACCCCGCGAGGCTGCGCTCCCCACCCCCATCATCTCCCCTTGGCGCTGCCAGCGGCGGAGCGGGAGGGAGGGCTCGCCTGGGCGGCTTCTTCTGGAAATGAGGAGGAAATTCCCCATCGTCCCCAGTACTGAGCATGCCAGGAGGCAGGGGCCGCTTTGTCCAATCTTCTGTCCGGCCGGGACGCGGCACCGGAGTCAGTCCTCGGTCGATCACCACCACGAAGGGCAGTTCGAGGCGGTTCCGGGCGGCGCAACAGAGCGAGGGCGGCGCGCGCAGGAATCGTGTTGCTCCTGCAGAACCCTTTGATGATCCTCATGGCCGTCTTCCCCCTCAGTGGCCCCCTCGCCAGACGAGCCCAGAAAGCAACCTCGCGACTCAGGCGAGCGAGCCAATGGCATCCCGGCCCGGGCCACGAGGACACTGCGCTGCAAAAGGCCATCTCGCAGCACGGGGCAGTTTGTGGGGGAGGATTGGAGGGGGGTTGTGTGTGAGTGTGAGTGTAAGTGGGAGAGTGCGTGTGTGTGGCGAGTGTGTTGCATCTGCCCACCCCCCTTCCCAGCCCCCAACGGGCCCGACATCCTTGTCGGCGGGACTTGGTTCTACCACACCTGGGCGCGCTGCCTGGCCGGTGTCACGATCCTATCTGCTACGATACGCTCCAGAGGGCGCATCTGGACTGCTTGTTGGATCTGGAACGGGCCACAGTTCTCAGCGTGCCTCCCGGGAAGTGGCCTGATCCAATCTCCACGGGGCCTGCTCGCATGTCCTCCCGCCCAGGCGCTGGAGATGCTTCGTGGCGCCCCGTGACGAGGACCCAGCGCCCATGCCGGCACTTGAGAGGGCTGGACACCGGACTGCAGCGTCCCTCTGGCTCTGGCCCGTGCCCCCCTGAGCAGAAGTCCAGCCGCGGCGCCCAGGCTGACGCGGGCTGCGGGCTGCCAGCGCTGGGCCCTCGCTCTCGCCCTCGGCCTCGCACGCTATCGAGCGCATGGAATGCAGTCCGTACTGCTTCGTAATTCCGACCGGTGAGACGCAGTCGGCCTGATGACAGCGCGCGCGCGCGCCCTCTGCGTCCTCTGCCCCCCTCTGCACCCGCCTGCCCGGTTATGCGACCGCTCACAAGCCACTCGTCAACTGTCACTGTCCCGTCCTCCTGGACACCGCTCCCCCCTCCCTCTGGACAATGTGACAAGTTCGTTCCTGATCTGCCACTAAGTAGGCACGGGAGGCCGACCACAACCCGCAGCAGCCACCACCACGGGGCCCCGGGCGATGGGTGTGTGGGGGGGGAGGGATTGGCCCGGGGAAGCGTGTGGTCGCGGGCCGGATCTGACAAGCCAACCTCTATCCGCTACGCAGGCCCGGTTCGCAGAAGTGATTTGTGACCTGGCACTCTGTCTAATCGATCACATCGAGATGGACAAACTTGCAGGGAACAAGCAAACATCGAGATGTGCGCCTGTCTCGCCGGGCCACCGTCCCGCCGACGGGAGGAGGAGGAGGGGGGGGAGGGGCCGTACTGAGTGAGTATGCGATATTGCTTCTGCTGACGACCGAAGAGGTAGTGTGAGCCGCGGTGTCCTAGTGCAGCAGCGCCATTCCGTGCCGTCTCGATGCAGCATGCATGCCCTGGCACAAACCGCGACAGTTACTGCGAAGGAGGGGAGGGAGAGGGTATGGCGCTACATCTGTCGCGGCCCTTACCATGACGGCGGAACCGAGCCGTCACAGACGAGAGTCGATCCATCACGGTGCTCTATCGCATTCGCTTCGCTGTGCTCAACCAGCCAGAGGAATGTGCGCAGCGGCACGTCGTCCCCAACCGCATGTACGCATCTACCGAGCGCCCGGAAGCGATCCGATGCTCCCATGTCTGCCACCATCGACGACACTGCCATCGACACGGACACGGATACGGACGCCAAGCAGGGCCCCAGACGCGATGGGAACTGAGGTCGCCGACCAGGACTTGCTTCTGCGCCCAGAATAGCCTAACCTGCAGGGCGGGAGCCGTGCTGCTGCAGATGTGCACAGTTCGTTGCCCTCGCATCACACAGCATGCCGCTGTCTGTTTCTTCTGCCGAAGCAACCTGAACAGGCTCCCCGCCTCGGCCCGCCCGTGTTCCATTCCGGACGAGCTGATGTGCATGCCGCCGGGGACGGCCTGCCGCATCCAGCAGTGCTTCTGGAATGCGACGCGCCCGCCCCTCCAGAGCAGAAGCCAGAAGCAACGCCCGCAGCAAGGGACGAACGCATGGGCTGCCGCTGTCTCAGCGCAATCGAGATCGCCCTGCTTTCGGCCGAGTGCTGCAGGCCTGCCTGCCCTCGGAGCCGGCTGGCCACTCAGGCGTCGCCGCGCGCCGGGGCCGTGCCCGCGAGATTGGCGAGCTCGATTCGTCCTGGACATCTCCGCCGTCTTGTCTGAGACACCGCGATCTGGAGAGGAATCCGGGGCGGCCTGACGGGAGCTTGGCAACTCACCACGCTGCCAGAGTCCAGTGGCAGGCAGGGCAGGGTGTCTGTCCCATTACTGGCCGTCCTCGGGGTACTCTCACGTACTCCTACATAGTACTACTGCGGTATGTATCGAGCGGGAGCAGAGGGATCTGCCCGCTTACGACCCGTTGGATGAACATTGATCAGCGGCGGCATACCATACAGCAAGTACCACAGTAGTACCAGGCCGCGGGCAGGCAGAGACGGACTGACTGACTGACTGACTTGCGCCTCCGTACGTGGCCGCCCTGATCTATGGCATTGGCAGCCCCTGAGAATGTCAACCACCAGAGGGAGACCCTGACAGTGCCTGAGTCTCCCGCGGTGCCCGCCCGATGATGCACGGCACATCAGGATCTGCGCCCTGGGGGGAGGCGTTAGGCCGAGCCCAATAACTTGGAAATCATACCTGTCAGATGCGGCTTGGACCTGGCACTCCTGGGAAGCCTGGGAACCGAGACTCGCCACGTCGCGCGGGACTCCTGTCCCGCCGGAAGTTGGCCGACAAACTGATCTATCACCTGGCCCTAGGCAGAATCACAACTCAAGAGGCATCGTCACTCGCGTCCTGCGCGCGACAAGCGAGGGTTCGTTTTTTTTTTTTTCCTTCTCCTGCTCCATCGGATCTGAGGTCTAGACCTGCCAAGAGCGCCCCCTCTCCGCCGTGTTGTTCGCGACGAGAGCCTCAGACAGGCAGGTGTTCGTAGCCTAGGCCCGCGACACGGCGACCAGCGGCCCACGGGTGAGACGACTCCTCGCTGGCCATCCGGCTAAATTGCGGCGCGAAGAATAATAAGCACAGGTAGCCGCGGAAGGATTCTTCAGCCTCACAGCAGGCGAGATCTGAAAACCTTGAGCCTCACACCGCAGTGCGCCCCACCAGGCAGCGTCTACCTGCCCTGGGGATTTTTGCAGTCGGAATTGCACCGAGATACGGCGCCAGATGGCGAGACCAAGCCTGCCGCCTGGACCACAGCAGGCAAGCCAGAGTGACATCAGGTTGGGTAGCTCGTCTCGCAGCGCCGCTTTACCCCTCGTTTAATGGGGCCGGATCCGACGAGGACGTCACCCCCGGCCTGACTGAAGAAACTTTCAGCTGGGCCCTCTCGCGTGACCTCGCAGGACGGCCAGAGGAGAGAGGGGAGAGGGAGGGGGGAGGGGGACTGGAGCCAACAACACGTAGACAGACGGGCAGTGAGAGTGAGCCCAGTCGCTCTGCCAGCGTCGAAGATCCGCAGAGCTGCCACGAATCTTGCGCGCGCCGCCAATGATCCGCATGAATGATGATTGATCGCTTACGTGGGTCATCCTGCAGATGCCAATGCCGACTGGCCGTGGCTGGCCTCCACTGGCAGGACCCTGCATCGGTGGCTGGATCTCGTGAACGAAAGAGTGCCACAGGAGGCCACAGGAGGCCCGTCTGCCCGGAACAGGGCGGCTCAGGGTAACCTCGGGTCCCGCCCACTGACGAGAGACGACGAGGAGAGCGCAGTGGCAGTACCCAGCACTCGTCTTTTTGGCGCAACGCCGGGCGGCTGCCTCTGCGGGGCCCTCGCTCCTCAGCAGGCTGGGCTGTGTACCGGTACGACGGCGCTGGACAGTGCCACATCAGCACTGGCCCGGCTCACGGGGGGCCCTGTGGACACGCAAGGTTCTCGATGCTTCTCGCCGCCCTGGCCCTCTCCTCGTCCTCCTCATACGCTGCTCCTCGTTCGTACCCGCGGGGATCGAGGTGGAACGGCGATGCTGGGTCCAGATGACCCTGTCGACCGAAGATCACAGGCGCAAGCTCAGGTCGTGTCACCGTTTCCCGCGCACAGAGGGACGCGAGGTACTGGGTACACTGGACGAGGCCCTCTCTGCGCTGGATCTTTGCCACAATCTGTCGTCAGGGACGATCTCGTGACCATGTCCGCCCCGCAGCCTGGACCTCAAGGGTCCAGGACGACGAGCTAGACAGCTGCTAGGGCCCTCAAACCCCACACTTCCCCGGCGTACTACGGAGTGGGCATGGACTTATTCCCCAGACCTGCCTGGGTGGCCTGGCGGCTGCGACGGTGACGAGAGCCCAGTGAGGACGATGCTGCAGTGGCGGGCAGCATTGGGGGCCGAGAGCAAGCCCGCAGTAGTATTCATTAATGACTCTGCAGATCCTGCGAGCCTTCGGCCTCACGGAGCAGGGCATGAGGGCCTGGCCTGCAATGCAAGGTGCCTCTCGAGATTGCTCCGGCATGGACGTCGACTCGCGCCAGGCGAGTCACACGTGGACAGTGATATCCGTATGTCGAGATTATGTGCGCCTCGCCTCTGAACTGCCGGTGCGCCTAAGTCGTACGGCTACCGCGTTTAGCTTCATTCTTTCCGTGTATTCGGTCTGAAGTATAGTGCCATCGCCTACCCAATCTGTCGATGCATGACCAACCTTCTATCGACGACGCCAGTGCGCCTCGATATGACCTGATCCCAATTTCGGCTGTGCTCCGCGGCCGTGTCCCAGGAAAAACGAACGCGCCGCCGCCGCCGCCGAAACGGTGAGAATCGTATCGGCCGTAGATAAAATCCCTTTTTTAGATGTTTTATCCAGCCCTCTCTCCTGCGCGCTTGAAACGGATCCCCCTCAGCCCTATGCGCTCGCCGACCCCCTCCCCCTTCCCCTCCTCGTTGTCAAGCCATTCAGGTTCCCAAGGCGATCCTGTAACCCCCACACGGTTTGGGTGGTCATAGGTCCTGGCCCTTGTGGCCGCCGATGTCACCAACATGTCCCTTGTGCGAAGCTTAGGTGCTCCTGGGCTCCTCATTGGCATGTCAGCCATACAGACGTGGTCATACCGCCCTCTGCTGCTGCCGCCAAGGACCAGAAGTCCCAGAACTCCCAGAACTCCCGGTGCTGGAGCTGAGCGATGGATCGCAGGTTGGCGCATCCTATTCTGAGCTTGCTACGACGTGGGGTGGCATCCGTCCCGTGGATTGGCAACGTCTGGAGGCGCTTACGCTTGAGCCCTCCGCTAAGCGACCGCAAGAGGGCGAGGCGTAGCAGCCAGCGAGACCGTTAGCCGCTGCGCGCGTGGGATCATGGGACCTGCAGAGCTGCTGCTATTCTCAGCCCTGCGGTGTGCCGTTGCGGCCCTTGGGATCGCAGGTGGGGAGGGAGGACGGCCACGAGGAGGGCACACGCCGCCCCCAAAATAGGCCCGGGCCTTGCCTCGCATACCTACTTACTGATCCTCCCTCCCAGCAGCACCCCACACCCACCCTCACGATCCTCCGGCGACAGGACGGTGGGTGTGGCCGCCCGCGTGTGCGCTCCTCCCCAGGCCCGGGCGGCGCTTAGTGACGTCGAGAGACAGACGCTCGTCGCAACGGCCCCCGCGTAGCACACGCAGGTCATCATCTAGATGACCGCGGCGTGCGACTCAGCGTTGTCTGCTGAGCGCACCGCAGGGCACGCGGGCCGCGGATCTTAACGCGCTCGCGGTCGATAGTGGCCCTGCAGGTATGCGGAAGATAGGTGCACGCACGTTATCACCCGGTATTACGGTGTCATGGCTGCCCGCGCCCTCAGTCATACGGGGCCGCTGTGCCCTTCACGAGCCCGGCGCTTCTTGGTTCTGCGCGCAGGGGAATGAGACTGCAGCACCGGCGGTGGGTCATCACGACTTCTCCTTCCGGGCAATTGCTCACCCTTCTCGGCGTTCCTGGCCCAGTGCCAACGTCCGACCTGTTCCTAATCCAGCCTGCCCGTGGTGGTGTCCTGCCTGAGACATCTGCCAGCACATCCAACCACCACGGTCCTGAGCTGGCAACTGCAATGAGACCCTGGACGCCTAGTGCTACTCCGCGCTCACCTCATCAGAGCGCTCTGGGGGGGGGGAGACGGGCGCGAAGGGGGAGGGTTTCCTCTCAGCCCACTAGACCAGAGGATAGTGCTCACTCGCTCCCTCCACGCCGGCAAGCAAATCATCCAGACAAGCCAAGGTCCGAGCCGTGTCTCGATCCCGCCCTGAGTCAATATTGATCGCATCACATGTGAGAGTGCAGACGCCATCAGCCCGCACGGGCACAAGCAGAAACGAAAGAAACGGCTCGACCGACCTCGTCTGCCCAGCGAGGCTGCAGGCGCAGGCCGATCACAGGCCTCCCCCTTCCCCCTTCTGGCCCGGGTCGGGTGTCTGGCTCGAGGTGACCTGCGGCGCCCTGAGGCGACTGGAGAGGGTCATGTGTCGCCGTTCGTTATGCGTTGGCATCTCCGTGGAGGCCCTACCCCACGGACACCGCCCAGCGGGGCGGTGTCACCCATCCATTACACTACAGTACAGACGTACATACAGTACAGTACTTACCGCTCAGCGCTACCTGCCTGCCTGGGAGGACGTCGCTGGACGTCGCAGCGCAAGGCCGAAAGGAGCAGATGATCGGTCCTGCAGCATGCACCCGCAACCACCCCGTCCTGGGTGACGGGGTGTCGAGATGCCTCTGCCCGGAGCACAGGTGAGCCCGTTCGTCTCACCCTCCGTCTGCCACGACGTCTTGTCTTCATCTTACCCCCACGGGGGCTGACTACCGCTCCGTGCTTGCTGGTGGCCCCGTTGGGAAACAGCCCGATATGGCCGGGTTGGCGACTTGCTTCTGGGGGCAGCTGGCAGCACTGAGATAGATCGCCGAGTCAGCCTCGCCTGGTGCCTGGCTTACCCTATCCACCGCGCATGTGCCGGCTTACGTAGCTACCGTCAGATGACATCCGGCGGCGCAGAGATGACGAGCCTCATTCGTCTCATCTGCGTCGCCACCCATGACCAACTGGTAAGCACGGCACGAACCTCAGCCAGAGACGAGACGGTCTGCCGCTGGGGACCCCCACGTGAAGGGGGGGCCGGCCACAGCGGCCGCAGGTAGAGAGAGAGACAGAGAGAGTGTGAGAGAGACAGAGGGAGGGAGGGAGGCGCTCCCAGTTCCCAGCCAGCTCCTCCGGAGGATTCCCCCATGGCACGGCGCGCGGGGACCACGGGGTTCGGGCGGCGCAACGTGTGACAAGGTATGAGCCATCCTGATATCGAAGATGATACGGTGAGGCTTGCTGGGCGTCCTGGCCTCGATACTTGGTCGCCGTCCCTAATTCCTGCCCACGCGGACCGAATCCTTCAGGAGTGTCGCCGGCCTGGATCGACGGACGGCAGGGGCACCTGAAAGGACAATGCTCGTGGCTTGTAGCGATACAACGAGCTGTCTGAGGTCTGCGGTGTAGGATCTTCAGAGACATCGGGGCCACGCCACGGCGCATTATACGGGTGATTGACCGCGGGCCTGCGGGTGCTATAGCCAGTCCAGCAGGTGAGCGTCCAGGGCGCTAGGGGACTCGACGCCCAGGGCATCAGCCGCCGCCTCCGGTCCCCTGTATCCCCTGTAAGCCTCTAAGCCTTGCGGGTTCAGCCGTTGGCCGCCCAAAACCGTAGTGTCGATAGCGCTATGTAGTGCTCCAAACCTCTCTCCAGCGCACGGATGGGGCCCCAGTCTGACGCGAGCATGCTACGGTGCGGTACGTCCGTACCGCGAGCCTGCGAACGCACAGCACCGTCGTCCATCAGCTGACTTCACGTCATCTGCTCTCCGCCACGACGCCTTTCGTCCGCCCTCATGGGCTCGATCGTGGACACCCCCGTACACGCGCCAGCGATCGGAGTACACTCCTCGCCCCTTATGGCATTGCAAGAGCTCTCGGCTCCGATCAATGTTGTCATCGGTGGCAGGGTCGCGTCTTCCAAGGCCCACAGTGGACGACGATTACCGCGATGACGAAAGAAGAGACTCGGAGCAGCACGGGCAGATGCGAGCACCCGGCGGATGCCTCAGCAGTTCCCGGCCTGGGGATGCACCTGCTCGCGGCTGCTCTTCTGGAACGTTCCCAGGGGCTTCTGGAGAGGTTCCGGGATATGTCAACTGAAAGGCGCATCATGTCGTGCGACGTTGACCCCCTTGGCGGCGCAGACGAGCAGGGAGCAGAATTTATCTCCCCAATTTATTGATTCCCAATACTCAATTTCGTGACCCTCCGTTTCTGGCGCAACACAAGCATTGGAGGCGCCCGCCATCTTAGCCACAGCTGAGCGTTTCCCGCCCTGCAACGTTGGACAGAACTACGGCGCCCATGCCCACCTACATCGCGACTTGTGCCCTTGGCGCTGATACGATGAGGCCGGCCGTCGACCTGGGGTGGACCCGGCGGAGGCGTAGGGGCGGCCGCACGCTTGGGATCTGCTGGAGAACTTGACTGGCCAAGGGCATCGCCGCCGGCCTCCTCCTCCTTGAGGCTCACCACGAACGGGAGGCTCGCAGGACTGGAACCCCCCTGCGCATCATCTGTCCCCGCGTGCGACGGCGGACGGGTGGCGGAGAGGAGGGACGGCGACGAGATCAGGTTGCAGGGATCGACGACACAGGGTTCACGCAAAGACACACAGCATCGGATACCCCAGAATCCGGAATTTGGACCGTCTTGGTCAGGGAGCACGGCAGCGCCAGGCAGCAGGGACTCGACCAGGAGGAGGAGGAGGTCTTGTCGGCTGCTAGACGGTGCAAGCTGCGGATGCGGTGAGCGCGACGCAGGCAAGCCGGCGGGAGGCCGCGCGGACGGGCAATGCGGTGAGATAATTGTGCTGCAGGCAGCCGGCCTTATTCTGAGGGGCTCTTGTGTGTGTGTTGTGTGTGTACACAGCATCTTGAGTCCCTTGACACTCCCGCGGCCACGGGGGAAGCTCGTATTGCCGTTTCCCCCCCAGCCCGGGCACCGCGCCGACAGCGACGGCACGAGCCTTGCTTCGAGCCCTCGCCGGTGCATACTGCTGGACCACAATGCTCCCGCCTCTCTCCTGTCACTTGTTTGTCCCGGCGATCTGGTTATCACATAGCACAGCGCGGGTGGGGGCGCGGACACTGTGCAGGGGAAACCAAAATTCAGCAGCCGGTGGTTGTGGCGGCCCCTGGTGGTTCCCTCAACCAGGTTGCCTGCGTTCCGAAACTACTACACATCGCCTCTTGTCACAGGCCGATCGCCTTCAGGACCGGTCATGAGGCCCTCGTCGCACTTGAGTCGGCTCATGGCTTTGTCTGAGCCAGCAAGCGGAAGGGGCACGGGGGCACCGTAAGGGGTCGGGGCGCCGAGACAGGAGGCGACGCTTACTCTTCGACCTGCCCTTCGACAGGCCTGCTGCGGCTCGACCTGCCTCGCCTCAGACCGGCGTCCCAGGTGAAGCCCTCACCGTATATGTGGCCACCGGCACCTAGCCTGCTCGCTTCTGCGGTGCGGCGCGCCATCTTCCCAGAGGGTCCTCACTTGACCTCAGCCATCGTGGCACAATGCTGAATCGGAAATGTGGTACGAGTAGCATTTAAACCAATTCCACGAGCCTGCAAGCGATCCTGGGGTGCCACGACGTGGAAGGGGGCCCCGTCGAACCTCCGTCGTATTTTTCTACTCTGAAGGTGGGATGAGCTGGCCTTATGACCGTGTGGTGTCACTGCAGCCCGGGACAGCCTTACATCGGGCCATTCAGGTGTGGAGGGATCGGAGCAGAGGCCTCTCTGCGGAGTGTGCCGTACTACACACCTCGGAGCCGGACCATCAGCTTAGAAATATCACGAACTTTAAGGATGGCGGAGCTCGGACAATCTTCTGACGTCCTCATCCTGGCGGTTCAAGGTGCGAGATTGTTCTCTCGACCGCTTAGAATGATACTTTCCCCGCGAACACTGCGCTTCCTGATAGCTGCCCAAGTCACTCTCGTCTGAGCCTGGTCGTATGCGCGGTATAATGCAGCTTGCGATGGGGAAGGCGGAGTGAATTCTCGGGAACATTCCAATGGCAGCGAAGCGTGGTGAGAGAAAGCCACCCACATCATGGTCCCCGTCTCTGGGTAAGTACTACTGAGACATCCCCTTTTAGAGTTGTGGCAGCATGTAAGATCAGTGCGACCTGGCAGTCAAACTTGAGTCTTAGGGGCTTTCCCATCTCCCGACCGGCATTGGATGGCTAAGAACACAGTAATTATCTCAAGCCCCAGCGGCCAAGCAAAGTGTGTGCCTGCCAGAGACAAACAATCCCTGGCTGGTACGGGGCCTGCTGGCCTCCGTCGAGACTCGCCGTCTCCTCGCCAGAGAGCTCGAGGAGTGATCTCGGGGCTGCAGCGCCATCTTGTCTCAGGTACTAGACCCCATTGAATAGATAGGCAAACAGACGCCAGTCCTTGTGCATGTCTTGTAGCACAGATGGCGATGATTATCTGTACCCCAGATTCTGACAGCGCTCAAAGATCCTGACCGGGCAGCAGGTGAGACATCGGCGGAGCGGTCCTGCAACCTTTGAACGTGGCAATGAGACCGGAATGGTCGGATCTTGAGATGTGGAATATCGGTCGGCGTCCAGCCTCCCTCATGTCTCCGGCCAATTGTCACTGGTATCCTCGCTTTCCGAGGAAAAAGTGTCTGAGCCTCTAACAGGAGGATCCCATTACCATCGACCGGGACTAAGTCCAAGCCCTGGAACAGTATTGATTATGGCAACCATTCCGCAGAAGACTCGGGCATCACGCGCGCCGTCAGCCACCAGAAGACGAGACGTCACTAATGGTGAAAAGGGGAGGATGATTCAGACAAGGGGGTTCAGAAGCGCGTGAGAATCTTACTTTGTAGATTGAGCACATGAAGGCAACAGCAGGCAGTCAATCGCAATCTGACGCATGCCCGGTATCACGACCAAAGTGTCATCTCAGCTGCCCAGGTGGTTGATAATGTCTCGCGAAACATCACGGGGTAGAGCAAAATATAGGTACAAATTGTGCTGGCAGTCCTACTCACAGTACAAGACAGAACAAGCGAATGTCGTGCCCACATGAGGACCAGAGTACGACGGTCCGGGCCATGACGCGCCGCATGAACTGCGGAACAATTAGGAGCTATGGTGATGTGTCTGACGGTCACCGTTTCAAGAGATTGGCGGTGATCGAGGTAGATGACGGCCGAACAGCGTTTGGCCAGCCTAATGGCTGTCTTTCGCCCCCCCCCCCCGGCGGTGAAGGAGAACGAGACAATCTCTGACTGTCCGATGTATTTGGACATGTAGAGTGCAAGCAAGGACACCGATCGAGTCCTCGTGACCTTGAGCCGGCGTGGCGTGTTGGAAGTCCGATGTTGGTCCCCGCTGACCATCACGAGATGAATGCCACTACTTCAGTCAGCAGGGGTGTCTTCAATTGGAAATCGTGTAAGTCAAACGAGTCAAGGTAAGCTTTCCTCTAATTTACCCCTTTTTTGGAGTGGCCTGAAGGCCGAGCCTGTAAGATGGTTGGATAAACGTGACGCTCCCAAAAGGGAAACAATTGTCATTGATAGGAAATATTTCCAACTCCGTCCGGCCGATCACGTTCCTGGTATGGTAGTAAATCCTCTCGCACGTGCTATCATACAACGCGGCAGGGAGGGGACAAAAAGACGGTCCCAGCCCCAGGTATGCAACGGTGCGATGTACCCCCGGATTTTCCAGGGAAGTGAACTGCAGCGTCTTGTGCATGTCACGTCCGAGGAGTTGCTGAATACTCGGGTCGGCGGGTAGATGAATCTCACTCCTATCGACGTTGCTCTCTGCGCCAACCTGTCAGCTATGCTAAGCGAGAATAGTCACGGTCTCGCGGATTACCGCCGACCCAGCAAAGTATGAGACAACGAGGGTTTACGTGAGCATTCGTCGTGAGCATTTTTCACTGATCTTTCCCCCTCCAAGGCAGACTACGACGTTCCGAGTGATCATACGACCACTGCGGAATTTCCCAAATTTTGACGGTGTGGTTCGTCCTCATTCCGCGCCCGTCTGCGACCCTACATCGTCGAATGCTCCGATCCGCCTCGCCGGTCGTCGTCATCTCACAAGCATTAGTCTGCAGAGTCGAAAAGCAGGGTCATCCAAATATGACAGACGCGCCCCAGGGCTGAGGGTACGTGAGCCGGTGGGTCGCAGCGCTTCGCGTCCCGCTTCTCCGGGTGATTAAGCCCAGACGACGTCGCTTCTATGATGAGTGTGAACGGCATGCAGAGAAGATCCCTGCCTTTCGTGCTCATGATATATTACCAGTCGCCTAGACGGCCGTCGCCGTCCGAGGTGCGCATCACTCCCTTCCTCCCTGCCCCCCCCACGATGATGGATGACGAGGGGGTTGACATTTTACATATGCAGGTTGGGCTGAGGCGAACCGCGCAGCACACGCGGGCAGGATTACTCCAGGCCCCTCCAGTCCCTGGCCGAGGGGCTATCGTCTAGTTCGTGGACGGGGACGCGCATCCTCCCTCATTTACCCGGATCCTGGGTACTGAGTGGTGAAGGGCGCGGGGGCCTTGTACCGGGAAAGAGGGTGTGGGCATGCTGTATGCCCTGCAGCCGGTCTGAGGGCTTGATGCTGCACGTGGAGGGCTTTCTGGAGGGTGGGGGTCCCCGTTTCGGAAACCGGTCAGGGGAGATATTACCTATATTCGTTTCAGACCTGGTCATCCTCACCACCACGGGCGGCACGCGCATAGGCGGGTCCTGACCACCCTCACCGGCGCGCCGCGAATGGGACAGCTCCCCGGGCTCGGCTCACTCAGCTAGCCGGCTGCGCGGGAGGGATGCGCCCCCGTGCCTCCGTGGGGTAAGATCGTCCGGCTCCGGGGCCTCAGGCCCTGACGAGGGCGAATGGGTCGTCTTTCTTTGCTCGGACGTCGGAGGGAGAAGGCCTTGGACGGTGCCGAGCGAACTGCTACCTATCACACCGTAAGCTGACGCGGGGCGACGTGATACTGCATTGAGATAGCCTGGACCGAGGGATTGTCGGATCTTGCCGTTAATCGTCCCAGATTTCGGACTCTTTGGTTCGTGGACCGCTGATGCCCCTGGGGCAGAGCCACAAGGGAAATTAGAGAGGCAGCTCGTCCCGGAATATCGGCGAGCACCAGCAGCGCCGCCGTTCCATTAAGTCGAGCCGAGGGATCGCCGGTCTCGATGCAACATCTGGCAAGCGATTCGAGGAACAACAATGAGATCGCATTGCCATGGTTGGCTATACAGACGAAAGCAACCTCGAGCGGGATCGAATGAGAAACTTGGGATGGTGAGAACAAAAGCGATGCGACGATGCCGACAAGTCATCGTTACCCACCAATCCGTTGCTTACCTCCATATCTTTGTCTCGGATAATAGCTAATAATTATTCACGCGGTATCAAAATGGCACTGATTTTCTCACATGTGACCGACTTGACCGGTAGACCGTCTGACAATCTTGCAATGACTGTTGCAATACACACTACAGAGATAATGTATGCACGCCTCTGCGGGCCGTGGGGGTCTGACAGACAGCCTAATATTGAAGCGAGATTTCCCTAAGTCCCTTTTGTCTTCGCCTGCGACCCTCCACAAGTCCCGAGCATATGGTACTGGTGGTGCATGGTGCGTCAACGACAATAGGTCCAGACCACATTGCCCAAGCTGTGAGACTCACCGCCCTCCCACTGTGCACAATGGGTCGTACTCTGTTCGCTAGAGAGATTTTGAGGCCTTCGATGTCAGCTCTGGGCAGGAGCCGTCTTTCCCCTGTGCTGGGCTTGCGGGCGGGTAGCTTGGGAGCGGTCGTCTATAGTCTTGTGGACGATTGAGAGACTGCAAGACCAGCCCTCTAGTCTTTATACAGTGGTGACAAATATCCATTATATTGTCTGAAGTTTTAGGTGCAAAGCGAGGCGTTAGACTTTTGGAACTTTTAGACTGCTCGTGTTTTGTCACCCGGGCTTAAGCAGTTCGCAGCCTGCAAAATGCATAGTTGCAGAGCTATTCTGGTATGAATGTTGTTGAAATGTGCAGAACGAGGGTTGCGGAAAGCTTTCAAATTAGACGGAACGGGATCGTAATGGTCCTTCACAAATACATTGCACATCTTACAGCGTTTCGCAGCAGATCTGCCCGCAAGATGAGATCGGAGATCTCAGATGGCTGTAGCATTTCGTAGCATTCGTCCTACCTAGGTGAGCAGTTACTTTATTCGCTATTTTCACAGAGTATCAGGGAAGATTCGCGTTATTTTGGTGTCAAGCATCATAGGGTAGATCGGCACGTCCTTGAGTCTGTCTACAAACAAAGCCCGGGCTGAATGAAGAGTGTAGACAATTCATCCTGCGAGCAGTGAGATGAGGATCAATGCGTAGTAATTAATGCTTAAGATCAAGACGTCATATTTGCTCCAGAACTCAGCCTCACTAAATAGCTGCGTTAATCTACTCGCCCTTCTTCGCATCCGCACCACCGATCCTCTTATACTTCCTCGGGTCCTTTCTCGACATGAGCCTGCGATCTCTCGTGCCCTTGCCGCCCTCCCAGAAACCCCTTCCGCGCCTGCCAACCACACTCCGCCCGCAGAACGTGCAGTTCGTCACCGCGTAGTTCTGCTCCCGCGAGCACCAGCCGCAGATCATCCGGTTCGCCCACTCGTTGACGTGGTCCTGGGCCTCCTCGTGGCAGTGATCGCACGGGTAGACTTTGTTGCAGCAGCTGAACCGGAACCACCGGTAGCTCTTCCGGTAGTGCTTGCACGCGCCCTTGTCGGGCAGCGGCTCGCCCGCGTGCAGGCCCAGCTTCTCCTGCCGGCGCCGGGGCCCGGTAGTCGGCGGCAGTACACCGCTTCCGGGGCTGTACGCGAGGAATTTGACCTCGGGGATCTTGAAGGTGAAGCGCGCGTGGCATTCCCGACAGACGTTGGTCGTGGTGTCTCCCCGCACCGCGACGAGGCCCTGGGCAGTGGGCGTCGAGCACTTCCCGCACGTGGGGACGAACGTAGACGGGAGCATGTCTGAAATGGTACAGCCGGCGGCATCGAGGAAACCGGCTCGTGTGGAGTTGGCATGGACAAGCTCGGGCCGGAACGTGACTGAAAAAGGGGTGGCGCATTTGCGGCAGGACTCATTTGTCTTGGCGACGTTGGGTCTGAGACTTCCGATCTCATTGATGGTCTTGCAGCGTTCACATTTCACGCTGATAGAAAGGATCGACATTTGGAGGAGTTCGATGCCATGAAGCTCAACGGATGGGAACGACATAGCCGTACCCCGCTCCGCCGTCTGAGATGGTAGGCTCGATGCGGAGGGCTGTTGTTCAGAGAATACAGCGGCGCCTCCCTCTTCATCTTCGGAGTCTGTAGACTCGTACGAGTCTTCGCTGGAGTGGTCGCCTTCGGCATCTGTGTACCATTCGGGAGGCCGAGGGATGACTTGCACATTGCCCTTGTTCTCGACAACGGTTGATATCCTGGCAGCATCATCTTCTGTGGAGGCGGTAGCGGCCGCCTTCTCTGCGTCTTGAGCGACTGGCTGGATAGCTTTCTGGCGCGCCTGAGCTTGCTTGGCCAAGAGGTGTATGCTCTGGGTCAACAAGTTGACGTGGCTCATCAGGGTCAGCTCCTTCTTCTCCCTCGCCTTCTCCGCGAACAGCTCCTCGACAGGCTCGGCATCTTCCGACTCGACGTCATTGAGCAAGATGCGCAGAGGCTGCAGTGGGTACAGAATCGGCACGATGAGCTGCAGCGAGTTGATGCCCCGCAGGCCAGCAGGGAGTTCTGAGCGGCGCTTCGGCTCGAGCGACAGCGTGTAGACAATGCCGTCACTGGATTTGTGGTAGTGGGGAAGCCGGCCCATCCGTGTCTCGATCTGCCTTGTCTCCTGGGCTCGCCTGGCCTTCGCTTCTGCAACCTGCTCCTTCGTAAATGTCTCTTCAGGTATGTAGGGTCTGCTCGGGGCCGCAGCAGCACTGGTAGGCACAGGCGCAGGCTCAGACTTGGCTGGCTGCGGTATTGACTGGCCCACATCCGTAGCTGCGGCATCGATATGCCGGGTGTCCTTGT
Organism: Chrysoporthe austroafricana; assembly: GCA_001051155.2. NCBI lineage: Eukaryota > Fungi > Ascomycota > Sordariomycetes > Diaporthales > Cryphonectriaceae > Chrysoporthe > Chrysoporthe austroafricana. The sequence goes on from JYIP02000013.1 coordinate 387,023, forward strand.
AGATGGTGACCTTGACCGTCTCAGCCTTCTGCTCCGAGAGGAACGTCTCAAGATGCTTGTCCAAGGCATTCGTTAGCGCCAAAAGCGTTGCCCCCTTCCTCTCCTCCACGAGCTGACCCCAGCCCTTCTCGACGTTGATCGCGAATCCTCGAGGTATGTCCTTGTTCAAGACAGTCAGCCTCGGGGGCGAGCCTTCCTTGGGATAGTTCCTGGGCACCCTGAGATCGCACTCCAGGTAGTCCAGCTCGAATGGGAAGTCCGGATCTGAAGGGGCGAGCTTGAAGACCAGTGAGGTGGCAGCTCCATTGTCCACGGTCGACTCCTTGGGTGAGTACCGTTTACGCAGCTGATTAATCTGGTAGGTTCGAAGATCGTCATGCTGGGCCTTGGGAACGGGCTTAGCAACGACGCGAGAGGGCGGTGGTGCTGTCACAGCTTGTGCCGGGCTGGATGTACCATCTGCACGGTTGGCAGTTGAGATCATGATGCTAGGCTGGGTCCCTTGTAGAGGCTCGAATACGACGTTCATGAGATTTAGGGCTGACTCGTCTCGCCACAGCAGGGGATGAGGGGCCTCAAAGCAGGAAGTTCGAGCTGTGTTGGTTGTCTGTAGACGTGATGTGTGAAATGTTTCGCAGCGCGGGTCCTTCCTGGCTTCTTAAAAGGAAATGGTAGAGAGGCTCCAAGAGCCCTCAATTGATGTCTTGTAGGGCTATGGCGAGAGACGTCTTGTTGCCGTCAGATGTGATCGTTATGACTGAGGATGATTCATACCGGGAGTGGGGACAAGAGTCCCGAAGAAGAGCCCCATGAAAAGCACGGGCCAGGGTTCCGTCCTCTCGGGAGCCCGTCGTGCCAGCATCGTCCCTGCAAGCCTCGTTGCTGTGATATTCGTCACTATTCATCCTCCATCTCACTCATTCCTACTCGATTCCTTACCGTATGCCTGCGAGAGACTAAGTCGGGAGCTGCTTGAGCAGCTATTCCACACGAAGACGACAACAAATCACGCATCGCCGAGTCGGGCATGAGCTAGTGCACGTGAGAGTGATGCCTACATGCCGCCAGTGGCTTGATTCAGGTCCAGTGGTGACGGACAGCCAGCCTCATCCCACCGCGAAGACAGGGTAATTAATATCTTTGATACTCGATACGGCCTCAGAGGAGGTCAAAGTACAGCTGACGAAATTTTCGTACCTTTCAGTCTTATCAACCCCAGCTTGGACGGTAGGCCTGTGGTGAAGAAAGTCTCTACATAATAGCTGAAGTGGGAATTGCGTACGCTGTGACACGTGTCGAAGGGCAACGGGACTGGACTCCATGCCTCGAAACAAGGCTCAACTAGCCGTCAACGAATAAACGTGAAACCCGTTTGTCCCTATCGGGAATGCTGATCTCTAATTGCTCCAAATCCTGTCTCCGGCGGGGCGGGCGCCATGGCGGCCTCGAATTCTCGCCCCGCGACCTTCTTGACATCCTTCACCATGCGCGATTGTCTATAGCATTTGCTTCGACGCTACTTTCTTTGTTGTTGAGTCGCGACCCATACTTCCTTGCTTTTCCGTCTATTTCAAGAACCCAAATTTACCGCCTCCACCCTTTGCTGTGTCTGTTCAGCATCTAATAGCCACGTCGCCGTAGCCTGCCGCCAGATTTCGCTTCGCACTGCGTATGCCTAAGTCTCAAAGGATTCACGAGCCGCAATCAATAGCTAACTTTAACATATAGTGGCTCCAGGACTGTGTCTCTACAAAACCTCCGGTCTAGTACCAGTGCTCATATGGACCACTTCCCGAGTCTCGACAGCCGCCGGCTCAAAGATGAGCCGCTGAGGCCTGCCAACTGGCTCGGATTTGCCCACGGAGATCATGAACCTTGTGAACTGAAAGACTACCCCCCTATCCGGGGCTGGACGCATGCTTAGATCGAAGTATTGAGGGCGCACGATTCCGCACGACCGTTCTCAACGGAATCGTTAGCCATGCTCCAGAGTTGGATGTTTCTTGGAGCACTTGAAGCCCTCACGCAGCGTCATATTTCCGAGGCTGACTTTCTTAGGAGGAAGTTGAAACGCCCCGTGGTATATACTCACTTCCTCATTACGTATCTTGTCGAGTGGATCGAACAGGTCAAACACTTTTCTGAGGAAGCCCAGCACGAGCTTGCGAAGCGTATCAGCACCGTCCTAGGGGAGATGCAGTTCTGGTGCTACAAGGTGGCTGATTCCAGCCCTCCAGCTGCACTAGACCTGAAGGCCCCCTTCGCTCCCGATGCAGCGGACTCGACATGCCGGCTGATAACGCTGGTGGGCGAGACAGTCAACACCGCGAAAGCACATCTTCCGAGGGCAGTATTTGCGAATTCTAGGGGATTTACGGGCTTGTACACACGAAATGAAGCTGCACGCCTCGTCATCCGGCTTGTTAACAAGGGATGGTGCCCTTTCATGGCCCGCATGCTCTGCACCTATCGGTATACCGTCGCTGAGTATGCGGCTTTCTTCAACAAACGGCATTCGAGATTTCAGTCGTCACACGTTAAGTGCACCGAGTCGGAGTGCGTCGCCTATGATGTTGATCCCTCGAAATATGAGGCTCGTCACTATATCAGCGGCTGTTCGTGTTCGCCCGTGCGTCCGCCTCTCGGTGACACCATGGAGCTGCTGACACCATGGAGCTGCTGAACTCAGGCAAGATTCCATTGATGTTCCTCAAAGAGCCAGCATCTGGTGTTATCGAAATGGGAGTGACATGCTCAGAATCGCTGGACAACGAATTAGGATACGTCGCCTTCTCTCACGTCTGGTCCGATGGTCTCGGGAGTGACTCGAAGAGAGGCCTACCCCAATGTGTGGTTGCCGGGCTTTTCAAACAAGCCCAGGCATACAATAGAACACACATTTGGATCGACTCGCTGTGCGTTCCGAGAGAGCGGGGGGCCAGAGACAGGGCAATCAGGCTCATGGCAAAAACTTACGAGGACGCATCTATCACAATTGTTCTTGACTCCTCCATCCGGAAGGTAAACTTCGACCTGAGTTCAGGAGGCATAGAACGCACGCTGCTGAACCTGGTCACCTCTCCGTGGATGCAGCGGTTGTGGACGCTACAGGAGGCTTGCCTATCGCGGCTGCTGATTTTCCAGTTTCAAAACATCCTGGCATCCTCGAATGACGTTTATCTGGGCTTGTTCAAGGCTTGTAACGACCACTGGAATATCAGTCCGGTCATACAGACCCTTGGAAACGAGTTTCTGAATCTCATCCGGTACTCAAGGGAAATCGGTGAATGGTCGAAAGAACTTGAGTTGGGGGAATTGAGCCATATGCTGGAGGCGACGGACGTCCAGGTTGCAGGATAAGACTGTTGCAGTTGCTGGCTTGATGAAAGTTGATGTGGCATACTTGCTGGAGACAAAGAGCGCCGAGGAGCGTATGAAGCGCTTCTTCATCTCCCTCGGCAAGATCCCGTCAAACATCATTTTGTCTGCTCTCCCCAGACTCAATGAACCTGGATTCCGCTGGGCGCCTATGTCTTTCCTATCGCACTGCAACTCAAAGGATCATCGTTGGCGCCTTAGTACAGGCAACAGGGTTGAATGGGCCGTGTCTCTTCCGGAAGGGGGGCTCCGTGGTCAATACAACCTGACAACATTATCTGAGACAGTGTATCTTGAAGGAAGTTCGGCTGTGGTGTGTCGAGTCGGCGACGAATGCCTGAAAGTTATATCCGCACAAATAGAGAGCACGGCAGGCAAAAGGTTTGACTTTGACACAGTGGCAATGGTACGTCGTCTCGAGGGCAGTGGTGTCACCGGGATCCGACTGGCAGCTGCATTGAAATCTACCGACAGGAAGACGGGGGCTATGCTGCCAATATACGAGTATAGGGGTAGAATTTTGGTTGGCGATGGAGGTATATATCCGGTGGCTCGGGCGGAATCCCAAAACCCTGTTTTCGGAACAAATGTGGGGGAAGTAGTGGTAGTGATAGAGTGACGAACTGTAAGTGTAATTCGCTCTACTGATACGCTCTATAGTCCTAAAGCTAAAGTGCGTCTGCCTAAACGTAGGCTCATTCGGATTCGAAATGTTGGCGGACTATCATCTTTTAATCGAAAAAGTCTATTACGCATTTGTGGCCGTTCTCATCAGGAAGGGCAGTCAAGAGTCTATCTACTTTGTGTTATGGGCACGCACTCTTAGTAGTCCCTCACGAGCGTGAATAGGAATGCGTATAGGTGAACGCACGCATCGGCTGTCCTTTCTCGACCGAAAGATATAACTTTCACATCGGAACACGGAAGTGGCTATGTTGCACGTGGTAGGAACTGGCTGTGAAGAGGCGCTAGGGCCTCACGACGGCTCGAGCAAAATCAGAGCATTATATATACTGCTGCAGAGCCTAGGTTCCAACTGTCCTCCCTCACATTTGTTTCTCGGGGCTTGTGCTACGCCTGGCGCTTTACAGCTGGTGCTCTATGCGCTGGTACGCGCTGGGGATCTCGTTCCAGTACCCTGTCGTCGCTCGACCTCAGCTTTGACCTTCGAATTATATTCCGACCACCCTCAAGCACTCAGCACTGCGCTCAGCAATTCATCTCGAAATTCCGTTTTCCGAAATCGGACACAAATACAAGCGGGCCAAATGTCTACTTCATCTCCATCTTATAATGTCGAAACGCGAGCACAGTTCTCTTACCCTCTCTGTCTTTCGCAAGATAGAAGCAGGCGTTGTTCACGAAACCATGTTCTGGCTGAACATCTCAAATACGGCAAACAGCTAGCCGATATTATCGACCGCAAAGACCCGGGTTGAATAGCCGTATGAAGTCTATTTCTTGCGACTGAGTCAAATACTCGGATTGCAATTATTATTACAACCAGACAACTCCGCAAACCTTTCTCGTAGGGGTCGCCACCTCTCAGCTACGCAAGGGAGTCGAGAAGAAAGCTCTCGACTAAGCGCGTCCAGATTGTCGTTATTATTGATACGCCAGGCCGGACGCCGGACTGGAACGAAATTAAAGTCATGGGTAGAGATATGGACGATGCTGTCGACCTGATGCCCTGGACGCGATTTCTCGGTCCCAGCGCTGTCGACACCGCCCATTTTATCAGCTGTACACTATCACCGGCTCTACGAATGGTTCATGCACGCGGACAGAGATAAAGTTCAAGAAAAACAGGCTGGCATCACTATCGTGAAGGAAAAGGAGTGTTCTTGCGAGCCTTGCCTGGAGAACAAGCTCACGGACCGTCGAGGCGTACGGATAGAGGCAAAAAATACACACCCCCTAGCCAGCTGATTCGATTCGACCTGGTAGAGTTCAACGAAAACCATGCGAATCGACGATACCTTCTACATTTCGTCGATATGGATACGAACTACCACTGGACCCGCCATGCGATTCGCAAGAACGATTCCTCCCATTCTACTTCTCGGACTTAGTCGCAGATGAACATTTTCCGCCTTCCTACCTACAGCCCCGCCGCCCAGAGCATTGAAATCTGTATGTATTCTTTCAGGCGCTAGCCACCAGCTTCCTCCTTGCTTCTTTCCTTTGCCGCGGTGCTGACTGTACAACAATACAAGGCGCCCTATATTTACAGTCCCCTTCCGCGACCTAGCGTAGCTCTTCAAACGGGTGCGAGCCCTAAATCAAGGACTGAAGCAGGCATCGGGTCTTCCATCAAAGGGAAAAAGAAGGTGGTCTGGCAAGAAGACGAGAAAAGAAGGCTTGAGTGGTGTCTGTTCTCTCATCTTGCATGACAGCTAGATCGGCTGTTGAGTGCAACAACGAGGCGTAGAAGACACCGGGTAATAAGAACAAAACGAATGGCACGAAATAGTCAACTTCCAAGCACGATGGACGCCTTGCTGATCTTAAAGTCTTGATGACGAAAGCCTACGCAAGGAGACTATAGGGGTCCGCAATGGAAAAAAAAAAAAAAAGAAAGAACGGTTGATTTTGAACATTAACTAAATGGAAGAAAAGTTTATGATAGTAGAGATGGTATACCCATAATGGTCTGCTGTGGTACTATTCGAATTATCAAACGATCCGTATGTGTCGGGTTTTGATGATTATTATTAATATACTATAAGCCCAGGTACTTCTGTTTACAAGACTCTGCTCCCGCAGCAAACGAAGCCGAATAAAATACGCTGTCACAAGACGGCGCATAACGTCATTTGCCTATAAGGGCTATAGCGTGGTTATCTTTAAAGGTCAGCTGCATCAGTACAAAGTGGAGTAGTTATAACCCAATAAGCAAAGCGTGTATGCATACTCTGCATGCAAGTGCTAAACCTATCTGGAAGATGTTGTGGCGGAGAGAGAGCCAAGCTCGTAAGCATGGCCATTGCACTGCCCATCTTTCTGAGAAGTGGAAAATGCCATGGCTCGACGAGACTCTCCTTGTATTCCCTTCCTCCGCCTTCTCCCCTCACCCCCCTCCCTCGAGCCTCATCAGCTGAATCTTGTTCCACACGAGGAGTCTCAAGGTTAGCCCACTAGGAGACAGTCCGTTACCCGCCGTCCTAGATCACCATAATGGATCCGGTGAGCGCCATAGGCGTGGCAGCCGCCGTGGTGCAGTTCGTAGATTACGGCCACCGCCTGTTATCGAGAGCCTACGAGATCTACGAATCCCCTAGCGGCCGGACTGAGAGGGAATGCGAGCTGTTCAATGGCCTTGCTAACCTCCGCGCGCAGGCTGCACAGGCTCATGAGACGCTCGGCCGATTTCCTGAGGCCGAGAGCGATAGTGGCGTAGCCGGAGTCTTCAGGGACGTTGAGGAAATGTCCCGGGAATTTGACGACTTGCTGGCATCGATTCAGGAGCGGCAGTTGCGGCAAAAGGACGCTCAGGGAGCAAAGAAGGTGCTCAGGTCGGTTAAGCTGGCAGCAGACAGCATACAGAACGATCCGATCGTGACGAGGTTGAAGAAGCGTCTAGATGGTATACGAGACCTCGGGGTCAGTTTCACCTTGTTCTCCTTGTGGTAAGTCATCCTCCTGGGAAGGAAGGACTGCGAGGTCCATTCATACTACAACAAGATGCTGATGGTCTAGTTCAGGCAAAAATCAAAAGAGAGTAGTGCGAGAGAGGTCCAGTTCAGTGAGATGCTGAGCGAGGCCCTGGAGAGACTGCGACGACTCGAGGAGACAAGATACCCACCAGATTCCAGGCTGAAGGAGTCAAGCACTTTTAGTAAAAACGGGAAACCATACCAAGACCAAGTCATTACGGTGCTCAACGACAGGTTTGGCATGGCTGGTATCATCTATGGAGAGCTAGTGCACACGCTCTGGAACCGGAAGAGGAAGCCCGCTACGCAACAGCAAAATGTGGCACTAATTACAAAAGCGGAAGCCTCAGACTTCCGGGCTGCGATCATCGACGGGTTCGTCTCTGGCGTCTTTGAAAATATTGACGACCGAGAAGAGGCCATTACTCGATCATACGAAGGGACCTTCTCCTGGATCTTCCGTGGAGAACCGACAGAATGGTCGAGTTTTCCTGCATGGCTTGAGAGCGAGGCAGATACGCCGTACTGGATTACAGGCAAACCTGGGTCCGGAAAATCGACGCTGATAAAGTATATCCTCCAGAACCCTGAAACGATCAGAGGCCTTACAAAATGGGCAGGAGGCGCGCCGCTATGCATTACTAGCTTCTATGCCTGGCTTGCAGGATCAGACTTGCAAAAATCCATTGTCGGCTGTATGAGAACTATACTGTTCCAGGTCTTGAGAGAGAGTGCCGAGCTCGTGCCGGTCGTTACGCCGAGGAGATGGGCCCTTTTCAGTACGCTTCGGGGGTGTAAGAAGCAGCCACCATGGGAGGACTGGGAGATCGAGGAGTCGTTCGACCTTCTGCTTACCGAATTGGGCCAGACGAGAAGAAAACGCCTGGCCATTTTTATCGACGGGCTGGACGAATTTAAGACACCGCCTGAGAAAATCCTAAACCTGATCTCAGATATTTGCCGGCGCGGAGGTATCAAGATCTGTATCGCCAGCCGGCAGTGGACAGAGTTTAACGACGCTCTGGACAGGCACCCGATGTTACTGATGCAGCATATTACCAAGGAGGATATGCTACTTTTCGTACAGGGAAAGCTGGAGGCCAATCGGGGGTTTCTTGACTTGAGTAAGATCTTTCCCGCCGATACTGGGAGCCTGATCCGGGAAGTGGCCGAAAAGGCTAACGGGGTTTTCCTCTGGTCGCATCTGGTCGTTCGCGAATTGTTAAGAGCGCTTTCCGAGGGCGACGGGCTGCCGCGACTGAGGGAGATCCTTCAGAGCCTGCCAGATGATATCGATAAACTGTATACGGCCATGTGGGAGAGCATCAAGGGGTCTAAGTCGGATTCGGCAGAACTGATCTCGCTCATGATTACGGCCTTTGGCCAGCCCCCTTACCTGGTGCTGTGGCTGGCACACGGGGAGCCTATATCGGCACAGGGCCTGAACCTGAAAAATCTGTCCGATGATGCTAAGGCTGGCATCCGCGGCACTATCGTCCGCCGCCTGAACAGCAAGACCCGGGGGCTTCTCGAGTTGTTGCCGAACGGGTGTGTCGAGTTCATGCACCGTACAGCCCGAGACTGGGTGACCAGGCCCGAGATCTAGGCCGATATCAGCTCCAACCTGCCAAAAGACTTCAACCCAAGCCTAAATCTGATGCACGCAGAAGCGCTCTACACCGTCATTTTGTTGGCCTCTCCTGCCCGTCTGAGGGATGACAAATTCCGGTCGCACGTCAAGTCCTGCATGCACAACTTCTTGAGGTATTCGCCCAAAGTGACCAGTTTTCCCACGCCCAAGTCTCGAGCTGTACTCATCCAGGCTCTTGATGCTATAGATGAGCAGGGAGGGACGTTGGACGAACATACATGGAGACTTCTTCTCAATGGCGGAGCGTTCAATATCTTCGGGGTCTGCTGTTGCTTTTGCTTCCTGCCTTATCTCGAGGCGAAGCTATCCGCCGAACCTTTCTGGCTGGAGGCGAAGTCAGGGGATTTAGAGTTTCCACTAGAGTATGCGATCCGGGGTCACCACATAATCAGGTACGCAGACGAGGTGCCGTTTGACCTCAGAAAGAAGACAGTATTGTTTCTTTTGGAAAGAGGAGCTTTACCTCTAGACCCTTTCGCTCGCCGGCGTATCAAGCAAGAATCAGAGCCGGCGAATGGAGAATCATTCACGACTGAAGAGCGAGAATACTGGTCTTTTATTCACATGGCCCTTGAAAAGCACGCAATTTCGAGGGCCGAAGTGAAGAAGGCCAACGATGCTACATCGGCGAGTGCCATGGACGAGGAACTCAAAGCTGCACCACAAAAGAGAAAAGAAAGGGAGGCTGACAGCAGGTCTCGGAAATTCTTGTTCAGATGGATGAGCTGCCTTGGCTGCCGCTAGAAGCCTGCCGTTTTTGCTTCTTTTTTTTTTTTTTTTTTTTTCCGATTCTTTCTTAGGCGTAGCCCAAGTCATATCAGTCGAAAAATATAGAAAGCACCAGGGAAAATAGCAAACAGAAAAAGAAGAAGAGGCGAGGGTTTGGTAACTCCTTCCAAGCCCTTAAGAGCATGGACCTCGAAGACCGAAAATTGTTGAATATTGACAAGGCCCTCAAGCACCCTCTTGGGCACCCAGGTGCTCCCAAGCTTAAGAAATGTTAGATTGATACTCCAGCGAACCTTATCGGACGAGCGGAAAGATAAACGGCCTTTCTAAACCCTTAAGGGGCCAGAGGGTCTTTTATATAAGGGCGGCTTTCCTCCCTTCCAAATAATTCAGGTCGTTAAGCTTCAAAATAAGGCCACATGTGGCGAAGAATAGAGTCCTATACCCTTTTCATATTCATTCCGCCCAACACCCACCCCCTAGAAAAGCAACAAATCCAGCTGCACCACACCCGCATCTGCGAGAGTCGACCCGGACAACCCTGAAAACCATAATCTTCCACTTCTCGTGCCGATCCGTCTGGGTCTAGTTTCTCGCAGGAAGGGGGCGGGTGACAACATTTGTGTATGCGGGCACTGTATGTGTGAGAGAGCCGCGAGAGATGTCTGTCCGGGCCCAACACCACGCCCATCCCAGCACGAGTCCAGCAGCATGCATCCCTAAGGACAATAATCAGTTGCATCACGCCCGCATCCGCAAAAGTCGGTTCGGACGCGCTTGGGAACAATGCGCCCCCTTCTACGCTTCTCATGCTAGGTCTGTCTGGGTTATTTTTCCGTAAGGCGGGGGCCTGGATAATAATGTTCTGGATTGCATACCCACCTTTCGAAAATTAAACGAATAGAACAAAAGATTATGATAGTAGAGATGATATACCCATAACGGTCTGCTGTAGTGCTGTTCGAATTATCAAATAGTCTGTGTGTATCGGGTTCTGATGAATTACTATTAATATACTATAAGCTCAGGTAACTTCTGCTTACAAGACTCTGCTCCCGCGGAAAACGGAGCCGATAACTCCAGCCTAATGCAGACGGCTTCCAAGAAAACGTCAGAGTCTTATCTAGAAACGCCGAGCCACCAGCTTTTGGGCCTTAGCATAGACGATTTAGAGTGCGGGGTCCGCTGCCAGACCGCTGTACATGAGAGATACGATATGAAAGGTTAAGACGCTGCTTCTTGTTACTTTCTATATTGCTCTACTTTCGTGTGGACGTCAGTCCCAATCTTTGTGATACAACACACGAATACTGTCTAGAGCAACCTGGATCAACAGGTCTCAGCATTTTGGTCGGTTCGGCAATGGTCAAAGTTGCCTCAGGTGTGATGCCGGAGGATCTGGCGCTGCCCGTCTCCGGAACGGCCAGAGCGCCCTTCGTTTGCAAGGAAGAGCCCATCGAGAATCAAAGACCGCTCAAGGTCAGAGTCATTGGAGCTGGCATTTCGGGTGTCTATCTCGGCATCAGGATTCCTCAGCGCCTGCGCAACATCGATCTCCAGATCTACGAGAAGAACGACGGTATTGGTGGGACTTGGTGGGAAAACAGGTATCCTGGTTGCGCCTGTGACATACCGGGTGAGTTGAGTTGATTTGATGCATTTTGTCTACCGACGTCTGTTTTAGTCAGTCAACAAGGGCTCATTCAATCAAAGCACATTCGTATCAGTATACCTTCGAGCCAAACAAGGCCTGGTCTGGCTTCTACGCCAGTTCGAAGGAGATCTGCAGCTATATTGAAGGCGTAGCTGAGAAGTACGGGGTGAAGAGATTTGTTCGACTACAGCATGAAGTTATTGATTGTACTTGGGACGAAGGCCTCAAGCAATGGTAGGTCGACTTTCCTAGAAGATGCTGCTCAGAGCAATCGTTTGTGATGGTTGACCGTGTCTACAGGCGCATCACTGTCCAGCGGTTGGACACTAAAGAGAGGTTCTCGGAAACTGCAAATGTTGTCGTGGCTGCACGTGGCAGCTTGAACAAGATGAAGTGGCCAGAGATCCCGGGCATCGATAAATTCGAGGGAGAGAAGATGCATTCGGCAGCATGGAACGAGAAGTAAGTGCCACCAACCTATCCATTGGATGCGATCTGACCGCAGGATTCATAGGTACGATTTCTGCGGCAAGAAAATTGCTGTAATAGGCGGCGGCTCGAGTTCGATTCAGATTGTTCCCGAGCTACAGAAGCTGGACGGAACAAAGCTCAATGTCTTCGTGAGAAACAAGACGTGGATCATAAATCGATTCGGAGACTACATCATGGGCCAGATGGGATGGGATACGAAAGAATTGGAGAGTGAGCTTGTGACCCGACCATGAATATTGATTCGAGCGTATACATTCTTCCGTGCCTGGTGCTGACTTGTATAAACCAGTTTCAGAAGAACGAAAGGCGGAATGGGAGGCGAATGACGCCGCGTACCTCAAGTTCAGAAAGCTGCTCGACGATGATGGCAACTTCGTCCACTTCTCGTCGCAGGCTGGCTCTGACATGCAAAAAGCTTTTGTCGAGACGTTCTCGAAAGTGACACAGGATACGCTCGCTAAGAGGCCTGACCTGCTCGACGTGTTCTCTCCGCCTTTTGCTGTCGGGTGCCGCAGGATCACCCCCGGCCCGGGTTACCTCAAGGCTCTGTGCGAGCGCAATGTGGACCTCATTACCGATAACATCGACAATATCAATGAGATGGGCCTGGTAGTGAACGGAAGGCAAATAGATGCCGACGTCCTCGTCTGCGCAACCGGCTTCGATACCTCCTGGATCCCGTCCTTTGCCGTGGTTGGCAGGAACGGCGTGAGCATAACCGAGAAATTCACGCCGTTTCCACAGAACTACCTCTCAATAGCAGTGGACGATTTCCCGAACTACTTCATGATGCTTGGGCCAAATTCTAGCATAGGCGCTGGCTCTCTAAACCCGATCCTGGAGGCCGAGGGAGATTACATCGTCAAGTGCATCCGCAAGCTGCAGAAGGAGGATTATCTCACGATGGCGCCGAAGAAAGCGAGGGTACAGGACTTTTCAGACTTCGTTGGAGAATACTTCAATAGAACGGTGTACATGGACAAATGCAAGAGCTGGTACAAGACAGAAGGCGGCACAGGCGGACGCATCTCGGCTCTCTGGCCCGGGAGTCTGCTGCATCTGATGGAGACCCTCAGGGCACCGCGCTGGGAAGACTTTGATTTCGAATCAAAGGATGGAAATCGCCTCCGCTGGTTGGGCAATGGCTTCAGTGTCTGTTTGACGGGGGGCGGTGACCCGTCATTCTATCTGAACCCCGACGTTGTGGATGTGCCCCCAGTCGGAACGCCGGAGATGGATCCGAGGTATAAGGCTAGACCTTTCTCTCACTAAAGCAGCAGACAGTCTGTGCGTCTGAGGGCTTTCTTGTCATTTTAGATGTCAACTATTCACGATGTCATCCTAGTTGGTTCTTGTTTGACCGCAATCTTTTGTTTCTTTGCTCCGTCCTGAACATCTATTCCCACTGTGAACCCCATGGAGTCTGTGACAGCCGCTAGCACAAGATCGGGTCGATACGTTGCTGCATATATTGTCCGGATATCCCGTCGTATTCTGCAGGCTACGATAACGCGTAGGCATTTGGATGCCGAAGCCTCGGGGAGTTTGTAGCTGTTGGATCGTTTCAAGCCTTGGATGCCATTTGAACTATCTGAAGCTAGGCGGATGAGCATTGGACTTAGGACACCCAAAAGACGTTCGAAGTGGCTTCCTCTGATCTGATCTCGATATCCTGGGAGCTATATGCGCGCATCGAGGACAAATTGACCTGCACTTGCATATCAGGAGACATGAAGGGGCCCATCGCCCTCGTGCTCCCCCAGCCTCGGCGTCACAAGAAAGAAAGATAGATTAAAAAAAAAGGTAAAGGAGGTCTTGTGAAAAGAATCTAGTTCTAATACCGTCTCCCCAGACCAACAGTGACGTCGCGACACTATCATGCGACAATCTGATGATCAGCAGCATCAAGTGCCAACATGGTTCTGAGGTCGCGAAGAAGATATGCGAGGCTATTTTGTCTGACCACAGTGATGGCAATATCATCTTCTGATCAGTCTGGCTTGAGGGTAGATCGAGATGTCTGTTGCTGAGATGAGGTGTCTAAATCCACATTTGTCGAGCATCCTAATTGAGACATCCGCCAGCCTTGATGGGTGGGAGGCTCTGCTAGGGTGTTTCAGAGGTCTCATCTGCCCCATCAACCCCAGAAAGATGAGGTCATTTGTCCCCAGCGTGAACTCCTGTCAGCCTGAGTTCTTGATAGCTAAGACGCTCCAAGAAGGTCTCGTTACTCCATGCATTCCACTTTCGATCTTGTATCTCGACTACGATGAAGCACGCCTACCACGTGCGCAACTCGGCCTGGCGGGTGACAGCGGCAGGGGCACCGCCGGTGTAGGTGGCACCAATGGGAACCTGCACACCACATCCTCGGTGAGGGAGGGAGATCTAGCTTGTGAATGAGGCATATTTTCCACTCTTATTTAATTTAATTAATTTATCTTTCAGGGGGGGGGAGAAAATGGATAAGAGGGGGAAGGAAAAAGAAAAAAAAAAGAAAAAAAGAAAATGTGGGCAGAAGACAAGAGGCAAAACCAGTCATACTGCCAAGCCGTTCAACACTGCCCCTCATTGCTATAACAGAGCCCTGCTGCGGGCTGCGGGATATCAAGTGCCCATATGCTCTTGTCTCAACCCGAGATATCCTCTATCTGAGTTTGTGCCTCTAGTTCGAACATCCCAAAATCAAAAGACGGAGTTGTATCACCTCCATGTATCCGCTGTGCACATCGACTCACAAAGATAGAGTGACATGGCGACTAGGCATCAAGGCTTCCGTTGACTCACCGAGCAGCCAGGTGGGGTGATGTTCACAGCCTCAGTATGGGTGGCTGCGATCGCTGCAAGGGGATCCTGATATCTGGGCTTATGGTCAGGCTGCATGCAAGGGCGATGATCCAATTACATCACCTAAGGGGTCCGCGTGCTGTTTCTTCGGTGGTGAAAATTGAGGCCGGGGTCGACAGCGAGGTCCGCGATGCCGGTTTACCCCCACGCACCCAGCCCCGGGCCCTCGAGGTGCCAAATTCGAAGACATAAAATCAGATAAATTCATCTTATTGAGGGCTGCAGCCCGCGTCTCCCAGGAATCTGGGAGCCGGACCGTCCACGATCTTAGCCTCCGCGATAATCATCACATGGTGTATGACGGAAGCCGCCTCGCCGTTCATCCAAATCGCAGCCATGGCCGCCCCATCAGGAGAACATCGACTCCGGTGCCGTTCCCTCCCACACCACCACCTCGGTGCTAGCGTCATCTTGTACGCCGTCGATTCGCTCCCTCTCGCCGCGGACCTGGGGGGATGACTGACACCTGGCGGCGACCCGCATACACTTCGGCAGCTTTGGGGGTCATATGGACATAGTGATGCCGGGACAACTCATCAACCACCATCACGACACGAGCGAAAACTTGGAAGTGCGAAGAGGAAAATAAAAGATGTGAGCTACTTCTTGCTTCCGACCGCCTGGAAACGGTAATGGACGCGAAAACGGGCGCGCGAAACGGCTGCACAGGAGTTTCCATAGGCCAAGCTCAATATCGATATCGTCCAACGCCTCTTCGGATCGGACAGATTAGCCATCTGCAGTGGTGGTGCACGTGGGTTGTCCTGATGCTGTCCAGCACGAGATACAGGGCTCGGATCGGTGATATCAAGCTCGGGTTCTAGGTATGACGAATATCTTCAGCTGATAATCTAAATGCCCATTGGCATGCCTAGCTGTACGGACGTATTGGGCGCTTGCGAGACGACCATAAATCCTGTCGGATTCGACGATGGAACGAGATGCACGGGTTCCTCTAATGCGTATGTATGCAGCATCATCCTTCCGCCATTTGTGTTCGACATGCCGGCAATCCCGGAAGCGGGTCACCAACACATGTCGGTCGCACGTGTTTGAGGCTGACTTCCTGTCATACATTCTGTATGCTGTGGTTCGCGACTGACGAGAATCTTCTTGTTTAGTCTATACTCGAGGCCTTCCATACTATCCAACCCGGCGCTGTGATCTGTTTTTCCATTCAAACGCATCACCGTTTGCAGCGCAGGCTGCGACCTTCATACTGCTACCACCCACCGATGCTCATTACAGTGTTCCATACTATCAATCCCTTCAGCAACGCCTGAGATCATTCTGTTAGGCTGCCACAAACCTACGGGGGACTATCGTCCGGAGGCTGAAGTGCGGGTTTCTCATGACCCACACAATGAGCCAAGTAGCGGTCTGTCTATGACCATTATACGCGTTCAACAAAGTTTCTCTGTTGCTGCTGTGCCGCTTACATCAGCTCGCTTCTGCATGTAAGACGCTCTGTGTGGTCCTCGTACGCATGTCGATCCTACATAGGCCCCCACGAGGAGGTCGGGAAGTGCAGCCTTACGGGGCAGTGCCACCGTAGCATATGTCTTACTGAGCGACTTCACGCCAATCAATGAATATGGGTAGCCCATTGGACATCGGTCTGGTCAATTGCCTCACCGGTGTCTCGCAAAGGTGAGACTCTGTCGGCTCATGCTTTAAAAAGTTCTCAACCCCCCTCTCAAACTCGAATGTTGAGAGACAAATCAACCCACCCAAGGATCCAACTCCACCCAATACACTCTCATAACTCACATGACAGCGAAGTCTCTTTGAGAAGACAGCTGCATTATTCTGAATATCCCACCGGAACTGCCACAAGCACCGCCGTCTCCGGTCAGCTTTGTGCACTTCGCCATCCAGGCCGGCAACATGGAGTCGATTACCGTCCCTGCCCTCACAGACTGCCCTCAACACCATCGCACCAGGGCAGAACGCCGATTAGACATGAGGTTACTCTTTCCCAGGGCTTCTGGTCTTGCACGCGGCAAAATGAGGAGGGCTGCCGTGTCCGAGCGTGCGATCAAGACAAATGTCGGAAGCCTGAATGCGTGAGAGTGCTAGCATGAAGCTATGGGACCTGTGTTGTATGAGCTGCCGCATGAAAGCAGGCTGTATTTCCTGGACTTGCGTCAACGATTTGGAGACTTCCGGGCAGACGTGCAAGTAACCACGCAAAGAGAGCTAGTGGGGACTAATATGGAAAAGAAGGGGTCGGCCACACGGTCCATGAGGAAGGCGTTTGGTTAATCATTGATGCGCAGTCAGCGAGGATTGTTGGCAAACCATGACAACTCAAGATGCACGTTATCTCGGGGGACACAGCACTTTGACGCCACCTATCGAGTTTCTCACCCGGGAATTCTTCAGCTTCGATAGCTTGGTGTAGCGAAACGGATATCTCGGCTGGATAGATTCTTGTTGAGACGTCCAGAAGGGCAGACATGTTCACCAGATGGCGGTCACCAGATGTAGAGCGATGGATCTCACTTTTATGACTTATGCCATAAAAATCTAAGTGTCAAACAAACTAGTCTAGACCATCTTATGAAGAATACAGATTCTCAAGAATGAGATGTTGCTCGAAGCAGCTTTGCCTGCTTTCAAGATGCCTCCGCCCTCTCGCAGTATCAATCTCTGAGCTAATTTTCTCGCAGCGGGTCTTTTGTCACGACCAGATATAGATATAAAGCTAAGCCTTAATCACTGGTGAAGTCTATCACCTATAAGTACAGAAATAGTGCGCTGTATATCGAGGATGTAGGATATGATTGTCTACATCCTCAATGCACTAAACCCCAAAAATCCAACGAGGACTAAGGTCGCGGCTCACGGTGTTCCCAGGAACGATGCGACGGTGTGTGGACGATTGTGGGGGGCTCTATTAGATCGTATACATGCTGTATCAATTACTTTACATGGAGCTGCAGAAACCCACGCTTGATAGTGGCTGCCCATCTTTGCAGATGGTATGCTCTATGTGCGGCCGCTTTCGTCTCCGTTGATTGTAGTGGTTCCGTTTAGCATTTTAGACTTTGTCTTTGCTGTGGATTGTTTAGAGATCCTGGACATTCTGGAGGACCTCGACGATATCGATGCTGGAGTAGAGTAGTGCACTTCGGTAGGACTGCTTCCTTGGACGACAAGTGAAGTTTTGGACGCGATCAGAGGGATAATACACTGGCCTAGAATCGGCTCTTAGCTGACATTTCATTAAAGAAAGATGCTATGGAAATACAGAATTGCATGTCGATGATGCTATGTGAACGTTGAATGCTCGTGACAATCCAAAATGGCCCAAGGTGAGATTCCGATACCTGATCATTAGACAGATAAGCAAAGTTTGAGCAACAAATTACCAGTACAGAGGTAATGACATGCGAACGCTGTGTGTATAGTCACCACTGATCTCGGCCTGCACTTGCATAGCAACCTGCAACCTTGTTTCTTGTGGTATCCGATACCCACCACCGCAGGAGAAGGGTCGTGCGGGCAAAGAAAGTCCAAGCAAGTTGTACGAAGACTGAGGGCCATGGAAATCGGCAGGGGTAGGACAGTCGGCATGGGTTATTCGGGGGCTAACTTAATAGCATTGCACAGCAAGGAACACAGATCAAGGTATCCGCCTGCAGACTCAGGTGTTGTTGCTGTTGGCCTCAGCGCTGAGGGTTCTCTTGAGTCTTGTTGGACGGCGCCACGAAACCCCTTGCGTACGCTGTGTAAAGGTTGTTCAGATTGTATACAGGGTATGGTCTGAATTCTCAAAGTACGGGATGAACATCTGTCGGATTCCAAGGGAGCGAAATGAAGCCACCA
Organism: Chrysoporthe austroafricana; assembly: GCA_001051155.2. Classification (NCBI taxonomy): domain Eukaryota; kingdom Fungi; phylum Ascomycota; class Sordariomycetes; order Diaporthales; family Cryphonectriaceae; genus Chrysoporthe; species Chrysoporthe austroafricana. The sequence goes on from JYIP02000013.1 coordinate 405,261, forward strand.
GGAAGCCAGGGCCAGCTATACAACTGAAGGAGCAGCTGAACGGCTGAAAGGCCAAGCGAACCCCCCCCCCCTGGCTAGGCAACAATCACCAGGGAAATTGCAATCAGATCACCAAGGTGGTACTTGTCTGTATAAACAGGCCCAGAGGGTACATCTGGGCCGGTCCTTCCCAAAGAACGGCTATGCAGACTAGAGTAGGGCGAAATAAACCAGTTTGCACCCGCCTTCCTTTCCCCGTTTCTGACAACATCGCGTACTAAAGAGCCCTGGCATAATTCAAAATTGAGGTATATGGCGGATTCACGCGGTCATCAATGCGCATTTTTCTAGATGCCTCTCCATGTTGATGCCGTATCATATCGGGTGCTATATGAAGGAGTGTGGCTGTTACAGCAGACCCTCTCTTGTAGAAACCGGCAATAGGGTGGTTGGCTTGACTTCTATTCAACCTTGATCGCACCGCTGATAGGTTAAAATGATGAAGTGGTGGAGTGATCAGAAATGCAGAGCAATAGTGGTTGGCTGCGCAGAGACTTGTTCAAGTTTCAAATCGCGGTCGATGCTCTAAATAGATAGTTATAGATCCAACATCGTGGTTGATGTGATCGGAGGCTGCTCAAATCGCACGGCTGGTGAACACACTAGAACCCTTAGTACGTGCCAGATAATATTACGGAGAGGGTCAAGACACATCGGGAAGGAGATCATAATCCCCGTTGTCTGTAATATCGGGGCGACAGTCTACTGGTTCGGCAGACAGTATACTAATCTATGTTGACAGGCTTTCTCGCCATCGGGAGAAATTGTTGCTTCAACATGAACCAGTGGGTAGTATTCTACAAGCGGAGAAGCGAATCTCATGGCCATTCGTGGAGGCCCCAATGCTACAGGTGAGGGCAGCCTTGGTTTTGCTTTGGACGTCCTGGAAGAATCGACTTCTATGGTGCAATAGGCGAATTCGATCAGCTGTAGAGACAGCCGCCTACCAGACTGAAGATCCAGTGTCGCCCAACAATTTCTACCAAAGGCCGCTCGAGCCGCTGGGAGTCTACACACAACGGCAGCAGGCAGCTTTGTTGACAAAAAAGGCCTCGACTGTCTCACGACCAGGTCCTGCCGTCCCATATACACAGACGCGGTACTAACTGCCTCAGTGCCTCGCAGAACAAGCTCGACTCCCAAAGAACTAACCGTTACTGCTACGCTTCACGTAAACGCATGAGGTTTATGAATGAATTTATATTAGCCAAGGTGTCGTTGTTTGTGCCGGCTCAGTGCTACCAGCGAGGGCTCGTGAGGGAGGGTACGGAGAAAAGACCCTCATAGCAACCGCATTGAGGCCGACGCGGGATGTGGGATAGATGTTTCATACCCTACTTAGGCTGTCTACCAAAGAATGGCATTGCTCCAGCCAACCCAACCGTCACATGTCTACGGCCCGCGTCTTTTATCCGGGGCAGCGTACCAATATACCTCGAGACCCACCCTATCCATGGATCTTTGACTTCTGGCACATAGGACAGATGACAAGTGTGACAGATTCCGGTGTGGCTGAGGTTCATCCAGGGCGCGGCCGCCCTCCTCGTCGCTCATTCATACTAATTACAGCGCGGAGGAGGGCGAACACTCCCGACTGTTTGACGCTTCGGTCGCAAATACAGCTGCTTGAGGGAGGTGTCCGACCTCCGAGTTCGCACTTGAAACCCATCCGAGGGCTTCCCTGCCTCCGTGCTACTGATTGTGTATCGACCTCACATAGCGGCCGCAGAACCTCCGTGGGGCCCCCCGAAACGTGGCGCTCTAGGTCATCAAAAGTCTGCCTAGTAGCGCGCGATGGAGATACGAGCAGCCCGCCAGCGACAGCCGGCGCGGCAGCGGCAGCAAGAGTAGAGGTGATCGTCCATCTTCCTCCTTCCCGTCCTAGGAGAATTATCCACCTGCCAGGCGGGAACGCGGTGGGCGATCACCTCCTCAATGGCTTAGGTGCCGCGCGGCCGGAAGACCCGGTCTCTGGATCCGAAGCTGGAGGGCGTTCTTCTGCGGGGCGACTCACGCCGAAGAAGGAAAGGAGGAAAACCAAGTAATTAATACCGTTGTGAACCCCCCAGAGCTACATACGACGGCCTAGAACGCTAGTCCCAGCCTCCGTACGACAATCTCGGGGTCTCCCCATGTTTATAGAACAGGCACCAGGAGAACAACGGGCTTACGCATTGGAAGGAAGTGGGACCTTACGACAGACCCTTGGAAAGTTCGCCACTCATATCGCATAGCAAGATTGACGCACCGTACTGTCACCAGACAGGCAGAACTCAACAGCTGTCGAGGCAGGGGGTGTGCATCGAGGGCTGGGCTGCCGTGGCCTGTTTCGGCCGGTGCACTAATTTGATGCGAGGGTAGAGCTAGTAGAAATCGCGACGGCGGCGATTCGTCGGAGCTGTAGCCGAACTCAAATCAACCCACATAGTACGTCGGCACGACCCCATATGCGGCACGACCGGTGAATGGCCGATGCCAGCCCCTTGGCATGATGGCACCCGGACGGGGTATCGGGGCGCCGAGAGATGCTTCAGGACAAGGTGCGCACTCGCGTACCATACTCTGTCTCCCCCTCGGCCAGATCCGGATCAGCGTCCCTGGGTCAGGGCACGGGTGGGCGAGCCCACGCAATCCAGCCTGCTGGGTAGCACATATTGAAATATTGGTGGGTCCCTCCTCTGCCTGGATGGCAGAGCTATCTAGACAATGCCTCCTCCGCCGACTTCTCAAATGCAGCATTCGTCCCGTCGTCCTTGACGGGCAGACAGACATTGGGCCAACATGTCACATTCCTGGGCCGTAGAGTCCCTCGTGGATAGGGCTGATGGGGTAGACTGCGATATTAACATAGGTAAACCCACCTGCCTGTCGAGAAGATGTCCGCGGGTGCGCATCATGTGGGCTAACGAATCCTCCAGGAGGGACGGGTCTCTCAGTAATATGGGTAATGGTGAGCCTGGCCCTCGCGACGGTCGGCACCCGTCTGTACACCCAGGCCCGCATCACGAAGCAGCTCGGCCTCAGCGACTGGCTCATGCTCGTCTCCATGACCATCATCACCGCCTTCGCCGCCCTCATCAGCGTACAGTACCACTTCGGCTGGGGACGCCACCAGGCTTGCATCACGGACCTCGTGAAGCTCGAGACGCAGATCAAGTTCAACGTCGCCAGCCAGTCGTTCGGCATCATGGGGAGCACGTTCGGCAGGATGAGCTTCATCGTGTTCATGGTGGTCCTCTTCGGCAGCAGGACGTGGGTGCGGTGGACGCTGTGGGTCATGTTTGTTGCGCAAATCATTACCAACCTGGGAACCGTGATCGCGATATATGCGCAGTGCAAGGACCCCAGGGCCCTCTACATTTTCACCCTTTCCGATGCACAGTGCTGGCCTTCTTACGTGCAGACGGTGAGTGCCCCTTCTCGCCAGAGCTCTGGTGTCTATGTCGTCTGACCGCCCTCTGGCTAGTATCTCGGCTGGGCACACACTTCCTTCAATGGCGTCTGTGACCTCTTCCTCTCGATCCTGCCGGCAGCCATGGTGTGGAACCTGCACATGGCCACAAGGCTGAAGATCGGCGTGGCGATCCTGTTGGGCATGTCGGCGCTGTAAGCTTGGCATCCCCCCCCCCACAATTTCTCTGCGGAACTTCTAACACGCCATCCAGGGCTCTCGTGGGTCTCGTCATGAAGTGCGTCTACCTGAACGCGCTATCGTACACGGGAGACTACAGCTACAACACCGTGCCGATGTTCACGTGGATCATCGTCGAGGGGACACTCGTCGCGATCGCAGCCTCCGCGCCTTTCCTCAGACCGCTGTTCAGACACTCCTTCCCGACCACCCGAGGGACGAACGACCCCCGCTCATACGACCTCCCGCGCTATGCCGTGCAGACGGACTCGTCCGGCTTCAGCAAGCTGGGCAGCAAGGTGCGCACGAGCGTCAGGGCCGGCCCGGCGCCCCGCTATCCCGGCCTGACGGCGCTCGACGGCGGGAGCAGCGAAGAGGATATCGCGCTGGTCCTGCAACAGCAGCGGCACTCACAGAGCTGGCCGGAGATGACGCCGCAGACGCGGGGTATCGTTGTAAAGCAGGAATACACGGTCACGAGCGAGGCGAAGGGAGAGGGGTGGGAGAAGACACACGGTGCCGAGGCTGGGGTGGCTCGTGGCGGGGAGGTCCACCAGGGACGCCCCCGAAGCGAGCCGTCACTCACGAGCGATGGCGAGCTGGCACACTCGCCTGTCTCGGCATGGAGTAGGGACAAGTCGTGATGCAGGCTTCACGCAGGGACGCGCGGAGACCTGTGCCCCTCCGCCTGGAGACCCCGTCGAGCCTGGAGAGCCTGGAGAGCCGCGAGTGATAGGCCGGGCCAAAAGACTCCCCGCGAGATTCTGCAGCGAGTGCCACTGCGAGGATTCAAGCTTAAGCGAGAGACCGGGGTGGGCATCGGGCGCGGGACCAGAAACAGTTGGAAATGCATGAGACTGCATTCCGCACCAATGTGGCGGTGCGAAGGGGGCCCTGACTGCATCTCGGTTCGGCATGAGCCAGAACGTCGGCTCGGAGGAGGGCCCAGCTGCAGGCGAACTGCAGGGGCACCAAGACCATCATTGGTGGTGATATGGCAGCAGGCGGATATGCACCCTCTTTGGGACGTCCCTTTGTACTGTATCCACGGACGTTTTACCTGTCTTAAAACAGGAGTATTAGTGATTTCCGCTCTCCTATAGCATCGGCGTTGGGTGAATGCAATTAACAACATCTGCGAAATGAATGGAGTTTCGAAGTTGCCTGGTCTCGCGGAAGTCATGTTGGATCCGGGAAGGTCGGAATCCTCAGGTAAGCGGCGGGCCGTCTTTCTAGAAGCCGAAATAAAAGGGCGGATTTCTCTTCCCTGCCGAGCACACCGTGGTAACGCTGCATGGTTATGGTCCTGGGGTAATAGTTGCTGATCATCTCTTTCTCAACAGGGACCTGCAGGAAATATGGGGCGCATAGTCACCTAGTGAGATAGGGCCGAGGCCGAGGCCCTACCTTGACCAATACCCACCTTGTTCCGAAAGCAGACCAGCCCTCCACCCCTTCTCACCACCATTGCACACATAGGAGTAGAAGGTCCCCGCATTGTGGAACGGGGACGAGCCGGCGCAATCGCAGCTTGCCTCGAGATGCAAACGGCGGTGGCGACGCTCGAGGCATGTGTGGAGTTGAACTCGTGGGCCAACCTGCTCCCTGTTAGCGACCAGCTTAGGCTGGGCCGTCTCCTGAACGAAGTTGAGATGAGGATGTAGGCCAGTCTCCGCTTGAGATGATTCCTGCGCGGCGACTAGCCGGACCCGATGACACTGAGCCTCGTCAGCCACCCCCGCAGGCAATAATATCCTCAATAGCTCAGGAGCCGTCCCTGACCTGAGAATCATACTATGTAGTATTTCCCGGAGATTCGGCTCACTATCGATGGGAGACGTAAATAGTTTCCCATCGATAGTCCAGTTGTTACCTAGCGGACCCCCTGGATCTCTGGGCTAGGCCGCGGATAAACACGCCCTAGTCCGCCGCGCAGGCCAGCTTGCGGTGGCTAAAAGTTGGATATCACTGGCGAATTCCACACCCGGCCTGCCTCTGGTCTTGTCCCTTATCCTCCAGTCTTTCACATGCACAGGTCGTTGTGCCAAGCCTGACCGACGCGACTTACGCAGCACTGCAGCAAACTGCAGAAACCACAAGGCCATCACATCCACACCCTCATCTGTCACTTTTGCTGCCTGCGGTGGTGTTGTCGCCGAACACCACACCTGCCCGTCCGGTCTCGGCGTCACACAGTGCATGCGACCTCGTGTCCACAAGGCCCAACACGCGCGGAGAGAACGCTGGTGCACGCAGATGAAGATGGCTTCCCGCCTGCGCTCCCTGCTCCTCCCGCTCACCGCCCTCCTCGCTACTGGCCCCGCCGCGGCGAACTGCACCAAGTTCCCTCTCCCAGTAACGGCCCTGCACACCTTCTCGGACCCAACATGGCTTGAGAACCTCGCAATCCGCAGCAATGGCGAGATCCTCACGACGCAGCTGGCCCCCTCACCCGCGCTCTACCAGGTCAACCACCTCACCGGCACCCCGACGACCGTCGCGACCTGGAACGGTACCGAGTGGTTCGGTGCGCTGGGGATCGCGGAGACGAAGACCGATGTCTTCTACGTGATCCTGTCCGCCTTCTTCAACCAAAGCGATTTCGTCAAGACGAGTGGGGTCAACAGTATCTTCGAGGTGAACATGAACACGTTTGCGCTGGCAAGTGACGGGGTCACGGTCGAGGAGAACGCGACGGTGACCCATGTGACGGACATTCCGGAAGCGGACTTCCTGAACGGGATGGCGACGCTGGATGACGAGCACATCTACGTCGGCGATGTGTACAGCGGTGTCGTGTACCTGATCGACGTGACCACAGGAGACTGCCAGGTTGCGGTCAACAACACGCTGATGAAGTTCTCCGTGGACGGGTCGACAGCACCCACGAATCTGGGCTCCAACGGGCTGAAGGTTCGTGACGGGTATCTCTACTGGACGAATACGGCACGCGGGTTCCTGGCGAGGATCGCGGTCGGGAGCGATGGCCTGCCCACTGGAGACGCCGAGGTGGTTGCGACGAACCTTCCGAGGGCAGACGACTTCCAGTTCCGGGAGGATGGCACGGTGTTTGTTGCGCAGAACCAGGAGGACACGCTCAGCGTCGCGTGGGGCGTTGAGCGCGGAGTTGAGGTCACTGCGCTGCCGATTGCCGGGAACAACATCTCGACCATATTAGCCGGCGTGACGTCGCCGAAGTTTGGGAGGACCTCGACGGACAGCAACCGGCTGTATCTGTCGACGAGCGGCGGTGAGTGCCCCTGTTTGTAACCCGGCTCCGTATGCACCGAAACTGACAAGTGTGACAGCACTCGGAGCACCTATAAACGGATCAGTGACTGTGGCTGGGACGATCTCCTACGTCGACATCAATTTCTAGGTCAAGATAAAAGATCAGATGGGGCTTCCTGTACATAGGCCACGCGTCCGCACGCATACTAAAATGTAATAAATATTAACATGATACCACAAAAGCAATAATGGGGGAGAGACGAGGGGCCAACTGTCTGTCTGTCTGTCTCTGTGTGTGTGTGTGTGCTCGTTTCGATAGTCAGGACTTACTACTCCAGGGGCTGCCCCTCCATCTGCCGAGCAAAGCAGTCAGTCCGCCAGGTGCCAATCTTCCTGTGGTCGCGCGCCACAGGATGCGAAGATGCGCCGCCCATCAGCATCCACCGCAAGCAGACGGCGAGGAGGTCAAGCTGGAGTATTCCACACCACGCGGGCCTGAAGGACCGCCCGCCTGGATCTGGATGGGGTCCATGCCATAGTAAGCCTCCCTGCTCCTCGCATGCCTCGAAGGATCTCTCTGGTCTGACCCAGGCATATTGGACATGTCAGCAACATGACCGATCCGGAATTTGCTCTCTCGAGACAGCAGAGGAATAAGAGCCTCGGCTTGTGGGCAAGAGGGACGCACGACCCGAGGCCTGACTGGGTCCTGGAATCCCGGGCGCGTGCGCCTGGAGTATGATGTCGGTGGCCGCGGAGGGCAGCCGTGGGGCGCGTTATCGTTGTCGTATTTTCTCTGTCCCCATCTTTGATTTTTGATGCCTCGGCGCGGTTGTTCTGCTCACCCGTGGGCGGTATCTCCCGAGGTCCCCAGCAGAGAAAGAGAGAGAAAGAGACTCGGCTGTCACAAGCGTCCAGGCCTGGATGAAACCTCAACTCAACTGGACTGTCAGGCCTGGGCCTCAGGGTGGCCTGTGCTCTGCAGTTCGCCCGTAGGGCTGCATTAAGCACTGGCAGCCACTGGCAGCCTGGTGCGAGCCAGTGGCTTGGCACGATTGGTAGGCCCTCAGCATGTGCTGGCACGACTGGGTAGGCCCCCAGGGGCCCCCTGCAAGTGCACGTTCACGTCAGTGCGCGTCTGAGCTATCACGTCACTCAGCCTCTAGCTTCATGGTCAGCAGCAGCTCTCGGATTCCACCGTCCACGTCGACGCCATCCGAGGCTCGCCAGCCTGACCCCTACAGTTCCTGTTGAGCCTTCGACCTTGAGAGGACGAGCCTGCTCGCCTACAAAGCTTGCATCCTCACCCCTCTGCCCTGCAGCATCAGGCCTCCCCTGGCTGCCCCCTATCATCGTCTCGTTCAAGCTCCCGCCGGCCTGACCTCAGCGTTGCCGACGAGACCGTCCCCTGAGCTGTTCTGGTCTGGCGATCGAGAGCCTGGGAGGCCCAGGCACGAGAAGCACGCCAGTCGAGAAAGCGGAGGTGTACTGTAGGGTAGGATCGAGGTTGCTCCGCCGCCCTGTGGGAGAGACAGTGTGGCTGATCATCGCTGCAGATCCGGCTGTTGATGCCGCCGACCCTTCCAGGCCGTGTCTCGCCGTTACTTTTGGCAATTGCCGCCCTCTTAGCGATTATATCCTTCCTCGTCCTGCGTGTCTTCGATCTATCCTGCCCCTCCGCGAGCACAGCCTGCGACATGTCTACCCCCGAGAGCTGGCGACATGGCATTGGGCCGCTGTACATGATCTCCAAGCCGCCCTTCACCATCGAGGTCCCCGGCGCACCCGAGGTGGAGGGCGAGACCAAGCCGCGCATAAACCTCAAGGCCAAGGATGGCTTCTTCACGCGTCCCGAGCCGGATGTCGACACCGTGTTCCGCCTCGTCAAGCGCTCCGCCGAGAAGTACGCCAACGAGCGCTGTATCGGCACCCGTGAGCTGGTCGAGGTGCACGAGGAGGTCAAGAAGGTGCCCAAGATCATCGACGGCAGGAAGGAGATGGTCGAGAAGAAGTGGCAGTACTTTGAGCTCTCCGACTACTCCTACATCACATATGCCGAGTACGAGACATACCTGCTGAACCTGGCCTCCGGACTGCGCAGCCTGGGCGTCGAGAGGGGCGACAAGGTGCACATGTTCGCCTCGACCAGCGCGAACTGGCTGGCTGTCGCGCACGCCTGCTCCTCCCAGACCTTCACCATCGTCACCGCTTACGATACGCTGGGTGTGGCCGGTGTGGAGCACACGATGGTCCAGAGCAGGCCCAAGGCTATGTTCACCGACCCCCATCTGTTCAAGACGGCCTCGGGCGCCCTGGAAAAGGCGGACTCCATCAAGATCGTCATCTACAACGACAAGTCCATCATGCAGCCCGTTCACCAGTCTGATATCGACTCCTTCAAGGCCGCCCACCCGAACGTGACCGTCCTGAGCGCATCCGAGCTCGCCTCCCTCGGCGAATCCAACCCCGTCCCTCCTTCCGCACCGTCTCCTGAGGATACCTACTGCATCATGTACACGTCCGGCTCGACCGGCCCTCCCAAAGGCGTGTCCATGACCCATGCGAACTTTGTCGCGGCGGTGGCTGGCTTCGTGGGCATCCTAGGGGACAGTGTTAGCACCAACGAGATGGTCCTGGCCTACCTGCCCCTCGCACACATCCTCGAGATGTGCATCGAGAACCTGGTGCTCTTCTTCGGCGCGACTATGGGCTACGGCAGCACGCGCACCCTGTCCGACGCGAACGTGAAGAACTGCGCTGGCGACATGCGAGCCTTCCGGCCCTCCCTCCTGGTTGGCGTGCCGCAGATTTGGGAGACCATCAAGAAGGGCGTCGTGAGTCGTGTCAATGGCTCCTCGCCCGTCGTCCGCGGCATGTTCTGGGGAGCCCTCGCCGCCAAGAGCTTCCTGGTCAGGCACAATCTGCCCGGGCAGACGATCTTCGACTCGCTCGTGTTTGGCCAAGTGCGCAAGCTCACTGGTGGCAATCTGCGGTTCATCGTCAACGGCGCCAGCGGCCTCTCCAAGGACACGGCGCACTTCATGTCCATGTTGTTGGCGCCCATGATCCAGGGCTACGGCCTCACCGAGACCGGCGGCAACGGCGCCGTGATGTCGCCTCAACAGTTCACGCTCAACGGATCATGCGGTCCCCTGTCGCCCTCCATCGAGTGCAAGCTGGTCAGCATCCCCGAGCTTGACTATTCGACGAGCAGGACCCCGCCGCAGGGTGAGATCTGGGTCCGCGGGGGCCCGGTTCTCAAGGAGTACTTCATGAACCCGGAGGAGACCAAGAAGGCTATCACTCCGGACGGCTGGTTCAAGACGGGGGACATCGGCGAGTTCGACGAGTTCGGCCATCTCAAGCTCATCGACCGCGTCAAGAACCTCGTCAAGCTGCAGGGCGGGGAGTACATCGCGCTCGAGAAGCTGGAGTCCGTCTACCGCAGCTCCAAGGCCGTCCAGAACATTATGGTGCACGGCGACAGCGAGCACCCGCGACCGATCGCCGTCATCCTCGTCAACGAGCCCGCCGTTAAAGATATCGCAAGGGCGGCCGGTGCCGACCCGGACGAGCACGGCATGCTGAAGGACAAGAGGGTTACCGACGCCGTGCTGAAGGGCCTGTTGGCGCAGGCGAAGGCAGCCGGCTTCAGCACACTGGAGATGGTGGTTGGCGTGGTGTTGACCGACGACGAGTGGACGCCGCAGAATGTAAGTTCTCGTCGAATGGCAGGCGGAGCCAGGGGGGATGACTTGAGTGTTGCTGACAATGACCGCAGGGTCTAGTTACGGCTACCCAGAAGTTGAACCGCCGCGCGTGTAGGGAGAAGTATCACGCGGAAATTCAAGCGGCGTTCAATTCGGTTTGAATGCGAGTCTAAAAATCCGCCGCTTCCTACGAAGGTCCTTTCAAAAGGCCGGAAGTGTGTTTCCGCCTTCCTACCCGCTCGCGAGCCACGCCGATCTCGTCCCGCAAACTCCTCCGTCGACAAAAGTATGGTCTTGTTTTGTCAAATACGGCGCACTGGTCGTTCCGAGCAGTGCAGACCTGGAGTCGACCGGCTGTGGGAGAAACGGTATGTGGAGTACCAAAGGGTGATAGATACGGTCTCGGCGTTTAGGTCTGTCATGATGCTCGCTGGAGTTGGGGGACCTGTCCTGCCATTTGTCCGTATCACCTACATACTTTCTGCCGAATAAATTTATATGCTATAGATATGGAACAAGAGGGCGAATGCCAAGGCGGATATCGAACGCTCCTTCGACTCTATACATGCTATGCTGAAATCCAAACAACGGCTTCCCTCCTTTCCTCCTTTTCCCCCTCCGTCCCTTTCCTATACCAACCCGATGTCTTTACGCTGATAAAATACCATATACGCGTCCATGCCCGCCTGCCGCTGCAGCAAGTTCTTGGTCAGCCCGATGGGCTGGATCCGCGAGTCGTCCGCGATGCGCCACTCGTCCGGGCCGCCGTCGCGGATGATGGAGATGTAGTGGCCGCCGAGCAGCTGGCCGCCGTGCTGCACGACGGCGTAGGCGTCGTACTTGAAGGGCTTGGTGAAGTGGTGGTCGGCGATGGTCGCCGCGGCGGGCGAGGTGAGCGGCTGGTCGGTGGTGGCAAGCAGGGACGAGTACGGCTGCTGGCCCTGGATGCTGTAGGGGGTGAGGTCGAGGTCGCGGTGCGGGAAGTCGATGAAGACGCTGTTCTTGCGCATCCGGTTCTCGAAGCGGCCGAAGACGATGCACAGGAGGTCCGGGAGGCGCGCGAACCTCGGCGTCCGGCGGCACGCCCCCGTGCGCCCGCAGCCGTCACACTTGTAGTCATCCAGGGCCTCGGCCGAGAAGTAGTTGCTGAGGAGGCCCTCGATGGACTGCGGCTGGTTGGTCTCCGGGAGGGAGAGGACGAGGTGGTTCTTGGGCGGATCGACGCGGTAGGCCACGTGCCCGCACCTGTCGCAGCGCGTGATGAGACACTCGAGCGTCTGCCAGTATTTGTCTATGATGGAGTTGTTGGCCTGGCTGTAGAGATTCCAGATGTCCACGGCGCCCTCGAGGATCGATTTGTTGCTGGGTGGCGGCGGCAGTATCTCGTCGGGGCGGTCACGGTGCTGGTTCGTCTCGTCCGACAGCTCCGTAAATATCCTGACCAAGAACTCATGTGCGTCCATCTGTTTGTCGCCGCCAAGAATCTGGTCTTCTGGCCGTTGCCCCCTGAAGCCCTTGGACGTAATTTGCCGCAAGTATCGCTATTCTGGGTCAGCATCCGGCACCATACTGATTGAGAACAGCGAGCCCCCTCCACGTCCGAAAATTAAAGTGATTCTCCCAATCTTGAGCAGGAAAATCCCTATCGACGGACATCAAAGCCTTGTATTGTGTAAACAGTCCAAGAGAGAACATAACTTGGACGTCGGAGAAGAATCTGGATGTCTATGAAGGTAGACTTCAGGCATCAAGAGGGCTTCCAAAGTCTCGTCGGGGACTGCCTTGCCAGACGAATGAACCCAGGGGAGCGGTATATCATAGAATAAACTTACCATCAGCGTGTCTGCCGTCATAACAAACTTGGCAGTTCCCATCCAAAGGAACAAGTTCGACAGTATCTTGATCAAGAGCTGCGGCGGTTGTATCTGCTCGTCGGCTTTCTTCTGCGGCTTGTACAGGTTCTGCCAGGCCTGCGAGAAGAGCTCCTCGCCGAAGCCGCCCGAGGCGAAGAGCGCCTGCAGGGTACTGTTTGCATAGCACCAGTTCCCGGGGTTCCGGAGCCCGATGGCCCTTCTGCGGGCGGCTGTGTCGGTCCTCGTGATGACCTTGGTGGTGGAGGTGCCCTGCTCGTCGTCTGGCGGCTGCAGCCCTGTGAAGCTCCGGCGTGGGACCGCGGGCGGCGGTCTTGCGGGCTCGGACGGCAGCAACGGATAGTCTGCAGGCCTATGGTGGTGGGGGGGAGGCGGCGGTGGTACTATCTTCACAGGTGGCGGCTTAATCTCCACCCCATTCGTCCTGACGGGCGATGTCATAGATTCCTGGATAGGTGGGTAGCGCGTGAGGAAGTCGCTGACGCTCCTGACCGCCGTCCAGTCCTGCCCGTTGGTGGCGTCCTCGTCGTCCTGCTTGGGCTTCTCCAGTTTCTCCTCCCACCGCCGCGCCTCTTCGGCATCCTGGATCGGCTTGATCGGTGCTTTCAACCAAGGTTTGTCGTAGGTCGACTTCTTCCTCTTGTGCGAAGAGGTCTGGAGGGAATTGCGGCCTATCATGTCTGACCACGCGTCCAGCCCGCCCTTCAGCAGCTTGGGATGCTTCGATGCAGGGTCTCCCTCGGGGTAGTCGAAATCTGCCAGCACCGAGAACATCTTTGCCGCGGGGCTGGTACGGTCCAAGCCGAGGCCCTGTGAGTTCTGGTCATAGATGACGACCATGTCAAATTCGTGGCGCTTCTCGAAGAGCATCTTCTCCTCCACCGACCCGACCTCCATGGAGTCCTCCACGTCCGAGGCTTCTATGTGGGGCCGCTGGATGATTTCGGATTCGATACATATGGTTGCCGACGAGAAGATGTGCCCGTCCTCAAAGTTGGCGCGGGACCGAACGTCTATCAGCAGGATGCGGTAGTGGGCGGTCCTCTGAAAGCTGAGCAGGTCCTGGACGGTGATGACGTCCCCGTCCGGAAGAGCCGGCCGTTTCGTCGGGAGGGGTGGGGCTGGGGATGAGGTGACGGGCTGGCCGTTCGGCGCGGGGTCTGCTGCTGAGGGCTTATTTGGGCTCGGGGAGGCGGGTTTCGAGGGGAAGAAGGCGGCGGACGAGCTCGTCCGGCTGAACATGCCGCGCGGCGTGCTGGAGGGCAAATCCGCAGCCTCGTTGGACAGGTTGCCCCTGGCGGGGCTGTAGATGGCATCCGGGACCTTGGGCATCAGGCTGAGCACCGAGTCGACCGACGTCCTCAGCTTGGGAGGCTTGGGGGGCACCTGCGGCCCGACCTTGGCGGGCGTCGTGGTCACGGACGGCACGGCCGGCCTGGGGGCTGGCGCTCCGGCCTCCGAAGCCGGAACAGGTTTCGGCGGCGAGGGCCGGGACAGCGGGGGGAACGAGGCCCTCGCCGGGGTGGGCCGCACGCCGGACTTGGCGTTGTCCTCCTTGATGATCTCCTTGATTTTCTCGAAGGTGTCGTAGGACGAGGAAAGCTGGTCCGTGATGCGCTTGCAGCGCTGGCTGTACGCGCCCTCGGCATAGCTCCGGTGCTGCGGGATGACCTTGATGGCGAGGGTGAGGGCTGCGACGAGTTAGATGAAACGCTCTCAAGGAAAAGCTGCGCACGGCGGGGACGTCTTTGGCCCACCCTTGATATAGGCCTCAAGGGCGTTGTCGAGGCGGCCGCTGGACACGCTGGCCCGGGCCAGGTTGGCGGCCGCCTCGGCCTCATCGATGAGGCTGCTCAAGGGCTTGGAGACGGAGGCGATGGCGGCTCCGTCATCCGGGCCGCGCACGAGGTCGGAGAAATGCCTGTACGGCATTTTGCAGAGGTGAGGGCCCGGCAGGCGGAAAGTTTCATGATGCAGCTCGACGACCCGGGGCGCTCGACATCGGGAAGAGGGTGACGTCGAGCTGGGGGGGCCCTCGTGTCCGGGGCTGACGGGCGGGGCGGGCGCAACAAAGAGAACAGGCAAGGTCGAGTTGAAGTCGGGGCCTGAGTGGATGCTTGCGTTGAAAGAAATGCATGAGATGAGTGAGCAGACGGACGGCAGAGGCAGACGTGTGGTGGTGGTGCTCTGCTCGCTAGCTTGGCCGTGCTTAGCTGTGACGGCGGGCGGGCGGCGCGCCCCACGCCCCGCGCCCCACGCCCACGCACATGCCCAACCCGCTGCCAGGTTTCAGCACAGCCAGCAGCGAGTCGCCCGCTGGGCCGCCGCTGGCTGGCGCTTGGCTGGGGGCCCTTCACAAGCGCACAGCCCAACCTGCCAGGTATCCATTCTTACATAAGCACCCGCGCCCGCAGGACGCCAAGTACTGAGTACTGGGCATGTATGGCAGCAAGCAGTCTTGGACGGCAGGGAGGCAGATTCACGGTAGCGGCATGTGCTTAGGTTTCTCTGCCTTCTCATTCCATCCCATCCGATGATGGGCTGCTCTCCAGACGAGCATCTATCTGCATATATTAACACCCCTCTCCCCCATCCCCCCTCTCCGTCTCTACGTGCGCACAGTCCGAGGACGAGCCCCTGGATATCTCCACCGAAAGGAAACCCCTTGCACTCGTCACTAAACGCTTTCCCCTCCCACCGTCACGCTAGAGCTCGATCAGCGCCTCTTCCACCACCGGTTGTTGCGGTACATGCTGTGGCGCCGAGGGGAACGCTTCCTGCTGGTATCCAGGGTACGGCTGCTGGGCTTGCTGGGGCGGGTGCTGCCATGGCGCCGAGGCCGGCACCGGCACTTGCACGTGCTGGGCGGCAGGGTGCTGCCAGTACGGCGCATGCGGCTGCTGCGGCTGCGGTGGAGGTGCCGATGGTTGCTGCTGCGGCTGCTGTGGCTGCGGCTGCTGCTGCTGCTGAGGAAGGGGGGGATGTTGCGCCTGCTGGGGAGACCCAACGCCGGCGTTCTCCGGTACTGCCGACTGGGGCGGGTACTGCTGCATAGACTGTTGGAGGTTCGGGTACGGAGAGGGAGGGACGTCGCCGGGCGCACTGGGCGAGGCTTGTGCGTTCTGACCCGGCTGTTGGGTGTAGAACGATACGGAAGGGTCGCTCGTGGGCGTTGTGCCAGCCGGGTCAGGAGCACTCGGCTGTTGCGACTGCTGGGGAAGCGCGAGGTGGCTCATCTGGGGGGTCGCCGTCTCGCTAGGGGGGTAAGTCTGCTGAGGCGCGTACTGGGGAGCTTGACCTGGAGGCGCCGAGGCCCTCCAGCTGTCTTGCCGCTGCGGTTGCGCCGGCGGATATTGGTGCTGGGGGCCCGGCATAGATGCGCGCTTGTCGTAGGTAGCATATTGAGGCTGGGGGGTAGGCTGAGAAGGGTGTGGGTAGGATGGCTGGGCGGCGGGCCTGCTGTAGTCTTGCTGAGGCTCGCCGGTGTAGAAGTTCTCAGCGGGACCACTGATCGTGGTAGGAGCGCTGGCGTGGAGTGTTGGGTACGGGCCCGAAGGCTGCGCGGGTGCAGGCAAGTTGTAGCCGCCCATGTTGTGCTGGCTAAAGGCTTTCGAGAGTCGCTCCTCCAGCATCCTGTCGTAGTATCGCACGGCAGTCTGGAGCTTGGCATGCAGGTCGAGGAGGGTATCTGCGGCATGTCAGGACGCGGTGGTCAAGTTATCGTTGCGACCGGCGCCAACTTACCGTGCTTGCTCATGGTCTCGCCGTAAGTCCGGGCCAGCTTGGGACGCAGCGCCCCGATGCTGTCATAGAGCTCCTGGATCTGTGGCTCCCGGAGTATTGTTCCGGGAGGCTGCGACTGCAGGCGGTCGACAAGCGTGGAGAACAGGTTGATGTTCTCGGCTTCTACAGGCGTCAGCTCGTAATCGTTCTTGGGTAGCGTGAAGGTGCTTGACGGTGCGTTGCCGACGCTCGCGGTGGACTCCTTGAGAATTGCCGCGTGCTTCTTCTTCTGCTCTTCCATGTCGGCTAGAGAAGCAGCGATCGCCGCCTTCAGGTCCTCGTCTTCCTCCTCAACCGAGTTGCTTGCCGCGGACCCGTTGACTGTGACGTTGGAACTCGGCATATTCGACGTCGGCGCCACGTATGCCCTTCCCTTCGTGTGGTTCTCGACCTCTTCCAAGCTCATAGCTAATGCCTTCTTGAGATCCTCGTCGAAACTGTCGTCAACCCTGGCGTTGCGAGGCTGCATGGATGAGGAATGGCGCTTGGAAGAGGACGAGACCTTGGCAGGCGGGCGCTCCTGGGGGAAGCTACCACCTCTGCCCGACTTATCCGTCAACTTTGCGTAGCATCCATCGTCGACCCTGACCGGCTGTAATATTCCTAGGTGCGGCAATGGCAGGGTCTTGCTCGAGCACTGCTGGTCGAAGACGTTTCCGCAATTCCGACAATGGTGTTTCCGGTTGGTGAATGTGAAGGCGGTTCGGCATCGCATGCAGACATCAGAGTCGACCCATTCTGGGGGCTGTTTGAGAAAGATTAGCGACATAGCGAGCACACGAGCCTGCTCCGCCTGCTGACGTACCGCGCTGCTGTCTATCATGCTGCTGGACACAGAGACCTTTGGCGGGAAGTGGAAGCCCTCTCGCTGCAGCGTCCTGTACACCTCGTTGATGTAGTTCAGCTCGTACCTGCCCTCGGTGGCGGCTGCCCATGACTGGATGTACTCGAGGATCTTGGAGCGAACGTCGTGGTTGACAGAGGCAGGGCCGGCGGCCTTCAGGAGGGAGATGAGGTTGTCCATGAACTCTTTCGAGGCGATCTCGGTCAGGAAATGATGACCTCCATTCTTGACACATGTATCTGTAAGCTGTTTGAGAAGTCAGCACGGTGACGTCCCCAAACAGGGTTCGGCGAGATGGGCAGAGCAGCGCCATACGTTCAGTGCGCTCAGCTGGGTGTTCGGGTTCTTGTCGCCGATGCGCTTCTTCAGAGAGCGCATGGCGTCTTTTGGAGGAACGGTCTTGGACCTGATGACATCGGAGATCTCGAGGTTGAGAGCTATATCTTCGCTGTGCCACGGTATTTCGTCAGAAGCCATCGTCTACCTCTCGCCCGCCCGGGGGCTTCAGGAGGGGCCGTGCTCCGTGCTCCATGCTTACAGACTGCTGCTCGTCGCTCGTGTGATCTGCTCGTCCAAGGCGGAGCCCGCCGAGGAAGACCACCATCCCATCATCCTGATGGAGTGTGGCAGTGGCTATCGGGGAGCCTGGCGCGATGCGATCTGGGTTCCCGCTGCGGCCGTGGGATCGCGAGAGGTCAGCTTGATCGGGGGAGGCGCGATGGCAAGGTCGGTCGGGAGTGGGCCTGGCTGCAGTCCACAGCTGTGTGCATCGGCTGTGTAGCTCAAGCTGATCGTGTCGCTGCGTTGGGCGTAGGTCAAAGCGGAAGATTCGTGTTGTTGAGAGGGGGCGTTGTGGTTGTGACAGGTCTGGGGATCCAGTATAGGCTGGCAGCTTGCCGAGTCCTCAGCGTTGAGGTCTCTAACGCTGGTCATACTATTAGGTAGCACTACGTAGAGCCCACTGAAGGCTGCCTGCCTGAACAAGGCGCGCAACAAGCTTACGTCGGTGGCCAGGCGCGCAGGGATCCACTGAGGTGGAGCTGCTATGTATAGTAAGCAACTCTGGTACCCAGCCGGTGCCAACCCAACCCCTGCCCATATGGACAATCCCAAGGCGTCGTCATTTGACATGACGGATCCCCATAATTACCGTGGTGAACATCGACATTTCTATGCCTCACCCAGGTTGAGCACTTAGGTGTGTGATTGCTGCTCTTGATCTGATCTAGCTAATTCGTAAGCCCCAATATCACGCATCCCATTTTCCCATCAGCTCCCAATACATTTGTCTCAAAAACAAAAAACATAGAATGCCATGCTAAATCATTTCTCAATCAGTAGACATGCAGAATCCCTTTCCCAAGTCCACGGGCCTAGCGCCATCATCCAAAATAGTTGAGGCCATCGAAAATAGCCCGGACAATGGTAGCAATAGTTCGAATGAGCTCCATGACAATCATGAATCGATGGTAGCTCCGTTTTTCTCCTCGCTCTGGCATCTTGAATGGATTTTCTCTAGTGGCGGAGCCCAGCTGCTTCGTCTTCCTGCCCTTTTTGTCAATATTACTTGCCAGGAAATGATGTTATCAGAAGGCATGATACTGACGAACTTCTATTGAAATTCCCAGCCGCTGTATATCACGGCGTTGTGTGAAGACTGAACTTGAAGGTAGCCAATGGTTATTGATGAAAAACTTCCTAAAGTAAAGGAATGGAACGATAGCTGAGTGGAATGATTTTTCTTTGCATTGAGGATGAAATGACGAGAGACAGACTATGGGTTGGGTCCGTTACCAACGGACATTTTTATGACTGTTGAAGGTATAATCTTAGACCCAGGACGAGTTGCACATGATTTCCTTCGTCAAAATGCGCCGAATCCTTATTGGACTTCAGATATTCACACTACAAGGAGTTGTTGATATCTCGCACCCACTCCCGGGGCTACTCTTCGTAGCTAACCCCAGAAATGCGCCTTGATATGAGTGGCCAGGTGAGAAATTATGGCGCCGTGTGGCACGTAGCTTGTGGCTGAAGACGCTTCCTTGCTGCTTGCAGGTTGTTGTCAGCCCAACCCAACTGATACTGCGAAGAAGGGATTATCAGCAAGTGCGCGGTGAGATGATTGGTCGAAATCTTTTGCCCAGGATCTAATATTTGGCACGGCATTGGTTTTTCGCAAATCAGAGCGCATCGCACTTTGCAGCCCACACACCTTTCCATGAAAGGCAAGCCGCGAATCTGCAAAGCGCCGCATGAGAGCCGACGATTTGACCAATCGTCTTCAGTCACTTGCAGCGGATTAGCACGGCGTCAGAGGATGGTTAGAAGTGCGCAGCAACATCATTGGCTGTGAGTGATTTGCTAAAAACTCCCTGTGCACGTTGGACATCTATATATATATGCAAGGTCCCACTCAGGTCGATAGACAGCCATCCCGCCGTTTGGCAACGACATTTCCAACACTCACATACAATTTCACCATCTAACATCTCATCTATCTATCATGTGTGCTGCGCCATCTAGCGGCCAGCCGCCCTTGGCTCCGAAGCCAGGTGAAGTGGCACAGCACATTTTCGAACCACCTCGTCGCAAGAGACCACGGGAGCTCCAGAGTGTAAAGTGCGATCATTGCCGCGCAGCGAAGAAAAAGGTACGCCTCCCTAGGATTGCCCGTTGTAGATACTCATAGCTCATAAGATTTCTTGATCAGTGCGAGCCGGAAGGATCCGGATGTCGGAGGTGCACCAAGAAAGGTTTGCCTTGCCCCGGCCTTACAAAGATTAGGGGGAGCAACGGCGTTCGGCCCTTGATCCAGACCGCAGGTGAGCAAGTCCGACAATCACCCCCTTGACACGAAGGTGAGTAGGTTCTCACGCAAATGCATTTTTCTCAGACCCGACTGCTGCTCAGTCCATTCACGAGACACAAAAGGGTGGCTGCTGGACTTCTCACCCGTGGATACTATATGACGACTATAAGGATGAGTATTTCCATCAAAGGCCAAATGTCTTTCGCCTCCACGACATTCACTCAGAGTCCGTTCTGACCCAGACACATTGCAAAATCAACCTGCTGATAAAGCTCATAGTGGTTCATCCCATGATTTCGACATCGGCAACAATCGATCAGTTTACATGGCGGGGTTGCCGAGATGCCCCTGCGGCCAATGGCTCAAAGGCCTATGCCTCGACGATAACCACAAGAAGCCAAGAACTCTGTTCGAGGTTTGGGTGTCCCAATTGGAGGTGACTATGATCATTTACAGCCAGGATCTATACTCGGATCTCAAGTCGGTCTTGCCAATGGAATTTGGGGCAATCAACGAACGCTTCGATGTCAGAGTGCTTCTACAACACTACACGGCTCTGAAGGCACACCTCGACAGACTTCGTAGCCTCAAGTACAACCCGAAAACGACGCAGGGCCTTATTGAGAAATGGACACTCCTTGTGGAAGGATTCCTCGGCAATCGCTCAGCATTCGTGCATTATCGCTCTGAGCAGCTATACACCAGCGAGCTTGTGAGAGATCAACTTCGTGAAGTCTTTATCCAGCAGGAACTCGAGCATGATATCAACGCATTTGACCAAGCATTCATTGAAATAGACCAGCAAGCGAGAGGCTTGGGTTGGGACTCGAGGCCCGAGCAAGTGGAATTATGGGAGGATGAACCCTGGCAAGAGTGGATGCTCGAGTCGGAGGCACTCGGGAAAATGATGCCCAAAACTGACGTCTTGGAACCCTGGATGAATAACGATAACTATGAGGGCGGATTGACGTGCGACGTTATCCGAGGAACGGTCGAGAAATGTGAAGTCCCAGCCAGGGGCGAGCCAGAGATCGTGGTAGGGGAGCCAGGGATGTGCAAGCTAAAGAAATGTGGGATGAGGTTGAGGGCGCAAGAGAAGGTGACGCGCGAGCTTATAAAGCTCAAGAACTTCCGCTCGACTTTCAAGCGTCAGTACCGACTTCTCAAGCAAGCGGCTCAAGACCCGTCTACGAAGCTTCACCGAATTCTCGAACCGTTGCCGGGCTATAGGCGGGCATGGGCTGCTGCGATGGCGACAATGCGGCGACTGTCCAGACTTGAGTCTCCTCTCAGCCTCTTTGGCGCTCTCTGTTTCCTGTGTGTCTCCAGAGCTGTGGCGGACACTGCCAAGGATGACGGAGATGCGTACACTTGGGCCTTTAACCAGGACCTTGAGCAATGGAGACAGGTCTTCCCAGAGATCGAGGAGGCAGCGCGGCTCATGTGGGGCATCACGTTACAGCCGGTTCCGCAACCTCAGCCTACAGCTGAGCAGCATGCTTCTATGCTACAGATGCGAGAGACCGTGGCTGCTCTGATCGGGAAGGCCAATGGGATGTTCGGTCTCGGAGGCTGGAGCTCGAACAACGAGATGAACAAACTCCGGCACTCTCATCAGCTGCTGCCGAGAGTTGCCGACCAAGCTTGGTCCAACATGAAGCCCTCGAAATCCCACACAACAGCGAGGGAGAAGGAACCGCCAGACCGGCAGACTTGCCCCGCCATCACTCTTCTTTATGAGAAAGCCCAATCACTTCCTCACCTCAGCGCCGCCGTTGTCACATTGGTAACCAGCGCCATGTTTGCAACTGTCGTCTGCTTTATATTAGGTCTGTCGGCCCTTCCCGCCCTCCCGAGGATCATGGGTTCACTGTACTCATTCACTTCTAGGCTTTACGAACATCCTATCGCCCACAGTACTCGGTTTCCCGAATCCGTGGCATGCTAGCATGTTCAAGGCTGCTCCGACCTGCCAGAGCACGACGTCCAACGCATCACTCTGCGGCGAGCCAGAGATGGCCGGACCTACGCTACTTTCAAGACCTTCGAGCCCCTTCGATCAATGGCGTCCTTCTCTTGTCGTCCCTGCTTCTCCGATGTCGGTCTCATACGAGATCCCCTCTGGCGACTTTCCTCCGCTCTGGTAGTGGGGAATAGGCGAGATAGAGTGCAGCTTGAGACGGACGCGAGGCGAATCGTGGCTCTCCTATGTCGACGGTATTGGCAAAGCGTCACGGGGCAAGACGATTCGTCGCCTGCCTCTCTTACGATAATGCCAGTATAGTTGAGTCATGCTGTGGGAAACATCTGACCGGCAGTCAGTCTTTAATCCAATTTTTATCCTACTCTGAAAGAACTCAGATCCCGGCCAAGGCTTTGGTGATCATGTTATCCACCAGGAGTAGTATTACTAGCGGTTTCCGGTTTGAAAACGTTTCTGATAAATCGTTGCTGAGATGTTTCTAATTCGACACTTCGCCAACGTCTGCCCGGTGATTCTCGATCTCCTTCCGTCAAGAGCTCCTGCAGTATGATGTACCGTACGGATAACGAAATGAGACGACCTGACCTTAGTAGTGATTGTGGAAGTCTGCTAGTACTTTCCTATTCCACTACTCGTAAAAACGTGTCTCATCTCCGCTGGCCACTCTCCACCGCCGCCGAGCCCATAGCCGCTCACGCCTTTCCCCACGCAACAGAGCACACCACGACGCCCTGCTACTGCCACACGCTGGCCGTCTCGACGCCCCGCCTCTTCCCGTCCTGGTACGTCTCCGACAGCTCGTCATACAGCGCCTTGATCCTCGCGATTTCAGCCGCCCACCGCGCCCTCTCCGCCGCGTCCCCGACCTGCGCGACCAGCTCCGCCAGGCTCCGCCCCTCGAAGAAGCGGTTGCGCCGGTTGTACAGCGGGCGGCGGGCGAGGGCGTCGTCGGCCTCGCCCTCGGCGGGCACGCG
Source organism: Chrysoporthe austroafricana (assembly GCA_001051155.2). Taxonomy (NCBI): domain Eukaryota; kingdom Fungi; phylum Ascomycota; class Sordariomycetes; order Diaporthales; family Cryphonectriaceae; genus Chrysoporthe; species Chrysoporthe austroafricana. Next base: position 428,140 of record JYIP02000013.1, read on the forward strand.
GAACACGGCCTGCAGGATGTCGATGTCGTACGGGATGGCGAAAAGGTCCCGCGAGTCCTCGTAGGTGAAGAGGTAGTAGAACTCGCGGAACCCGGCCCAGGCGATGCCGCTCAGGCAGAGGGAGCACGGCTCGTGGGTGGCGAAGAAGACGCAGTCCGCGGGCGCGGGCCGCTCCCCCGGCGCCGCCCCCTCGCTGCCGGCGCCGGCGAAGAACTGCTGGATGCAGTTGATCTCGCCGTGCAGGAGCGGGGAGGTGCGCTCGTCGTTGGTGGCGACGGTGTGGGGCTGCAGGTCGGACCGCCGGAGGATGGCGGCGCCGAAGAGTTTGCAGCCCGAGGAGACGCCCTGGCGGGTGAGGGGAATGATGCGCTCCTCGGTGGTGGTGAGGATAGCGCGGAGGAGGGCCGAGGGGTCGGCTCCGGCGGCGGTGGTGGTCATGGTGGCACGGCTTGGTGGCTTGCCTCTCTCCGTCTCGGGCCAGGTCCGTCTACAGGACTGACATCTATATGCAGCAGACGAACGGCTGGGAGTGATACAGTCTTGTTTTGAATTCTATGCGTGATTATCTGCGATATGAGGGGAGAGGGGTTGGGCGTGAGAATCGGCCGGAGTTGAGCCGCCGAGATAGCCAGCCGGCCGCGGCGCCGGGGTCAGCCGCGGCGCCGGCGACCTCCGAGCCGGTAGAGACCCGGAGTCCTCCTATCCTGACCTCTGTTTTTGACATCTCTAGGGCACGCCTGTCAAAAAGCTTGTCTGGGGGCGATCCACAGGGCGAGAGATCGCTAGGCCGCCAGAGACGAGGCCGGAAAGGTAGCCATCTGGGCCCAGGCCGTCAGTCCGTCATCTCGTCGTTGATTCCGGAAAAAAACAGCCACATCTCAGCCCGATATGGAACGGAGCCTGCGCCTGCAAGTCTGTATGCAGACACTCTATCTAGTATCCCATGTGGCGCTGCATAGTAGGTGACAGTGGCATGTATTGTCTGTCTGTATGTATGTACAGAGCCGAGGGGTGCCTCCATTAAACGAAGCCTCCTGCAGGCGTAACACATGCGTAATGTCTAGGTAAGCACATTCTCACACACCCACACCTACACACATGCCGTACTACACACACACAGGCACGCACACGCATGACCCTTGGGGTTTAACACGTTTGCGGACGGCATTGCGGGACCGGCTGCACCTGAGGGGGTGCCCCCGCCGGCGCTCGCATTGGCTGCCAGGCTCTGAGGTGAGCCAAAGATAGGACTCGGCGTGCAACCCGCCGGGCTCACCTGCTGACCTCGCCTGGGCGGCGCCGGCGGGAATGAGCGCTCGGCATGTGTGGGGTGGAGGAGGGAGCGCAATCGACCGTCAGCGTGCGTGATGACACCGTCAGCAAGTGCCCCAGCTTCTAGAAGGGCACCGCGATGCCATTGGCGTCCCTCGCCGTCGAGCTGTCGGTCCGTCTCTGCGCTCTGTGGCACGCCGGCGCTCCTGGTGTCCAATGGACGGCCTGAGTCACCGGCGGGCTGGGCGCCTGTGTGGACACGAGAGACAGCTGGCAATAGTCTTTTTTTCGGGGTGGCATGGTCGGCGACGTTGGCGATGTCTATTCGATTGCTCCAAGACACGCAGGCGGGCGGGCGGGCAGGGCGAGGCCAAGGTGAGGGGAAGAGGGGAAGCGCAGGGCCCCAGCATACGTATACTTCTTGTTACTGTAATTATCATAGTAACAGTTACATAGTACGTCCGTAATAGTTACTACGCAATGATTAATGAGACAGACAGGTCGGGACATGGCCCGGGCCAGCGGCACGAGGTGGGCCCTAGCCCTGGCACGGCCTGGCTGTGGCCCCGCCGCCAGGCACAGGCGGGCTTGACAGTCGAACCCCACAGCGGGAGCGTCCCCTTCTGATTGGGGGCCTGCGAGAGGCCTAGCACCGCTGTCATGGTACCTAAGCGCCTGGAACCTCAGCATGCACCACCCACCACCAACACCACCACCAACCTGCAGTCATTCCCATAGCACTGTGTTCCGTACACACCCTAGCAGGCTCCGTCACCACACCCACCACACCACGCCCACGCCACCCAGCCTACACGCCCCTCGGGAATATAGACCTCGCATCGCATCGTGGCTTTTCTTCTTCCCATTTCGGGGTGTACGGGTATAGCCAGAAAAAGAAAGGCAGCACCAGCGCGCAGCAGTCATCCAGACGTGGCTGTGATCCCCGCCTGCTCGTGCGTCCTGACGCTGTGAATCCTGTCGACAGCCCATTGTCGCATCGTGGGTAGCACGGGTGGGTGCACTGCGAGGATGTCGATGGATGACTCTGCCCCGCCGGAGACCCGAGTCTCAACGCACCGCGTGGGAGCCTGCCAGGCACCCTCGACCCCCTGCGAGCACCACCCCGCCGCGCGAGCCTCGTCGAGCGCAGAGCCTCCCTCGCCGGCGAGCCTACCGCGGACATCCTCCAGGTCGGGCAGGCGGTCGGGTCCAACAGGTGCCGTGCCACCACCACCAACCACTCCGCGGCCTGGGACCTCCCCGAACCGATGCAGCCTACTGCACCGATAGGAAGCACGAGGCGTCCAGCCATGGGGCCCCTTGAGGCTCACCGGTGCGTGCAGGTGTGGGTGTGTGGGTGTGTATGTGGCCTGCCTGGAGCGCCGCAGCCTGCTGCCCGCGCACCATGCATCCATCCCATCCTCCCTCGCTTGCCGTCCCCAGCCCACAGAGATTGGAAACAGCACTTTTTCCGTCGCACTGCGTGCGCATCTGACTTCAGCCACCAACTTGGCTTCTGTGATCTGTAACCACCCCTCTCCACTCAGGATCGTGACTGGGAGACCTAGAGAGAGAGAGAGAGAGGAGAAGGAGGGGGGGGAGTACCATCCGGGCGCGCCGCCAGCTTGTGACCCGCCCAGCACCACCCCCTCTTTTCTTTCCTGGCGCTTGCGAGATGCGATCACACTTGTGATCCGAGACGGGCGCGCCAGGGGTCGGCAGTCCGTTCTGTCACAGAGAGACGATGGCGCGAGATGCGATGAGGGACGGCCAGAAAACCCCTTCAGCCCTGCGGGCGGGTCCCGTTCCTCGCCTGCGGCCCGTTCTCGCGGCCAAGGCCAGGAGTGATGGGGACGGGCCACGAGGCTAGAGGTGTCTTGCAGGTAAAGTAAGTAGAGCCAGACGCATGTCTCTCGCGCCCATCCATCCAGGCGCAAGCCTCTTGTCTCACAAGGGGGCGCTTGGGGGAAGGGGGGAGAACCAGTACGGCCCGGGGAAAAAGGGGTGGCTAGGGTGAAGAAACAGCGTGGATGGATAGATCTGGCCCCCAGAGGGCTGAAAGGCAGTCATCATCATCATCCATCATCATCACTACCACTGCAGCCCAGTCAAGGGGAGGGCAGCATCTCTGGAATGCCAGTGGGTCCCATGCACAACAGCCGTTCCTGCGGAATGCTGACCGGGGCCACACTGACCACCCGACCCAAGCTGCAGCCGCCGGATTAAAGTTGGGTCGTGCGGAACGCGGCCCCCATCAGGGGCTGGGGCCTTGATCGGCTGCTTGCTTGCTGCTTACTTGCCTCGTGCTGACGCAGGTGCTCGACCTTTGCGCCCGGGCGAATACTGCGTGCCGTGCTGGATGGCATCGTCGAGCGCGCCCAACACAGGATGGGAGGGGTGGATGATACATGCATGCATGCATGGAGCACACGGTCAGTCCAAGCCTGAAGAGGCGAAGAGGCTGCCAAAAAAAGTATTTACTTTTTTTCTCCTGTCAGGTCAAGCACTGCGTCTTGTCTCGGCGGGATGTAGTCACCCGGAGGACACCTGGAACGAAAGGGGGGGAGTTCGCGACGGAGACACGAGACAGATATTACCACCAGTCTCGTCCCTTCACCTCGCCTGCGGCCTGCCGCCCTGAGGGCCGCTGTGCTTCTTGCACCTCTCCCGACACGAAGAATGCCAGCCACGACTCCTCCTCTCCTGTGCAGCGTTGGACGAGAATCATATCCCCCGTTAATGGGGGGCAGGGATAAGTATGATATCTCCCGAGGGAGGTATATTGCGCCGCGAAGGATCTGCGCCATACTTTTGTGCGGCTACCCACAGGGGTTACATTGTACAGAATCCCTCGTGGCTGCCAGGCTGGATTTTCCCTGAACAGTCCTCAGCACACCGAGGGAAGAGATTTGGCAAGGGAGTTTTCAATGTAACCCTCGTTGCGTTCACACCCCCCCCCAAAAGTCTCTCCCTGACCTTTTCATCCTCTCGGGCCGGCTCTCACCAGCCACAGCACACCTTGTATCCCAACTCGGAATGTTACCGCGCACTGTGTCGTACAACGGCTGAACGCCTAGAAGAAAAACGAACGGTAAAAAGGAAGGGGGGGCGTTGATATGAGCGAGGGTGCATGATGGGTATGACGAAATTTTGATATACTGCATTGTTGCCGCGGGCCTGCAGAGGATGCTTTTAAACAGTTATGCTGCATTGTGCATTATGTGCTCTCAGCAGAAGGACCTGAAACCGAGGGAGAGAGCAGGACGAAGTGGGAAGAGCCGTTATGCACCAGGCTGGTCTCTTTCTCCATCACCAAGGCCATCAAGAGGGATGTCCCTCGTCGTGCGCAGTAGTAGTCAAGACAGTAAGAGATTTGGGTATCCAGAAATAAACAGAAAGGTATGGTACACGCTTGCCGCGCTCCGGCCGGAGGAAACAAGCAAAAACAGATGAACGCATCCCCCCCTCCACCAGACTGACTAATTGTACGCCGCCTCGAGCCTCTCGATCCTCGCGGCCCGGCTCTCGCGCTGCTTCTTCCGCCGCCCCGTCTCGCTGAGGTCCCGCCCCCGGCTGTCCTCCCGGTACAGGTTGTACTCGGCGCCCGCGACGTGCGCGTCGCCCTCGGCGTACTCGTCGGCTGCCGGCCGCGGCGCCGTCGTCGACGTGAACCGCACCGGCACCGCCGGCGGGGGCGGCTCCGGCGCCAGGGCCTGCCCGTCGTTGAACTCGAGCGCGTCGCTGTCGTGCAGCGACCGCACCTCGCCCCACTGCTGCGGCTCCGGCAGCACCGGCTCCCGCCGCATCGTGTAGTCCGCCGGTTGCTGATGCGCCGGCAGCGCGTCCGGGTCCACGGGGTCCACGGCCGCCGCGCCGCGCCGCCGGAACGCCCCGAAGAAGCCCCGGGACGCCGCCGCGGGGCCGGCGCCGTAACGCCCGGCCTTATCATCATCGTACACGCCGTCGGCGTAGCGGGGGCCCTGCCGCGCCCCGCCGCTGCGGCCGCGGCCCGTGGAGAACGCTACCAGGGCGGATAGCGCGAAGCAGAGCGCGGCGGCGCACGCGGCGGCCAGGCAGGCCGTCTCCATGCGGCAGGCGACGCCGTACGTGGGCAGGCGCACGACGGCGCTGCCCCCTGAGCCCGCCGTGGGCGTGGAGGATGCGTCGCCCGAGCCGTAGGGGCTGCCGACGGATGAGCCGGTGCAGGAGGAGGCGCCGGCGCGGTCGGCGGCCGCGACGTAGATGTAGGCGGCCGCGAAGCCGACGTCCAAGGCCCCGGTGACGAAAGAGGCGCCGGGCAGGCCGCCACCGGCGCCGCAGCAGCAGCAGCAGCAGCAGGACGCCAGCAGGAGGCCGGCGAGCGCGTACAGCGTGCCGGCGGCGGAGATGCCCTCGACGGCCTTGACGCTCGTCGGCACGTCCAGGCTGTGGTCGAGCATGGTCGCGAGGAAGTATGAGTAGATGCCCAGGACGACGACGGAGCAGGCGAACTGGAGGCCGCGGAGGAGCCACTGGAGGCACCTCAGGCCTGCGGTGCCTTGTGGGGCGCCCATGGTGGTGGGTGTATTGTGGTGGGGTCTGGCTTCTTATCGTCTGCGTGAGGGATGTCAGAGTCACTGCTTCGACGACTGGCTGTCTGGGTGCAGGTGAATACCTCTCGTACCGCAATTGATGCGGATCTCTATGAGAGAATCATCCCGACGGCAACGACCCACCACCACCACGGGCTCCGGCATCCTGATAGTATACCCGACCTCGATGCGATGACGTCGAAATCACATCTGGCGACCTTGTTTGGACCCCAGGGGCCCTGAGATGGGGGTGAGGGGGAGGAGGACGTGGAGGTTCGTTTCACGTTCTCCGGTGGGCTATGTCATCGCCAGGGGATCGACCCATAACACGCAATACTATATCAGGCCGATCCCAGCGCCCACGCACCCACGTGAGGGACGCTGTCCGCCGGGCGCGTGACGTGGACGTAAGTAAGCCTGCAGGCGATCCTGATGCACACCCCTCGCACAAACCGCGGTCGCGAACGTGGGAGGCTGCGTGCACGTTGTTTCTGGTGAAGCCGGGGCCTGCCATCCGCTGCACGATCTGAATCGCCAAGGACACTTCCCGGCGTCTTCTGCGCCGAACACATGCATAGAGGACGACGCACAGAGGTGTGTCAGTGGACTATCTCGTCTCGCACTATAGGCCTCTAATTTCGAATCTGTGCGTGCCTGGGAGACAGGGCCCAGTCATTTATCATGCGTGCCGTAGTTCATCCTGCGCTCCTCCCAGGTGCAGAAGGACGCAGCATGTCATGCAGACCGTCGAAAAAGCAGAGAGGAGCCTTGTGCTTCCCCAGCAAGTAGGCAACAGGGTCGAGGTGAATGAATTGGTGTAGGATGTCTACATGTCAAATGGTGATCGTGCTGCTAAAGCCTAAGCACATAGTGCTGCGGCCCCTGGAAAGCGACGGAGAACCAGCGTCCCCTCTCACTGAGCACGTTCCTAAATGACGATCACAGCCCAGCCCCCCCCCCCAACCCTCTGGCTTCTAGACCGCGATGGACACCGCCAAGGACATCCCCCAGATCCTATAGCACGAGTAAGTAGGTAATAAAACACACGCACACACACCAAAAAATAATAAAAACAAAAATAAAAAAACGCCGAAACCCGGTCGGTGTAATAGCCGGCGCCCATATAGATAAGGGCCGCCCGTTACATCGCCCCGCGCGGACAGTGCATACATACATACATAGATACATACATCCATACATCCATACCTCCATAGTTCCATAGTAGCAGTAGTAAGTCGCAGCAGGAAGAAAAAGAAAACACATGGTCCCCGCGCGTGCTGCAGTGACTCGAGCGGGCCGTGGCAGCGGGGGGGGGGAGGTTTGTGACCCACCAGCCCAGCCCAGCCCAGCCCAGCCCAGCGCGCCCCAGCTAAACTTTAGCACCTGATCGACATGCCAGAAATGCATCGCTAGCACCGCAGCGCCAGGCACGGCCTGTTCGCGCGGCCTGCGGGCCGTGGTGGATCGATGTCTCTCTCTGGCGGCGGCCCCCCCCCTCCATCCCCAGCGGGCCTCCCCAGCGGCCCCCTCCCCCCCAACGCAGGCACCTCGCGCCGCTACAGGGTCTATCGATGGAGGACACGGGGCGTTGTCAGCTCCTAGCTCAGCCTCTTGGTGCTAACTATCGGGTGCGGATGGCGGGGGAGGGGGCCGGAGGGTGGGATGGTTTCCTTGCTGTTGTTTTTGTAGTTGCTTTTTTTTCTTTTTCTTCTTCTTTTCGGCTTTTTCTTCTTTCTCTTCTTCTTCTCGTCCTCTGGCTACTCAATTCTAGTTTCTCCGAGGCTGGCAGCAATTGGTACGGAGGAGGTGGGATGGCGCACTGCCCAGACAGCCTGAGCCTGTCCACCCCCCCTCCCCCCAACGAAATTACCAAAAGTATAGCACCTTAGATCTTCTACTTACGGTAGGATAATGTCTATCAAATGAACTCAACCCCCCAACAAAAGAGCACAAAAGTTCCGATATGCAAATCTCCCCATCCCGGCCGCCCGCAGCCCGTGCCGTACACACGCAAACGCGCACCCCCCCCCCTCCGGGATTCCCTCCGGGATTCCCTTCCCTGTGGCGCCCGGGAACACGAGCTTGGGAAATTTGATCCAACAGAAGCAACACTCTGGGCGGTGGGAAGGGTGTGCCTCCAGCGGTTGGTGCGACCCGGAGACGAGGCGGATTCCATCTGCTTCTTATTATTACGATTCTTCAATATTTGTCTCAATAGGATGGTGGTGGTGGTGAAAATTTTTTCAAGAGATCGAAATTGCCGTGTCACAACTTTCATGCCCAAGCGTTGGATCGACGCGTTGGGCCGCCGTGGTTACGAGCGCCGGGGGGAGGGAGGTTAGTGCCGGGGTACGCAAGTCCCGAGAGGCATCTATACTTATTAATGCCTCTCTACTCAGGTAGGCGCATATGGGGCGGAGGTGCACGCTCGGGACACAAACCGGTCACCACATTGCATTGTTCCGCAGAGGGGCCGCCCTGGCCCTGAGCATCTCTCATATCTCACGGGTCTGGAGTCGCACGGTCACCGGCGGGCTGGGTGTCGATGCCACAGGCCGGCGCACAGACGGGTCCCCCCCGGTGGGAGGCTAGTAAGATCACATGTCACGATGCACTACGGGGAGGGAGGGATACGAGATCAGAGGGGACCTGTCGCCGTGCGACGACAGAATCTCCCGGGCAGGTTGAATCGAAACGACTCCTAGAGAGTCTGTGTGCTTTGTTATTGCTGCTATTCTTCCAATGCGCGCCGCCAGGACAAGTTAAGAGAATGGGGTATATCCATCTCTACCAACGCGTAACGACCAAGCCAGAAATCAACAGAGGATATCAGGCAGCGCCGTGCTCCAGAGAACAAAAAAAGGGGATATTGGCCAAGAAACGAAAGGCACATTGTACGCCCAACAATGTCGACTCATTCCCGATCCGAAAGAAAATTACCAGCGCTGATTCCATTACATTCTTGTAGTCCGGCTCGTTCCATGCCGTGCCCTCTCCCCATCTCTCCATAAATAATAGTCGTATCCTGTACATTCCATCGCCAAATCATCGAGCCCAAAAATAGAACTTTTTATTCCCTTGCCAAATAACATCCGTAGCTTCCGTCGCCCTATCGTCGAGGGGCCAGTCGTCGCCGCCCACTTCTGTTTGTGTGTCGTCGCGTGCTGGTGTTGACCATACATGAGGTCTTGAGGAGGTCAAAGGAAAATTGAGATATGGAAAACATCCCTGGGTATCATTGTAAAGACCAGAAAGATGACAGCCACCACGAGACGCGAGTCTCTTGGGTATTGTGTATGACCGAGAGGGAACCCCGACCCGAAGGAAACCCCGTTGATCAGATAAGGAGATTTGTATCGTACAGCACCGGCCGATGTTCTTTTTTCTTTTTTTTCTTTGGTGTTTCTTTGCTGTCTGGTTGTGTGATCGTGTGTGGTGTGTCTGTGTAGGTATGGTGCGTAGTGGGTGGTGTTTGATGACGTCCGTTCACTGCTCGGGGTGCCTGAGGACATCCTCGCAGTTGGCGTCGAAGCGCAGGTTCCACAGCCGCACCGACTGCATGAACTTCTCCGTCTTGTCGAGCTCGCGGTCCCGGCCGAACAGGGTCTGCACGAACTCGATGCCGGAGCGCTGGCCGAGCTGGGCGTCCTTCTTGCCGCTGGCGGTGAGCATGGGCTTCTCGCACGCCTTGAGCAGCTTCTTGAGCTTGTCGGTCAGGCGCTGGCCGGACTCGATGAAGTCCTCGACCATCTCCCGGTTGTCCTGGGTGCGGATGCGGGCGGCGGTCTCCTTGCCGCGCTTGATCTTGCCGGCGAGCTGGATGAGGAGCAGCCACAGCTCGCCGGCGACCTCGGAGATGGGGGTGGACGAGCCGCGCGAGTAGACGGTCCAGTCGTAGACCCACTTGCCCAGGCTGTTGGCGTCGAAGACGGAGCCGAGCAGCAGGATGGGCTCCTCGGTCGGGTCCCAGTTCTTGAGCGAGTAGCCCTTGGGGATGCCCCACTTCTTGGCGTCGGCGTCCGTGGCCTTCCGGGCGGCGGGCGGCGGGGGCTTGTGGTGCGAGCTGGCGGACGGCCGGGCGGTCTGGGGCCGCTGCGGCATGCACTGGGAGGCGCGGCGGGCATGGGCCGGGCGGCGCGGCGGCTCCTCGTAGTACCGCGTCTCGCGCCTGTCAAAGTCATCATAGTGGCGGGGGGGAGCTGGTGGCGGGGAGGAGGTCTGTGCATAGTAGCGGTGATCAGTTCGGCGCCCACGATCGTGCTCAGAAACGTAGTAGAAACCCTCGTCCCGCCTGCCGTGCCGCCTCGACCTCGACTTGGCGGGGATCACATAGGTGACCCCGTCGACCTCGACGTACTCGTCCTCGTCGGATTCCCCATGTGGATCTGAGGGCCGATAGTAGGAATAGGAGCTCCGGCGCTCGCGGCTGGGACGCGGCGCAGAAAATGATGGTTTCCGCGAGGATCGCGTGGCACTCACATTGGCCGTAGCAGCGTTGGTCGAGTAGAGGCCCTCGCTGTTGTACCGCGGCGAGAAGGCGGCCGGGCGCGGGCTGGGGTAGTCGTTCATGCCGCTGCTGACGTGGCGGAAGTGCGCCCGGGTCTGGGGCCGCTGCGGCGTCGAGGCGTAGTAGTAGACGGCGGGGCCGCGGGGGGACGGCGTCGGCGTCGCGAACTGGTCCTTCTCGTAGTAGTACTCCGCGCCGGGAGTCGACCCGTAGGGAGACTGTCCGTTCATTTTCCCTGCCGCTCGCAGTGCCTCGTGGACCTCCGACGGTGGTGCAGGAGGAGGAGGAGTCGTCGTCGTAGCTCACTCAGCCTCGCCGCGCACGTCGTCGTCGCAAGGTGGTCCGAGGGGCCGGGGCTGTGGTGTGTGTTGGGTGGTTCTGAAACAGGCGCCTGTGTCGGGGCGCAGAGGAGGAAAGAAGTGACACCGTCACCTTTCTATGAAGTCGGTAGGAAGAGGGGAGGAAAACCGTCTTCTGTCGGCACACATGTCAAGGTCGTGGTGTTGAGATCGCCCGGGGGGACGAGGAGAGCATCCAAAGTAACGCGCGAGACGCCCGGATGGTGAGTTCTAGAACGGACTGGAGTGTTCGGGTGGGCTAGTCACGCCGTGGTGTGGTCAGGAAGCAGCGGAAGACCGTAGTGCGTGCAGGTGTGACGCAACAGGAAGAAGAAGAAGAAGAAAAATATTTCGAGAGGTTGGCATGTATGCCTATGTGGCAGAAACAGGAAGACGCAAGACGGTGGTTGGAGGAGGCCGGTGTGTGCAAGGCCTTTAATAAAGTGCTGGTCGATTCCCGGTAGCGTGTGGGCAGCAAGGCCGGGGTGCGAGAATGCGACCCAGCAGGGAACAGCAGGGAAGATCCCACGGACTCCCTATACCGCGCTAGGCAGGGGGACAAGTGGATGGCTAGAAATTGACTTCTGTCGTGCGTCTGATGGTGGGGGGAGGGGGGAGGGGTGTGGATATCGCGGTACTTGGGTACGAGACGTGGTGTGCGCCACCGGTTTTTGTGTCTGGGTGCGGGTCCGTCCAGGCGCGAGACCGAGCCACAATGTCCTCGCACCGTCAGCGGCTCACTGTTCGCACTGCGGCAATGCAAGCCTCTCTCCTCTCCGGGGCCGGATCGGGAATAATCCAAGCAGCAGCCAGTGTCGCAGCCGCGGCAGCTCGGGCTGGGCTGAGCTGCAGAACGCAGTGAGTCGTGTGAAAATAGAAACAAAAGGGGGCTGAGCAGCCTTCGACTTGGGCGAGTGGCACGCAGACGCGGACAGCTCAGCTTCCGGCTTCTCCTGAGCAGCAGCAAGCTCTGTCGCGATCCGGCGAGGACAGAAAAAAAAAAAAGAAAAAAAGGGTGCAGCAGGTTGGGAGGCTGGATGGACTAAGGATGGGTGAACACCGACCAGTTCAGGGGACCAGGTAAGCGAGATTGGCTTGGACACAGCAGCTGGGGTCGAGCGAGCTCTGACACGCGACGACCGGGTCCTCGAAGAAAAAAAAATTTTTTTTTTACTCGTCTTCCTTGTCGTCGTTCCCGGCCTGCAAATGCAATTCATCAAAAGCCCATGCTCGTGGCGTCAGGGCGTTTGAAGTATCGACCAACTGCAGGGGACGCTGCCTCCGCGGGACTCGGGAACCGGTGGGTGCAGGATCCGCAGTCGACCCAGTCTCCACTGCAGTCGATAACTCAGTATAGTCCGTACTCAGCAGAGGTTCCGGAAGGCCTGGGCCGGGCGCATCGGTCGACGGCACCCCTGTCGACCTGATATCGAGGCACGAGAAAGAGGCTGGGGTGTTTAGTCGTCGGTGGACGACGCGGCTCGTCAAGATCAGAACCGCCACCGGCAGCCCTGGGGATATAAGAGGCCGCCGAGCAGACAGGGAGACGCTCTCGCCACCGTCTGGGCGAACAGCTGTGCGCTCCCAGAACCAGGCAGACGGGCGATGAGACAGCGCAGGTCGCTGGGGATTCTAGGTTGCCGTCGCAGGATGACGCAGACGGCTCGCGTTGAGGCGGGAAAGGGGGGGCCGTCCGGGCGGCCGGTGCTGATTGATGCCTCCGGCCGCGAGACGAGCGTCCGTATGCTGGGCTGGATGCGACCTCGCTCGCGAGCTGCAACAGCTGGGCAGCACCGAGGCGCCTTCGTGTGCCGCAACAGGTGGGCCTCTGCGCCGAGCTGTACGGCGTCCTGGACGCAGGGAAGCGGGTGCCACGGGCAGCGGGCTGCTGCAGGTCGCATGCACGAGCTGTAGGCGACGTGCAACGCGAGCCACCGGCTGGACCTGGACCTGGACCTGGACCTGGACCTGGGTCGGACAATAGAGCAGCTCAGCCGTCAACGAGCAGCTGAGCTCCCGGGCGGGACAGGACGGGGTGGTAAAGAGCCCGAGACGGTGGGTCTCGCCGACGGGGCGCGCAGGACGTTGAGCGTGCGGTGACAGGTGGTGATTGGCCGTCAATATATAGACACGGCGTCGTCTGCGCGAGAGCGAGCTCGGGCGAGACGGCTGAGGCAAACGGGGCGACAAGAGGACACGTGAGAAGGTGTGCGTGTGCGTCTGTCTACTACGTAGTGGCGATCCAGAGGCGTTCCAGGTGCGCAGGTAGCCACCCGCAAACGCGTCACAGGCAGCAGGGGTGACGACGGCAGCGAGCAGATGCGATACGGTGTTGAGGCGAGGAAGAGGATGAGAAGAAGAAGAGAAACAAGAAGAACAAGAGCGAGGGAAGAGCGAGGGTGATGAGGGTTGTGAAGAGTGCATCCGCAGGTCCTCACGCGAAACACATGATGGCGGGTTGGCGCCCTGTATGCGCCCTGCGTGTGCCCTTTCTCAAGTCTCGTCGGCACTTGGTTCTTACGTAGCAGGTTGGCAGCCCCTCATTCCTCATATCCACCAGTCCAACCTATATCGCGTCTGCCCCTCCACTCCGCGATGGATGTGAGGGATCCACCGTGGACCGTGGACCGTGGACCGTGGACCCGTGGCCCAGGTGATGTGCTCTAGCCATCTCCTGCCTCTAACGCCCTCTCCCTGCCCTCCCTCCCCGCCCTCCCCCTTGCATGCGCCGTTGACCAATGCTCGGGGGAGGAGACGCAAACGTGAGCAGCACGGCCCAACCACGCCGGCCCACACCTGCACGCCCGCCAGATCCGAGACCCAAGGTAGGGTCGACAGCAGCACCTGTCTGGCGTCGAAACCGCCGTCACATGCCCGGCACGTCCATGCAACCACCACCCAGGCACGCCAGGCTGAGGGCTGCCGTACGTGGCGGACGACAGCCATCTGACCCGGGCGAGGATGTGAATCACACAGCTCGAGGGGGGCTCGCCAGCCAACGGCCTGGCCGCCCTCGCTGTCGCCTTCGCCGCTATCCGCCGCGCGCGATCTGAACACCCCGATCGATCGACGCCGGAGGCCGACAGGGCACTAGGCGCAGGGTCTGTCTCAGAGCATCAGGTCGCCCCTGCAGATCCGAATTAGGCACGCAGTGGCACGCAGCGGCCATGAGCAGGCCGTCGCAGGCCGTCGCAGGCCGTTCGCACGGCGGCGACGGATCAGCAGGGCACCGTCCCGGTTCTGGCAAGCCCATGTCATCATCGCACAGAGCGGCACGGCATGCGAACTCCTTCTCTGCCTAGTCCTGAGGCCTCTGCACGCCGGGGCCCACGATCCCCCTGCGCCGGCAAGGACTGGACTTCAGCGCCGGTGCAGCCGAGCCCAGAAGCTGCGGGGTGACCTGCATAATGAGGCCGGGGTCGTCCCAGTTCTTAAGAGGACCAAGAATGGCTTCTTCCAGGTCTGCCATGAGTGACATCAAAGACTTGGAATCCAGGGATGAAGGACAAACAACAGACAAACATCAAACAAAACACAGGGAACTAAAAAAAAGAAAGAGAGAAAGAGGAAGAAAAATAGGGGGGGGGGCGGTGTTCAGGGGCTATCGGGCGTCACACATCCTCATGGGCCTTCAAGATAAGTGTGTCGTCGTTGCATGCGGACGTACTTCCTCATACTCAGCAGTCCGCGCGATATGGATTCACATGGGAATGGGTCGAGGCTAATCAACTAAGCAGTACTACTGGGTACTATGGTATGTACTATAGTAAGCTGGCACCTGGCTTGCGGAGTACGAACGTGCCAGCCCCTGATCCAGTGGCGAACCTGATTACATTGTGCCGGGTTCAGAAATGCGGATTACAGATACGCGAGGATCTAATCAGTAGCCGCCTCTGCGGAGCCCTGTACGGGGCACGATAGTAGACGGGAGAGGGGACCGAGCAGAGTTATACAAGCTCGCACATGTTGACCAGCTCCAGCAGCCAACTGCCCGCCATCGATGCACGTACACACAAGTTGGTATTCAAACGACTTACCTCGGGCTTGGCATCGTCCACGCCTGCGCGTACTAGGCAGCTGCTTCATCCCACCACCAAATGCTCGCGGCCGGTGGGCCTGATCCGGACCTCACTAAGCAAGCGGATGATGGCCCCCTCACCAGGCCCCATCGGCCGAGAGGCCCACCGCTCAGGCCCAGCGCGGTGCCGACGTTACTTCCCCGCCATGATGTGCACTCGGAATACTACGTCCGCGCGCTGAGATCGCCCGGCTTTAGAGGCACTCGAGGGCGGGAGGACGGGAGGACGGGTGTGCTATCCGGCGGCCATCGTTGTCGTCTGTCCTGCAGCGCGCTTAGGGACCATTCAGCGACATCATTCTATTATGCTGTGGCAAGTGTAACCTCGGAAGGCCATGCCTCACATCCATTCGACACTTCACCGGCCGAGCTCCGTACAGTATCAGCGACACGGTCCAGGTCCGGCCTCTCGAAGACCGCCCATGTTCGGCAAGCGACAGCCACAGCAGACAAATGCAGGGCGTTTGCTGTTGTGACAGTCTCTACTACACACCGCCGTGTCAATATGGCGGACCGGGCTGGACACTACATCATCGCTCTTCAAAAGCAGGGCAAAATGCCTTTCAACCCTTGCTGAGAGGCTGCATACTGAGAAGAGTCCACCCTCTCGCATGTCGCAACGGTGTCCACTCGTTTGGGCCCATCTGCCATATCGTGCCCCACGTTCGTCTGTCAATCCTGCATCTTGTTTCTCGGGAAATGCCCCTCCCCCTCTTCAGCCCCAACAGCTTCTAGAAGGACGCATGCTGGAGGCTCCTGACTGGTGGGCGTTGCGGTATGTTGAACGTCACCACCAGAGCTGGTCCTTGTCCCTACTCGAGTCTCGTCCCCAGAAGAATTTTTCACTTGACCGCAGCGGCTATCTCGCATGACCGTATCACAGCCAGACAACCACGAAGAGTTGCAGCGAGGCATCAATGAGTCACGGTAGAGCCCTCGACGGCGTCACCAGTGTGCAGATGGCATCTCATTAGCCCACGGCCTGCGATAGAGCTGCGTTGGAGCCCAACATGCGAAAGGCCCGGCGCGAGCACACCGACAGTAGCGTGCGAGGCACTCGAAACAGGCGGTCGAGAAATCTTGTCCCGGACAATCCAATGACTTCATCGGAGCAGTCTAGACTCTGCAGCCTTAGGGCGTCTTTCACTGTCGTGCAGGGCTGGAGGCTGCAGTCACAGGTCGGGCGAACGAAGGCCAACGACTTTTTTCTCCGGCGCCACCTCCCGCCCCGCCATGCAAGGCCAAATCCATCGCGCGGCTCCATACTCTCTGTACGGATGGATTTTAGGGCCCATCACTCTGGGACCAGTCAAGGATCACCTTACCCAGCAATTCGACCGCCTCGCGCGGCTTTTTCAGCTGCCTTCTTCCCGCTCGAGACCGTTGCGGGGGGCGTCCGTCAAGCCTCACTGGAAATAGGACGTCAGCACGTTGGGTCTGAACACACAAGTGCAGCCCCCAAGACGGTAGAGGCTTGGGATCGCAGGCGTCGAGCTGCGTCATCCGCAGCATGGCCCCAGGTCGATGGCATTCACCGACACTTCCCAACGTCCCAACGAGACCTGTCGACGCCCAATACCGTCCGTTCACCCCTCTCCCTACACTAGCCATATCGGCCGACCAGGGCCATGCCCCTCGGGTTTGCTCAAGGGCAGCCGCACGGGCACGATCTTATCTCTCCAACGCTGCATGCGCATGCAGCAGCAAGAGCTGCGTGCCCCGCCATGTCATTCTCCGGTGATTCGAGTGCAGGATTTGCGCTGCGTCTCAGCTGCAGAGACGCGTCTTGTGGGTTTCGAGTGTGCGGGTAGGAGTCGCCCGGTGCGACTTCGTCCATCGCCTGACGTCGCTGAAACTCTCGGAGAGGCATCGTTTGGTGGGGTGTCTGATCGGTCATGTGAGGTGCGATTGATGATGGGCCGAGACCCGATGCTGCCTGAAAGCGTGGTAAGGATAGGACGGTAGCACGATGCTGCTGGCTATCATCCTTCAGTTGTTTCTTGCTGACGCATTCTCGTATTTCTTCCCTTCTCGCCATTCGAGCCCAAGTTCTGTCGTCGACGCCTTGTGCCACCTACGAGCTATGGGGGGAAGGAAACTCGACATGTTCAAGAATTCATTGGTAGGTCTGTGCGTCCGCATAATGCGTCTATGAGCAGCTGATCTACTTCGCCTCAAACTTAACATATTTCCCATCCACGAACGTGACGTACGACGGCACCTCGGGCGCTCCCTGAGCCAGGTGCAAGAAGATCTCAGCATGCGAGTCACCCTTCGGCGTGACGCCGACCGGGCCGCCCTCTGCATTGCGCTCGTCCGCGAAGAAAAATCTGAATCACAGGGAAGAGATTAGCCAAGCGCCCGTAGCAACACAAGCGTAGGACCTGAACAGAGGCCGACAAGCTAAAACATGCCAGTTCATGACTGTCTAAGCGGGTCTCGCGAGAGGGGAGTGAGGCTCACCGGATCCCCTTCTCCTTGAACACCTCATCTGCCGTTGCCACCCAGTAATTGGCACCGCTCTTCCCGACCCCGAGTGTCGTGAGCCTCGCGATCGGCATTAGGACCATGCTCTGCGAAACCACTCCCTTGGCACACATGTTCCCAGTCATGATGAACGTGCCCTTCCGCCCCTCGCCCGTCCAGACCTTCACGGCCTCCCTGGCCGCGAGGTACGGGCTCTTGATCATCACGTTCAGGTCGGCGTCGAAGGCCGCGTCCGGCACCGCGAACGGGTTTACAGGGTCTTCCGCCGAGGGCGGCGTCGAGGAGTAGGCGTTCCAGATGAGGACGTCCGGGAACGGCCAGCCGTGCGCCGAGAGCTCGGCGAAGACCCGCGCGACGGCGGACGGGTCCGTCAGGTCGGCCTGGAGGTGGATGTGCTTGGCTAGGTCTGAGGAGGTGCCGGGGGAGCGCGAGACGGTCACGACACGGTAGCCGGCAGAGAGGAAGCGTGCGGCGACAGCACCGCCGACATTGGCGCCGGAGCCGTATATTATTGCTACAGGGGCAGTGGACATAGTGATGGGCTTGGAACGGTCTAATGACGGCGATGGGAAAGGCTGATGGAGAGCGAGCACAATGGTCGGCCAACACGCGAGGTTTGGGGCAAATATAGTAGAAGCGTTCACGATGTCGTAGGCGTCCCCGGCGATCTGCCCGCTGCCAGAACCGATCCGTTGGATCAGATTCCTCATTTACTACAGTATTACGGCCTTCCTCATATGCTCGCACGCGGACTGATTTCAAAGCATACTCCACCTCCTGTGAATATTGCACTCAGGAGGGGATAGTGCCCGCAAGTTCAATTCCTCCCAGAGCCTGCTGCCTCGCGGCCCATGCGGGGCCCCGACTTTGGCTTACTCTGATTCCAAAAGCAGTCATAGACTTATTGACATGATCACCGCCTCTCTCTCCTGCGGAAGGGATCATGGGGGGCCGGTAGTGTCGTACGTCGGCGACGTGCCCTTAGCCCCGGGGGGGCCGGGAGGATCCCGTGGCGATGGACACAGGTTCCTGAGCGCCGGGTCGCCACGCAAGGGGGCGGTGCGGTCCTATGCTCCGGGAATGCAACGTCGCGGATTTAACAAGCCCCGAGGCGTCCGTCCATATATTTCCACCAGCTTCCACCTGTTTCAGTGAGGCCTGACGGCCGTCATTTCGAGTCACAACTCGATTGAGTGCGATGTCCCATCGCTACGTCATTGTGAATTTATGGCAACAGGAAGATGTCAAAGGTGACACACTGATAGATACACACCTGCGGAGGTACTTGAGATGTTGTCAGGGGCTGCGACCCGACATCTGGAGAGGAGGGGAGGGGAGGCGGGTGTGCTTGCTTCTAGACCACTGAGAGCACGTTATACTAACCTAAACCTTGAATGCAGCACGCTTGAATGTGACTCACACAGCAGATTTCATCGCCTCGTTATTGGGTCCACGCGTCCAGCAGCTTTCTATTGCTCGAAGCCCCTGCGCGCCCTCCGCCGTTCCCCGACACGTCGCCACATCGTGAACTTCTCGATAGCGCCAGGACTGAGCACGCCCTGGATACAGGTCGACATGACGCATCTGTATTCAACAATGTAGGAGGCCTGAGACTGGATCCGGTTCCCTCAAGCATGATTCAGACGGTCGCCTTGTCTCGATGGGAGGCCGCCTCAACACCGAGTCCGCCCCTGTGTCATCGCACCAGGCGGTCACATGCCCACGTGTGCAGTTCGCGCAGCTACCTTGACAGTCATACAGCCCCTTTTCGCGATGTTGATTGGTGTAACATGGCTCTCTACGAGCTGAAGTGATCGAGTTTCGCCTCAGCGTCCGTGAGGGTTGAGTCACCGCCGTGTCCGCATCACCACTGTACCCGCAGATATGCCGTCATAATGAATCTCTGCCTCTACTACGAGGGATATGAGTCTTTTATTTTGATAATTCACCGGCATTATGCGAGGGATGGAAGTCCTCACACAGTGCGAACGCCTAGACGGCTCAGTGACGAGCAGCTGAGTCTGCTCTCTGTTACCTAGACTGCCGGTGACGACGTGGGAAGTAGCCTCAACTTGAGGCATTCGGGATTTTTGGTGGCCCTCGCGAACATTGTCAGCGCGTGACACACTCTCTATCTACTATTTCATTCTTGTTCGTATTTTATTAGTGGGATAGAGATATACTTTTTGTGATTCAAGCCGCGCCGAATCTTATATAGATGTGAAAGCCAATGAGTTACAATGTCTCGGACCACTTCGAGAGCTCATTTCCCCTAGTCATTCTGTTAGACGGCTCAAATGTACTATGAAGGGCCATAGATATCACACATTAGGTCCTGTAGGCTGCCTTTGGCCAGATAAATATATTAGTGAACTCTAAATGAAGGAAGTCGGAGGGAGGGAGCCTTGCGTGGACCTGTATTTTCCTTGCCAGTTTTAAGCAACTTAATAGAACACATTGGAATAGATTGGACTTAAGTTTCATTTCGGCAGTATTACTCGAACTGTCCATCTGAGCCCCATATATTCTTCCAAGTCTCGGGATTTAATCCATTGAAATTAATGGAAAACTTCATCCTCGAATGCAAATGAAAGATCTGTGTCGCCCACGTCATCCAGAGACAATATCTCACCTGCGCCCGGATCTAATTTCTCCATCAAACATCCTGACCACCCCGCTGTTGTATAGAGGACTCTCAGCTTCTCATGGCGCAAGCACTCTATGAGTTGGACAATGGGCCCCTCGGTTCGTTTATGACTGAGGAGGTGCAATCCATCAATGACGCAGAAGGTAGTCCCCTTAAGCAGGTTAAGTAAGTCCCCCAGGAGTACGAGACCCTCATCCCAGCTGTCCAGAGACCCATTCAAAGCACCAAAGCGCTGTTGAGAGAGGTCTATTGCAGACTCGAACTGTACGGGAAGTAACTCGACCAGCTGTCTGATAAGTGCGTAGAGCAGCGCTACCGTCGCTGAGAGCTCTGGCGCAGCTGCTGCTCCTTCCTGCAAATCGATGTTGCAGAAATATGAGAGCACCGGCAGATTGTACGCCGAACCCAAGTCGACAACTTTGGCGGCGACCATTGTCATGGGATTCTCCAAGCCTTCAAGCTCTGTTACAGAGTCGCACAGCCATAGCATGTTTGAAGGCTGCCCTTGTGACCACTCACTGAGAGCTGCGATAGTCTGGGTACCAATAGCGGCCGGAAGTATATCATCGGTCGACAAGCGTATACGCTCTCGGGAAAAGAAGTCCTCCAAATTCGTCGAGCTGAATGCCACGTCCTCGGACGTGTAAAGCCTTGCTGTGAAGTATTAGATGGGCATCAGTGATTGGATTGGAATGCAGTCATACCGTTGGGGTTCCTCGCATCCTCAATGAGTCGATTCGTGACCTCCCGAGACTTGATGGTCCGGCTTGCGAAGCTGTTACGTTCTTGCGTCATAGCCATGTCCTGAAGCAGTTCGTAAGCGTTCTGCCCAACATACTGAAGACGCAGCGAAGCCAGCCCCTCTCCAAGTAGCTTAAGCTGCTCATCCCTACGTCGATTTGACTCTTCTTCTTTCAACAACTGCTTTTTGACCCAATCCTCGTAGGCTCTTTGCTCTTCTCGTCGTCGCTCGGCGCCTTCTTTGTCGAGCCTTCGGTCTCTCTGTGACTGTTCGGTCAAAAGCCGAATATATCTCGTCTCAGCGCCCTGGCTTTGATCCGCAATTTCCCGCACCCTTCTGGATTTCCTATTGATGACTCCTATCTCACCCTCAAATTTGTCGCTGAATTTCTCATTGAAAGAGTCGAGCATTCGACGGGCGCGCTTCTTCAAAATCCAGCCCATAACATTATTCAAAAAGAGGAAAACGTGATCATAGAGATCTGCAACCACGGCTCGCATAGAACCAACATCGTAAAGCTTCAGGTTGACACTAGCATCCTGAATGTGTTCACTGATGACCACGAGCCCCTGAGCGATATCCTCGGCAATACGCTGATGAGTAGCGCTGGCCTGTAACTCTGTTAGCTCAGCATATCCCGAAAATCAGCCGCTCAGGAACTGTCACACTTTAATAATCGCATTGAGACTACCAGTGAAGAGTGATACGTATTCATTCCCGTCCGGGAGGAGTTTGATGAGAGCGCTGTGCCCGTCGAGAAAGCCACAAAGCTTGTGAAATAACTGCTTCGCTTGACCGATGGTTTTTTGTTTTTGCTTATCCTGCCATTGAGTGTTTATGCTTTTGACAGTCTCGACGACGCTTTCAATAGTGGGCGACGTATTGCTCAGGTCCAGCCGTTCATCTCCCGGGGTTTTCAGGTAGAACTCGATCCATTTCTCGCGCAGCTTAGTCGACTCAGTTAATACGACTTGATTATGCCGTGCTCTATTCCAGTGCAATCGATTTAGTAGGGGACGGCAAGAGGCAGGACTCTCAACGCTTGTCCTTACTGTGATGGTTCAGACAAATCCGTTGCTGCGAAGAATTTACGCCAGGGCTCAACAGCGTCCTCGAAGTCGTCACTGGCTGCTTTTGCTTGAACAAGGGCGTGTCCTACGACATGACCGCTCGTTCCTTCTGGCAGCCGTTGCTCCACCTCGTCACTGTAAGAGTTTACAATTTTTTTAGCTGCTCTTTTCATTCCCCAGGTCATCGCTGGCATCTGTGAGACCCTCGAGCCTCCGCCAGATTTGAGTGATTAGGTCAAAACAGGTGAACTCGGATTCCTAGGTCGACAAGATTGGACAGCAAAGCTTTGTCCTCAGAAGCGTAGAAATCAGGTAGCGTAGGACGGCGTCGTGATATGTGGAAACACAACTGTCCCCCTTCAGTTGTCACCCAGTCGAACACAGAGATAAGAAATTCAGTTCTCTGATGACAAATAAATCTGACAGGCATATTAATCGACGGATCCCTCGCTCTTCAGGCTTGCATTGCAGCTGAAAATCGTGCAGAGGTAGTGGCCATTAGGAGCCGGGTCATCACACCAATTCATGAGCCGCATTTTATCGGGTGGATGTGTCAGATGATGGCCAAAGCTAGAAAAAACGTCAAGTATTTGCGCGATATCCTTCTATTGTCACCATTTCATTTGGAAAATTTCTTGCGCTTCAGGGAGGCCTTGCGCGGGGTACTGTTTCAAGAATTGCTTTGTACGTTGCTGTACCAAGAGAGGGGAATTAAAAAAAAAAAAAAAAAAAAAAAAAAAAAAGGTGATACCTTAGCGAGCAGCCTTATCTCCAGATGATCTTCTTCCCCTGAGTAAATAGTGGATGTCCCTTCCTGTCGGTGGTGTTACCTAGGTAGGGTAATGTGCTCCTAATATCCTTGATGGAGTGGTGGTGGTGGTGGGGTAACCTGCGGCTGGTCACTGTAGGTCAGCTTCAGCTCTGTACTCCATCGACAGTCCATCGGCGGATCTCGCGCCTCGGCATGATTCCAAAAAGTGTCCTTCCTGTACTGGGAGCCTTGCAGAGGTAACATGTGGCGGTCCAGATTTCCGCGAGTCCCGAAAGCAGGCAGCGTAGTGTCGTCAGAAAGATGAGCTATTGGCCAGGATGTCACCACGAGTCCACATACGAATGAGTGCACTGCCTAAATATATGCACGTCAGCTTCCTGGCATACTCCAAGATCCCCTCTGGGGCTTATTCATGTCTAGTTTCCACATCTTTCCAGCTTCTCACTGTTTCAACGAGGGATTGGGGATGGAAGTGCTATCTTACAATAACTCTGCTATTGGGACAGTCGATAGAGAGCCAGTTGCAGCTTCAACAGACCTCAAATCTCGAGTGACAACAGATAGGTTCGTCGTGCTGTTCGTCCTGTGTTCATAAAGCGATCTCGATCCGCTAACAGTCTATAGCCATATTTCCAGTGTAATATCAATACGATCCGATTCGCCATCCAGTATGACCGACGAGGCTGAGCAACCTCCTGCCGCCGCGACGGAGACGGACTCTCCACACGAGACCATCCAGGTCGATGTCGAAGCTTCATCTACGGACAAAGAAACGGCAGACGGACATCCCGCCAAGCCTGCCGCCAGGATACGATATCGAATAGAGTGGTGCCATCGCTTGACTGGGGAAGTGCTTGATCACAAAGACTCAGATGAGCCTTTGCTGGAACCTGGCGCCTTAGACGACGAGAAGAAAGAAGAAGATGGTCCCATATTTGACGTGGTCACGAGATTTACCGCGAGAAGCGCTGACTCAGATGCCCCGTCGACGACATCTGCGGCTCCCGGATCAGCAGCGACTCGCAGCCTCCGGATCTACTCGATTGCCATCATCAATGCTCTTCAAGCTGTGGTCAAATACTATCCTGGACAAGACCTCTCCGGTAATATGGTGGAAATAAACTGGCCGTATCCCATCTTGGTTCATCATTACCAAGAACTTGCCGAATTCAAAGACTCTTGTGGCCAAAAAAGTCCTGAACAGCTCTGTGTGAGGGAGCGTGACGCTGTCCAGCACATTGAGTGCCTACTGAAGTTTTTAGACGATAACATCATGGAGTCGGTGCGAGAGGAGGAAGAGCACAATAGAGAGGGCAACCAGACCTTCGACCAATTCTGGCTTGCCTATAGACCTGGCTCCACTGTCATGACCAAAGTCAGAAACTCCGAGTACTGGGAAGCTTTCGTTGTCCATAGCGTTAACGGAGGGACCTTCGCCAGCCCGCCAGTGAGTTGGGAAGTGAAGGGATGGGTGCTGGACTATGACGGCACTTATATTGGCAGGAAGGTGCACGAAATTGAAATGGACCGCTACGATGGAGCAAACTCATTTCAGCAGCACACCCGCTTCTTTCCAGACCGGGAAAACATCGAAGATGAGGACGCCAAGGAACTGATCGGATGGGGCGAGCTATACTGGTCTTTCATCAACAACGAGTGCAGATACCATGAGGGCAAGGCCATGACCTTTCCCCACAATCAGGTAGGGTCACCAAGCATAGAAGACTGCCCTTAGGACCCGAGCTACTGAAGTAGCATTGCTGACTATTTCTTTTAGATCGAGGGACAGGTTGTGACAGACTTGGACAACTATTACACGACATTCCCCAACGACAGACCTATTTTGATGGATAATACTGACTGCAGAAAGGGCATGTCTGACTGCTTGTGCGGGGTGTGCAAACAGAGGCCCAAGGAAGTAGAGTCGATTTTCGAGTCCTACAACTTAATTCCGCCACGCGACTCCAGGGAAGTCTGGGGATCCCCTCACAAGTACCTCCTGATGCCTCACGCAATACAGGCCTTCGTCTTCAAGACAAGAACCTGGGGTAAGATCTTCTGGCCCTGGAGAATACGTATAGAACTTCTTTTAACAAGCGTTACAGAGCGGTTGCATGTTAAAAACATCCGCAATGCGGGATTTACCAACTATATGATGGAGAGCCTTGTCATGCCTGAAGCCCGAGTCAAGACTCTGAAAGCACTTGCCAAGAGCTTCATCCGAGAGAACGCCCGGGAAGAGCGGATTGAAACTCAACCTTGGTCCGCTGACTTTGTTAAGGGCAAGGGTACTGGGCTGATCTTTCTATTGCATGGCTCACCTGGCGTCGGCAAAACATACACAGCTGGTTTGTAGGATCTTATCGCCCTTGCTCAATAGTTACTGATCTGGATAAACGGGATGCAGAGGCCATAGCTGAGTACACAAAGAGACCGTTGATGGTCTTAGCGAGCAGCGACATAGGGACTGATCCGGCTACAGTCGAGTTGAACCTTGAGAAGAACTTCAAGACAGCTAAGAGCTGGGGCGCAGTCTTGCTCATAGATGAGGCGGACGTTTTCATGGAAAAGCGGAAGTCGAGCGACTTGGTCAGAAACAGTTTGGTAGCAGGTAAGGAACACAAGATTCAACTTTTGCTTGGTCCGCACAAAAGAACTTGCTGACCTCACCGATTCCAGGCTTCTTGAGGGCTCTTGAGTACTACGACGGCATTCTGTTCTTGACGACAAACCGAGTGGGCCTATTTGATGTGCGTTTCTTCCGCGCCTTTCATCGATCCTAGGTCAATTCGACGTTTAAGTACTAATGCCGGATTCTTCAGGATGCATTTATCTCTCGAATCCACATACAGCTGTATTATCCAGAGTTCACGGATGTCGAGCGACAAAGGGTCTGGAAAACATTCATAGACAAGCTGACTAGAGAGAGAGGAAAGACTATGAGGGTTACGGTTGACGCCAAGGACTATATCCGTGGCAAGGAAGTAACAGCAGTGAAGTGGAACGGGAGAGAGATCAGAAATGGTGAGTTCCAGCCCATCGTGTCTTTCTGATGTTGGCAGTGATGCTGATAGACCCATTTTAGCCTTCCAGACCGCCGTATGCCTCGCCGAATACGCGAATGAGAGGGACGAAGATGACAAGATAAAGTTGACGGATGAGCATCTCAGGGAAGTTCTAGAGCTATCGCAGGACTTCAAAGCCTATTTGTATAAGCTTCATAAAGGCGATGAAGCGAAACGGGCGCAGTTGGCAAAAGAAAGAGCCGTCGAGTGATTTTCAAATTTGTCTCACGAGAATTGGGAGGTTTCAGACTCACGTATTTTGTCTATATCACCAAAGATTTGACTGCATCTTTATTCGCAATACGCAGATGGCGTGGTCATAGTGTCGAATTCTATTAGTGGTCTCTTACGAGTTCTGTAACCTTTCATACACGAACGTCGCCCTCATTCAAGATGAGATTCTGTTGTATATGCTCATCAAGGTTCGCTGTTGCTCGCTGCTTAAAAGTGAAAAAAGGTAATCACTCAAATCTAAGTCCTACAACGACCGCTATCAAGATAGTATTCCGATTTTCCTAAGGCTTACGACCAATTATGGGCTGCGAATATATAAGTCAAAGCTTCATACTGAAGTATGCTCAGGTCCAAATTTAACGGTCCTATGTTCGATTCAAAGATTCACAATCACCGCATCTTTACAGTTTTCGACGGTTCGCATATGCGATTCACCTTTTGTTTTCTTCTTCCTTCGTCTTGCACGTAGTGAAGCTTGTATTTGATTTGATCGTGTGTAAATCATATTATAATCCATCATCGCCCATGCGCGGAGATACTCGTATAGCTTCGTAAGCGACGACTGTTCTCCGGTAGAGCCGAAGAGCGACGTCGAGATCGAAGCATACAAGCAGGATTGGCCAAGATCTGCCCGTAACTTGTATCACCAAAACAATACCTGTTATATCCGTCTCATGGGCTTGCAAGATAGGGCATGGTGTTAACTAATGGATCGTCTGCCTTAAGTCCGTGCCGTGTCACGCTGCTCCCTTTGTCGCTAAGCTGCACCAACCATGACCAAGCATGCCTGGGCGGAACTCCGATCTGACCTGTGTTACTCCGGGATCCTGACACCAGCGAAACATGTTCCAACGCTTAAGAAATGGCTGAACTTTCCGCAGCACATCATGTCAGCCTAACCACATTTCGTATGCAAAGACTGGATGCACTTCACTTTCGGTCTAACCCCGATTCGTATATGAGACTGGGCATATTAAGATGGCGGTTATAAAAGAGCATGATATGTTCCAAGCGGCTTTACCGGCCTCAGACTCCAGCTTTCCAAAATCATACACAGACCTCTACAACTCGACTACAAGAACAAGACTGCGCTATGGCTCCGAAGTACGCCAAGGACCAGCCCGCCGGGTTCGTCAACCGCATCGAGAGGGTGGCCGTCGTCGGTGTAAGTCCTGGAGCCGCCTTCCGCACAGCTTGACCCTGCGCAGACCTAACACATTGAGTTGCCAGGCCGGTGGACAAGTCGGAAAATGGATTGCGGAGGCCCTCGTGAAGACGGGCAAGCACACAGTGACCGGCATCACCCGGACGGACAGCACCAATCAGCTGCCTGCGGGTGTCATCGCTGCTAAGGTCAACTACGACGACGAGGCCTCCCTCGTGAACGCCCTCAAGGGACAGCAGTTTTTGGTCATCACCTTGAACGCCTTTGTGCCCCCGGAAGGACAGAGCAAGCTGGTCAAGGCCGCCGCTAAGGCTGGCGTGCCCTACGTCTTGCCCAATTTCTGGGGCTATGACCCCCTGGACCAGGACCTGAACGAGCAGATTGGCTTTGGCAAGCGCTTCAGTACGTAACGGCCCGTTGGAGTACCCGTACTCCGGCCATAAGCCATCCCACTCATGGCTGCGAAGTATCGAGCGCTAACGTGTTGAAATAGTCGAGTTCCGGGAGGAGATCGAGTCGCTCGGTGTCAGTAAATGGGTTGCGATGGCATGGTATGTGCTTTTCTCAGCCTCATCATTGAAACTCGACGAATCTCCTTGGGCACCATTCTGAGACCCTCAATGGGGAATTTGGCTGACATAAGTGGACAGTGGCTTCTGGTATGAGTACAGTCTCGGCGGAAACGCAGACAGGTTCGGCTTCGACTTCAAGGAGCGCTCGGTGATATTCTTCGACGACGGTAACTTCAAGATTAACACCAGCACTTTCGCCCAGACCGGACGAGCCGTGGCCGCCTTCCTCAGCCTCAAGCTGTACCCAGAGGATGCGAACGACAAGAGCCCGGCCATCTCCAACTGGGACAACAATTGCTTCTATATCTCCAGCTTCCTCGTCAGCCAGCGTGACATGTTTGAAAGCGTCAAGCGTGTCACCGGGACCACGGATGCCGACTGGAAGATCACAACCGAGAAGTCGCAGGAGAGATATGCCAACGGCATCGGGGCCATGCAGAAGGGCGATATGACCGGCTTCGTCAGGATGATGTACACCCGCGTCTTCTTCCCCGAGGGTGGCGCTATCTACGAGAAGAGCAAGGGTCTTCAGAACGATGTCCTTCGTCTGCCGAAAGAGGATTTGGATGAGGCCACCAAGGAGGCGGTCCGCCGAGGCCTGGAGGGATGAGGTCGCTCGGACTCCGTGCGAGCTCAGCACGCCCTTGATAATCACGTCAATATGAAGCACCTGCCTCGCAGCATCGCCTGACTCGAGAATGAATGAGATACATAAATCCCTGTGTGCATTGAATGCTATGACCTGCTTGTTTTCTCTGTGCCTGCCCTGCTCCATGTTTCTCCTATGTAAACTCATGATATCTGGTTGCCCGTCGTGACTTGTTCTTTCAGAGCAGCTGCAAGCTACCATCGACGCGGGTATACATCTTCTCACCTACTTGCCGAGAGATTGATACTTGCAGCCGTAGTCATCGTGCGAGGAAGGAATGAGTGAGGAGCTAAGGTTCGAGACGTACCTGACGCTGGGTATAGCGTACGTAGAGTATTGGTAATATTGCTTTGCATCCAGAATTCCCTCCAGTACAGACGTTGGAGCGTCCTTCAGTGATGATGAAGTCGAGATGGTTGGTGAAAATAAAACTAAGGCATACGGCTCCAAGCATGATCGAGTTATTGTTGCCCTGATCAACTTCAGTCAGTGCTATACACCGTATCATTACAAGGCAATTTCGAGTCCCCAGTGCCTTAAGAGCTTCCTATCCCAATGTGGTAGGGAATACGAGGATGGACTGGGTAATAGGGAGAAGACAACAAGGAGCAAGAAACCGGAAATGGGCTTTTTGTACCGGCGAGATATTGATGGGTAATCTGATCTCCTTGGCCAGTATCTATTGTAGGTGCCAACAGATATTTCAAGATGGCAGATATCATAGCCTATTTTGTTATGCAACAAAAGATTACCGAAGGAGGATCAAATGTAGTAGGAGAAAGGGCGACTGGATTAGGCTTCAGGAATTGTATCTGGTGTTACAGTCAGACCATCAGCTACTGCTGACTTTGAACTTCAGTGCAATGTGATGTGTTGGCCTGTGGCATTCACTCCGCATAGAAAGGTACAGGTCATACATGTATTCACCAGATGTCTTTGTCAGCCTCATCACCTTACGAGTCTGCTATTGATTTATGAAGCTTTGAAATACATCTGAAATATCATTGTCACCAAAAGGACTCAAGTTGTGAATCATTCCTTCCTTTTCTTTTCTTTTTTCACCTATCTGAGTTTGGACAGATGTCGGCTGTGGCATATGAAAGGCCATTCTGAAGCAGTACTTATAAATGGAGAGAACCTTGCCCTACGTGCCCATGTCAAATCAAACCTCACACGGCACCTAGCACACTCAAACGCAAATCGGACTAAGACAACACAGTCTCGAGTTTTACTGGAGCTTTCAGACTTTCCAGTCGGAATACCAAACAAGTCATTCTCCAGATATCGCTATCAGTCGTCATTATGGACCAGCCCTGTGTCTGCAACAAAACACCTTGTGAGTGCAACAAAGAAAACCAGCCACCACAGCGTTAGAGAGCACATGACTAGAAGCGCCATGGCGCTCTGTCTTTGGAACTGGCCGCCGCCACTGGGTATGTTTTGATGTTCGCCGCTGATCGGTGCAGTCTCTGGATTTATCCTACATGGCAATATGAAGTGGGAAGGAAAGTCCACCACCATGAAGCAGCATTTGGGATGAGGTAACTAAGATTAGTGGCTTGTGCAGTAATAACACCTTCGCTTGAACCTTTTCTCTTGTCGTTGACCATGTTTCTTTTGATATGATGAGGTGCCCTGCTAAAATACACGGGAAACCTGCAGATGAAGGCTGTGGAAGGCAATGCTCACAACACAAGGCCGTCTAAGGGTGAGATCAGTCATTAAGTTTGATATATCTGGAAGACTCTGTGCCATGGTGCTGAATTGGTGTCTCTGGTTTTCGCCCGTAGATTACATATGCTGCGAATTGTTAGGGTCACATGCGAACCGGGTCATCATGTTGATGAGGTGGATGCTCACAAGGAAAATAGACGCGCATATTCTGGTCCCTGATGTTCCGTCGGACCTGATCTATGAATCCGGGGTGCTCCTCCATTGACAGACCACCTGCTAGAAGTATCTTGGTCACGCTTGTGACAAGCTGGAGACAGTTCACACAAGTCATGCTGCCTAAGGTACGAGCCGCATGCTCCACTGGCCATTTGTTCCTGTGCAATCGATCCGGTCAGCAGGTCAGCTTAGTAATAGCGATTCAACAAAAGAGATTCAACAAAAGAGATTCAACAAAAGAGAAAGTAATATAAAGCACACACGATACCGGAGCAGGTGATCTCTGGGGAATGTTGGCATCGATGGCTGGCTCAACACCTGCTGTATCAAGATGAACGGACAGAACTGGACATACATAGGCGCAGTGAATTGCCTCATAGTCACTTCTGCGAAGCCGGCCTCGATCATCCATGGTCTGAACTGCAGTGGCGCACGGAGGTCTCTACCCAGATTCGCGGCCCCGGCCAGTATGTATTCTAGCCACCTCTCTAGGGCGGAGCCCCGGTAAAGTGCTGCGGCGGCTGCGTTCTCTGGAACAATCTCGAATGCCCATTCGTGAAATTCGGCCCATCCGCCGGGTGCGAGATGGGAATAGACTTTGAAAATCATGGCTTTGTGATTGCTGGGTACACATTTGAATCAGCCTTTTCTCTCAGTAGAAGTTTGACGACGACGGACATGGAATTGCATGACATGAAGACACGATGATCTTAAAGCTGCGGGGATTTCCTGAGGAGCTCGTACTTAAAACTGGTCGCCATAAGCCGCCACCTGATGAAGTCGAAAGGCATATCAAACATCCATGTGTCCTCGGCATCTTCGCGTTCGAACCTGCAATTCGGAGGGAGGTTTTCTGTTGGCTGGATGAGGCTGATATCTGTTCCTATTACCGTTGTGTTTGGATTTTGCCTGGCGAATTCGATGGGCCATATCCCCGTGCCTGTCCCTATATCTAGCACCCTGGAATTCTCTTTGATTGGTGCAAAGCAAAGTCTTCCTTGTATCATGGTTTGCCATACATGATGCTGAAGATCTGGGCATACGATCAGCTGCACGTTGAAGGAAGGGTGGGCTCCGGAGCGGAAAAGGCCTGCGCACCGAGACGATTTTGTTCATCCTATTTTCGAAACTGTCAACCACAAGCGCTACAGTATGAGGTCGCGATGGACTGGTCATACACCGTCATGAGGCATTAAATACTCTATGGCTGAATGTCAATACTAGATATTATACTAACCAGTCAGGGAAATGCGTGAGCTAGGACAGCACTCACTCCCCTCTCGATATGCATTGAAGAGTCTGCCATATTCTTCGACTGACAATGGGTCCGGGATCGTGGAGCCTCTGTTTTTCCGCTCGATGTTAGTGTTTAAGGGGGTTGAGGGTATGAATTGCTCGGTTTTACTTGCGTAGATTGTCTCTGTGGCATCCCCTCGCTCCAATTGTCTGGCCGTTCCGGTGAAGGCGTCATGGTGAATATGAAGGGTTACCTGAGGCCCTGTCAACTCTGTCAACGGCTGCGGCAGACAGATGCGAGGGATCTCGGTGGTTCCCTCAGGTATTCTTATCTGCTCTGCGCTCGTCCTGGCTGGCTGAGAATTTCGACCGCATTTTGTATTTTTATAGCAAATTCCTCGGAGCGGGAGATACGGAGCTGCCAGCCAGATATGTACCCCGTACCAATCGAAGACAAAGACTGATTACCGTGTACTGCTGAGGACCCGTCGAAATCGACCAAGTGGATTCCAGCCCCGATGCAACCGCTGATTGGAAACGATATCCTACGGCTACCGCTATGCAGGGGCCAGCGGAAGCCGGGAGGCACTGTGAGATGTAACCGAAATCTCCGATTCGATCCCGCCGACGTAAATGCGGAATCGGCGGAAATCCCCCCTCGAACCGTTTGTCCCCAAGGGGCGGTGATGGGAGCCGTCTACGCTTTATATATGTCTCACCAGAGAGAGTGCAGAGTCGTGCGCCCAGGTCGAAGGCTCGTTTTGAATGACGACACGTCGCGCTCGTCCCAGCGCCAAACTGGAACGGAGCAGCCCAGCTGCAGGGATCCGGGGTTGGGTCTACCGCCTCCAGCTCGATGCGATGTTATGCGTTAAAAGGACGAAGCATGCGACGGCCCGCATCTCTAAGGGATGGGAGGGAGGCCGGGCGGGCTGGCGAGTGCCGGGCGGCTTTCGGCGGAGCGCGTGGTGGCCGAGGTTGCATTCGTGATGGACGCCTAGGCAACTCTGTGAGTATGTACAAGTCAGGGCTGTGCATATCATCTTGAATCGTCATATTTCATACTAAACGTTGACCACGACGTCCTCGGCGGCCTGAAAGGAAGGAGGAACGGCCTCGGGTCCGACTGCGCTTCACCGCTGCTTAAGCAGCTCTCCAGATCCTTCGACCTCATGACCACCGAGTCTCCGCCTCCGCCAGCCAATGTCTTGTTGTTCGTTGTAGTGCTGATTTCGTTCAGCTCCACCGACACCAGCGATCTCCTTCCAGACCTATCACGCCACAGGTGACGAATCACGGGGAGCGTCTGGACGATGATGGTGCCTGCCACCTCAGACTGATACCAGACTTCGCTCATGCCCTGCCGCCCTGTGATCGCGCAGAGGAATATTAGCCCTCGTCGTCTAGATCCCCGGTGCAGTGGTGCCTGGTGTTGTATCTTCCTGCTGGCCGGCGGAAGGGGGATGAGTGGGGACGGGGTGGGGCGCGGCTCGAGCTTGAGCGCCGGTCTAACTCACAAAAGTACCATTCATCGTAATTGTTCAGGCCGGGAGTCATCATGTAGGCCGTACGCCAGCTGGAGGCGATGGCGACGACCACTCCAAGGCTCATGGTCACGCAGATCCCAATCTTCTCGATCTGCTTGATCCGCAGTTTCCATGTCACCAGCCACGGAAACAGGGCCAGAACAAAGTCTATAATGATGTTGTACACTACGTCGCCGCATGAGCCTCCACGACGTCCAGCAGAGAGATCAGGCCACTCACTGTTTCTTCCCAATTTAATGTCGGAGATCGTCTTGTAGGGTGCGCATACGCGAGGTATCTTCCACCAATAAGGGGTCTCCCCACAGTAATTCGTCCACTGAAGGAAGAAGGTAATGGTGAGGTAGATATTGAGCGAGGCGATGATGAACCACAGAGCCCATCTCTGCCAGCCCTCCGTGATGCCGGGCCGGAGGAGTGTGACCGCGAACGCGGACTTGCTCCATGCTTGACCTACAGTCGTAAGGACGGAGGAGACGGAGACGAGGATGAGCATGCGGCTATCCCAGGTTTTCGTGACGTAGCCTGTGCCGAGCTCGATGCTGATAACCATGCACGTCGTCAAGAGGACCAGCTGCCAAGTCCGTCAGCGATACTAAATCGGCCGTCGTCGGTCCGGGTCGAGGCGGAGTTGTGGGGATGGATGGGCATACCCAGGAGGCGACGAGCACGTAATCATCCCACCACAGCCCGTGTCGTCGGCTGCTCTTGTACCATATACGAAGCCCGAGAAATGCGGAAGCAGTCACGACCATCGTCCAGATGGCGCCGTTGACCTCCGCCGACGGGTCGACGAAATGGATGACCGTGTCTCTCGGGACGGCCGCGGTGCTTGTCACGTCATCGTCCAAAGTCATGATTACATGGGACGAGACGAAACTGTCAGGTTTTTCCTGACGGCCAGCGCGGACAGGTCAAATTGAAGGACAGCGTAACCTCATAAGACTTTTGAAATAACCTTCAGGGTTCTATGTGCCGCCGGAACTTAGGGGAAAAAGCAGGCAGGGCCAGCATCCCAGATCGTCAAATTTGACAAATGCACCCCACAACTTCGTATGGATCCTAGTCCGTGCGGTTCCCACAAAACTTGTCTCCTGCTTCACACCTGATGGGGTGACGAGGCTCGCCCCGTCTCGCCCCGTCGCCCGTGTGCCGGACGTTGTTTTTGCACGCGATCTCGGCTAGGGACGACACACGAGACAAGGCCTGGCTGGATAGCGTAGCCTGTCAGGAGGATTGCGTCTCGACCGTATCAAAGAGCTCTCCTCGAGACAATCGAAGAGGACTGGGGGAGCGAGGTCCGGCGGCCGGAAATGGCTGCCAATTTCGCACCCAGCGCAAGCCACTCGTGCGTGCTATTGCCATGCAAGAGCACGCTGCTTGCCCAGGATTCTCGCGCCCCGAGTCTGGCCCAGGAAGTGGCTGGGCGTTTTACATGGTCAGGTACAGATTACCACTCTATCGCGCACGAGCAGTCCCGCGCCGTCGGCTGGGGACAGCACGCCGCGCAGATCCAGGCCGTGACGCCCGGGCCCCTGGAGCAGAGCTCTCCACGCGAGCGACTGAGGCTCCACTTCTCATTTACCACGCCGTTTCATTAGCTCGGCGGTCCTGTGGGTCGAAGAAAGCTTGGCGGACCTCTACCACTGACCGAGCAGCTGTCTTGGTCGAACACGCCGTAGACTCGTGTTGAGGGTGGTACGACTCGTTTGGTGAAGGGGAGACGCGTGCCCTAATCTGGCAGTCATCCCAGTCACCTCAGACGCTTTCGTCTCAAGAAACATCCAGAAACCCTGTTGAGGATCTTTGGCGTGACGGTTCGTACAGACAGTCCTGAGCCCGAGCCGGTTGAGCTTCTCGTTCCGAGGTCCGAATGATCGCCAACATTGAAGCCCGTGCATACTATAGCAGTGTCCGTAAACCCGGGTCAGGCCAGCGTGACTGCGCAATAACAAGTTTGTTTCGAACAGCGCATGCAGATTGGTTTCAATGAGGTGGAGTGCGGTGGCTCGCGTTCCGAGCTGGAGCTGCGCATCACGGGGTCTCGATACGACCTCGTCTTCCTCAACGACTCACCACCCCAACCGCCCTCGAAATGAGAGCACATTCCAACTCAACT
The DNA here is from genome assembly GCA_001051155.2 of Chrysoporthe austroafricana. Taxonomy (NCBI): domain Eukaryota; kingdom Fungi; phylum Ascomycota; class Sordariomycetes; order Diaporthales; family Cryphonectriaceae; genus Chrysoporthe; species Chrysoporthe austroafricana. The sequence goes on from JYIP02000013.1 coordinate 463,098, forward strand.
TTTGGGATTTCCACGGCAGTCGGACGGGCAATCTGCGGAGGCGCATGTAGGTGTTAAAATAGCAGCGCTAGGAGGTTGGGACGATGTGGATCCTGTTTCGGTACAAGCTAATTCCCTCGTGGCTCGCTCAAACATGCAACCCCCTCACGCCCCTGTGGCGCCTCGGTACTTGCGCAAGCTGGAGATGATCATCCCAACCCGTGGGGCCTGAGGATGTTTTCAGCCGAACTCCTGCAAGTATGGGGTTCGTATGTTGGTAAGTTCAACGTCGTGCGCCGATCGCCGAGCTGAATGGCTGATAACGGCAGGCATGTGATGATATGGCTGCCGAGTACTACGATACGTGGATTTGGCACGTCAGCACTAGACAAGGGGAACATCTAATAGGATGCCTCCCGCAATAGTGCTCGCCTGGAAAGGAAAATGCGCCCAGCATCAAGCTGGCAGACAGCCTGCAACCCAATTTGGTAGCAACCTCTTGGCCGCTGAAACAAACAAGTCCCAGTTCGCTCGTCTGATGATAAATCGCCGAATGTCATTGGCTCAGTTTCATCACAATTACCTGAACTAAGCGGTGCTGCGCGACTAACTCTCATGAGCACATTTGTACGATAAGATCCACTTGCAGATATTCGAGATCGAGATCTTTTGAATGCCAAAAGCGTCGATTTTCCGAATAAGGTTTAGGAATCCAGACTCGAAGGCTTCAGCTGCCTTCGAGTCCGTTCACCTTCCCCGAAAGATACCTCGACGACATGACCACTGCACGCATCTCAGAAGTTCGAGAATTAATATCATTGCATCTTCGTGTCCTGTTTCTGATAGAGGGTAAGGAGTTCGTCACATCGCATGCAGACCACATATCGATCGAAACCTTGACTTAGATTGCCTGACAAATCTTTCTCCCAATGCAGAGGTCTCACATGGAACCCTCGTTTTGAAATGGTCTGATTTGACAATGTTCTCTCTCAAATCCTGCCCTGCCCTTCTCTTCCTGCCAGTCCTGAAATTGGTCTTGATCCTTATGCTGTGCAAATGTCTCACATCCAGGGAGATGACAACTCGTGTTTCAGACAAGTTCGGAAGCCGGCAATGCAAAAGAGTACTCAAGGCCAAGCGCCAGCATCAATTAATATACCCGTGTGTGTCATCTGACTCTAGCCTGCAGTGATAATGCGTCGGGATGCAGCGCGCGCTCGTCGTTTTGTTTCTACGCTGCAACAACCGGGATCATGTTTCCGTCTGGTGTGGTCTCTTTCCTCTCTAGCCCTGCACAGCCATTGACGGGGAGTGCTGGAGGGGACAGGCATGCCCTGAGAGTCGTCTTCCAATGAACCGTCTCCTCAATTACGCCACTCAAGCTGAGATCGCGCTACTGGGTAGAGATGCATGTGATAAAAAGAAAGCGCTCGATAGGTGTCACATTATTTGTCGACTGTTTTCCGAAGCATGGTTTAGGGACTCGAGAGGGGTGTTACCCCTGGAACACTACCTCTATTGCTTATACCAATCATTCAAGGGCTTTGTGAAGGTCCCGGGGAAGGGGTTTCGCCCATCATATACCGAAAACACCACGGGTTTATAGTGAACTATGCAAAGACATGCTTAAGTTTACAAAAGAAATATGTAGAGGTATAGTACCAAATCTCTTGCAGCATTGTCTGTCAGAAATTAAGTGCTGAATGAGTGCAGTGTTTCAGCTGGGTGTGTAATTTGCTCTTGCTGATTCCGCCAATCGTTGCTGAAATAATTCAGGTTCCGATGTTCCTTTCGTTCACTGTGTTATGCAAAGCGTAAGCTTAGGATAATAGACGTATGCGAATGGTCTTACAGAGTACCTCAGTAGCTAAAGGACCGAGAGCACCAGAGACGCGTCTAACAACGAAGTATGATCTGGTATGTATATGTCAAGTATTTACCGTTTCCTTCTGTGCCTTGATATCTCATTTATACCTCAGGTTTCTAGACCTGGACTCTGTCGCAACACTCACTTGTCACACAGCTGGTCTGTTTAGGAACGTAGTAGTTATATGCAATGGAGGCCTATACTTCATACAGCCGCTTTCATCATCTTAGGTCAGATGGCTCAATATGCTAGCAGTGAGATTTCTCCAAAAACATCCCTCTGGAGGCTCATGCCAAACTCTACAAGCCGAGCGAAACTCTGTACAGAAAGAGGCGTACTTGTAAGTCTCAAAGTCACGTGTGGCTCAAGTTACGGGAACATAGATAAGTTTGGGGAGGGGGGGGGTTCCTAAGAATTAGGAATAGAAAACCTAGACACTGTACAAGAGCGAACAGAATATAGTGAATGAGATATGTTTTTTTTTTTTTTTTTTTTTTTGTTTAACCTTCTTCCTGACTGCTCGTCAAGCTGTCTGCCGAACCCCTCTTTTCTGCCGATATCATTTCTTTTGCCAATTAGTTTCTGTAATCGCCCGGGGGAGCGGGGGGATGGCGCCTTGCGAGCCAGTATCAAACCGATGTTAGTGTCCGGAGCGTCTCCACATAAGATTATGTGCTACTTATTAGCCTCGCATCGCTCATATCAGGCCACGAGGGGCCCCGCCTGTCACATCCATCAACTTAAATCCAGGCACAGGCAGGCAGGCAGGCAGGCAGGCAGGCAGGCAGGCAGCTTGCTGACCACGGGTTTCCCCGAGCCGGAACCAACAACGCAACGATGGACCAGCGCGCCCAGCTCCCCGTCGCGCCGCCGCGCGCCAGCCCGACCACGAGCTACTGGCAGGACCCCCCCGACGAGATCGCCGACCTCCGCAGCACGGCGGACCTGCCGGGCCGGGCGGATGTCGTTATCATCGGGAGCGGCATCAGCGGTGCCGCCATCGCGTGGGGCCTGCTGCAGCGAGACGAGGCCGTCGCCGGCGGCGGCGTGCCTCCCCGCGTCGTGATGCTCGAGGCGCGGCAGGCCTGCTCTGGGGCCACGGGCCGCAATGGTAAGCATCGTGGTCATCATCACTACCATCATCATCATATCCCTGTGTCGCGAGCTTTAGGCTGACTGCCGCGCCAGGCGGCCACACCAAGGCGGCCTCGTACCGCTCGTTCCTCGAGAACGCGAGGAGGCTGGGCACGGAGGCGGCGGTGAAGATCGCGCGCCTCGAGCTCGCCAACATCAACGCCATGCACGCCTTCGCGAAGGAGCACGCGGTGCCGTGCGACTCGCACCCGTGCCCGACGGTCGACGTCATCTACGACGAGGCGCACTGGCGCGAGGCGCACCAGGCCGTGGAGGCGATGCGCGCGGCGCTCGGGCCGGACGACCCCGCGGCGGCGTACGCCTTCCACGACGCGGACGAGGTGCGGGCGCGGTTCTACTGCGCCGGCGCGGACCCGGCGCCCGTCGGCGCCGTCAGCTACGCCGCGGGGAGCATCTCGGCCTACAGGCTGGGCGTCGGCGTGCTCAAGGCCGCCCTGCAGAGGGGCCTGAACCTGCAGACCAACACGCCGGCGACTGGTCTCGCCAAGGCGCCAGAGGGCGGCGGTGAGGGGGGGTGGGTGGTGCAGACGCCGCGCGGGCGCATCCTGGCGGACAAGGTTGTGCTCGCCACGAACGGCTACACCGCGCACCTGTGGGAGGCGTTCCAGGGGGTCATCGTGCCCCTCCGCGGGCAGGTCACCGCGCAGCGGCCGGGGAGCAACATGCCCGCAGGGGGCTTGCCGGGGACGTACTCGTTCATCTACGAGGAGGGGTACGAGTACATGATCCCGCGGCCGGTGGGGTCGAGGCACGCAGGCGACATCGTGATCGGCGGGGGCCTGACGAAGGCGGCGGAGGGGGGGCTGCGCGAGTTCGGGACGACGGACGACGGGGTGCTGGACGGCGGCGTCAGCAGGTACCTCCACGACACGACGGCGCGGCGGTTTGGCGGGAACTGGGGCCGGGACGACCCCGCGGGCAGGATCAGGAGGGAGTGGACGGGCATCATGGGGTACTCGGCGGACGGGTACCCGTTCGTGGGCGAGGTGCCCGGGCAGAGGGGCCTGTGGGCCAGCTGCAGCTTCCAAGGGCACGGGATGGTGCTGTGCTGGATGTGCGCGAGGGCGCTGGTCGGGATGATGCGCGGCGAGGAGGCCGGGCTGGACGGGTGGTTCCCGGCTGCGTTCAGGATCACGGCGGCGAGGATGAGGACCAGGTTCACAGGCCTGGCGCATCATACTGCTACCTCTGCGGACGCCGACGGCCGCCAGAAGGACCCGTGATGCCGTGGGCCGCGGCACCAGTAGTCAGTCAAGGTTTCAGTTCTTCGATTCGTGTACCCCCGTTGCAGTGAGACGTCTCTGCATACCGATTGCATAGTCAGGCGGACAGGCGGACAGACGGATAGGCCGCCGGAGGGCTTCGCCCGGCTCCAGCCTCCCCTCGCCCAGTATAGTACTTACTGTATCTACCACAGTATCTGCGTGCGGCCGGGAAGGAATCAAGGTTGCATCGAGGCCTGCAGGGTAGCCAAATCCTTCCCGAGCTTATCTGCCACCTACGCAACGCCCCCCTCCCGCCGGTGCCGTGCCCCTCTGCTGCTGCTGCTATGGCATGGCATGGGCATGTACCACGGCGGCGCGAGCCGGGCTCTGATATGCAGGAGACGGGGACGGGGACCAGGCGGGTGCGTCGGCGAGCCCACGTAGCCCAGCCAGCCAGCCAGCCAGCCAGCCAGCCAGTCAGCCAGTCAGCCAGCTGCCCGCCGCCGGACGCCTGTCTCGCTGTCGGCGTCGCCCACCTGCGTAGCCGAGGCCGGTAGCGCGTGCGGTTAATGCGGGCGCGGGGACATCGCGCCGGAGGAGAAGCAACGTCTCCTCCCTTTGAAAGGGGGCAAAATGAGGGAGGAGGGGCGCACGCCAGGCCGTGCGCTCTCTGCCACGTCTGCCTCCCTCTCCCGCGCCGGGCAGGCCCTGCGCTGCATGCGCTTATCCGTCCGCAGTCAGTCCAGGCGAGCCGTCCGCCGCCGTCGTCGTGGTCGTGGGCGTGGTCGTGCTACGCGGGGCTGCTGACCACCACACCCAACCCTGACAGCGCCCCTCCCCTCCCCTCCCCCCTCTCAAAGACGTTACAGGACGTGCAGGGCGAAGCGGCCGCGTGACGGGCGGGCCGGGGCAACGTCTGGTCTGAGTCTGGGCCTGTTCAGCTGGGCTGGGGTTCGGTTTGGGTTTTGGGTTCAGACCACTGAGCAAGTGCCGAATGGGGGCCGGACAGGAAAGGCAGATCCGAACGCCTGGCTGCATATTACCGAGTGCGAGGGGGCCTCTCAGCTGTCGTCTCCTACTGGGCAGAGGCCGTCGAGGATCCACAGCGTGCTTGCGCGGCGGGCAGCTGGATGGAGAGAGATGCTCAGCAGATCGCGGGCGATTCGTGTCTGCACTGCACCGCCGGACCCCTCCTTCTTCCTCTCCTCCTCCTCGCCCAGGTACTCAGTCAGTAGCGATACGACGGACTGCGCTGTCTTGTCTCATCCCGATGGACCGGGTGCCGCGTGCCATCGCTGTGGGACCCAACCCACAGTGCCACTGGGAACCAACTTGGCATGCACGCGCTGGGTTGCTTCGGAGCCGAGATGCCTCTCGACCGGTGCGCGAGATCCGTCCTCAGGCGGAGAGGGACGGCCTCGCACAAGATTGGCTGGCGGACTGGCTGGCGGCAGACGACGTCTGGAGAGACAGCCTAGGAGGGCACCTCGCCAGCCACCGCCCTCGCGTGTCTGACAGCTCACTGCTGCTACTGCTGCTGCTGCTGCTGCTGCTGCTACTGATGCTGCTGGTCGGCAGGACCGGGTGTGACGCAGCGCCGCCCTGCTGTCGCACCCCAAGACGCTACTACTTACGACATGCAGCACAATAGTTAGTTAGTACAGCATCATCTTGGCCCTGGGAGCCGGGGCGGGGCGTGAAGGTGTGTCCAGCCGCGAAACCCACCCTGCCACCCTGCTGGGGAGGCCCCCTGCAGCGAGCCCTGGTCGCCCACGCTGCAACCGCCTCGCCGGGACCAGTGGGAGCAGGGCCCCCCCCCCCTCGTTGTCGTCGTCGTCCTCTGCCGCGCCAGACAGTGGGGTCGGCCCTTTACTCTTTATAATAAGGCTAACATTCTAGACGAGGGGAGCCCTGCACGCACGCACACACGCCTGGGTACAGTACAGTGGCAGTCAGCCAGCCCATAGGGCACCATCTCTCAGAGTCACCCAGGCACTGGGTACTCACGTACTGTACTATAGTATGTGGATGTGGACCTGATGATCTTCACGACGACGGGGTCCTGCATGGCCTCCCCGAGGCATCTGGTGCACCCCTGGTCCTGGAGGCGATTCCCAGCGCTGGCGGAAATCACAGCTCTTCACCTCCGGAAGGCCAGCGTTCCGGATCACACGAACAGCAGCAGCAGCAGCAGCAGCAGCAGCAGCAGCAGCAGCAGCAGCAGCCCCCTCGCGACCCCTCACCCACTGCCCCCCCCTCTCCTCTCTGCGGTAGCGACAAGGTGCACGAGGACGAAGGACATAGAACCCCACCTCTGGCAGGGCCTGCTGAGCAACCTCCGGACCTGCAGGGCGCTCGCTGCTGGGCAAAAACCTACCTTGTGCGTCTCGCCTGCGCGATATGAGCGCTCATTTTCCTATCGAACCTGCAACACAACAACCACAACACCACACACCACAGAACGCACGCACGCATGGGGGCCCGGGCGGCGTGCTCCGTCTCCTGCAGGCCGCCTTGTACGCATACGCACTATAGTGGCTCTGGTACTAGCATCCGCCTGGTGGGTAGTCAGTAGTGTAGGGGGGAGGTGTCCTGGGTGCCCTGCGAGCAAGGCGACGAGGGCCGCGGCAGATCTTAACCCCTGCTCCTCCATCCCTGCCCGCTCCCGTCCTCCTGGGATCGCATCTTTAAGCTGGCCGTCGCTGCGCTCGATGCCGCCGCCCCCCGTCTCCGTATCCTCCCCTCGATGACTGCCCGTGCTTCGTCGTCCTCCAGCAGTCCCTGGGTCCTCCTCCTTCTCCTCCCTCCTCACCAGACCGCCTGTTCCGCGCTGCTCGACAGCGGACCGAGGAGTAATCCCGCATAAGATCCCCCCCCTCCCCCCGCCCTGGGGCACAAGGCTGCTGGGCAGTAGGAGGTTGCTACGGTCTGGACTCGACCATGCAGCTCATGGAGGACTACTGGCCACAGCAGCTGGGCGGGCACTCATAGCAGCAGCAGCAGCAGCAGCAGCAGCAGCAGCAACGCACGCGGACAAATCCCACCTGTGCACACACACCCTCTCTTCACCCGCCCGCCGCCGTCATGAGCGGACCGGCCCCGGAGCCGTCAGCCCAGGGCGGGCCGCCCTCCTCGTCGTCCTCCTCCTCCGCCGCCCCCACCGCGTCCACCGCGCTGACCCTGCCGCCCATCGCCGCCTTCTACAACTTCGTCTCCGCCGACACCGCCAGCGCCCCCGAGCACCCCTACCACTACCACCAGCACCAGCACCAGCACCGCCCCAACGTGCCCGCGGACCAGGCCTCCTTCAGCACGTGGGTGCCCCCCGCCGGCGCCACGGCGGGCCCAGCCGAGGCAGGCGGCGGCGGCGGCGGCGGCGGCGACGATGACGAGGACGACGCCTACGTCGGGTCCGACGACGACGACACCAACTTCGTGTACGAGTACGGCCGCCGGTACCACGCCAACGCCCCCAGCCGGGTGCTGTACCCCCTGCCCAACGACGAGTCTGAGCAGGAGCGCGACGACATGAAGCACAAGCTCGCCCTGTGGATGATGCACGAGAAGCTGTTCTACGCCCCCGTCGAGGACGTCCTGAAGCGGGGCGGCGCCGTCTTCGACCTGGGTGAGTCTGTCTGCACTTCCCCTCTGCACTGTGTGTGTGTGTGTGTGTGTGTGTGTGTGGGTTCGCCAGCTGGAGGGGGAAGGGGGTGGAGGCGCCCGGCGACGCAGCAGCGGCGACGCAGCAGCAGCAACGCCGGGCATTGGTCCCCCCTGGGATGGCCTCAGTCGGCGGTCGGCCGCGGCGGGGTGGTCGCACGCAGGAGCTGAGGGCCCGGGCCCCTCTGCCTCCGTGGCTTGCTCCGTGGCCGCAGCCTATGCCTCACCCTCAGACATCCTCGCACAAACCCCGTCAGCGCAGTGACACAGAGACCCAGACTGACAATTGTGCGACGACAGGCACCGGGACCGGGGAGTGGGCCATGGAGAGTAAGTGTGGCGTTCTGTCTCGTTTCCGCCCGACAACTGTCGTGTCCGTCTCGGGTTGATGAGTCTCTCCCTCTCTCTCTTTTCCTCCTGCACCCCGCCCACCACGCCGGGCGACTGCAGTGTGCGTCGTCCTGCAGGCGTTTCTGTTGGGGGACCGGAGGGCTGCAGGCGTTTGGGCTACGTGTAGTTCGTGTCGGTCACACGGCGGGCACAGGCATGAACGGCGCTTCTCGATGGTCTGAAGTAGCTGTCCGTCCGGGCGCAGAGGCCGTGCTGCCCCTTGAACCCTGGAAGCACCGGCCTTGATGCGCAGCTCGCAGGATGAGGGTCCTGTGACGGGTCCACATGTGCTTGATCGAGAACGAGACCAGACAACAGGGAGGATCAGAGCACTGGCAGCAGCGGATCGGCTAACAGTGCTGGCAGTGGCCCAACGGTACACCGAGTCCCAAATCTACGGCTGCGACATCTCGCCGATCCAGCCGGCCTACGTCTGGGACAATGTCTTCTTCGCGACCGCTGACTTCGAGGAGGACTGGGTCGACTACGAAGAGAACTCCTTCGACTACATACACATGCGCTACACGGCCTTCTCCATCAAGGACCCGGTCGCCTTGATCCAGCGGGCCATGAAGTGAGTTCCTCCTGCACTGCTGAAATAACGTTAGCCCTTCTCCCTTACGAGCTGTGTTTCCTCATCACGCCGACCCCTAAACCCCCTCCCCTCTTGGCCTAAGAGTTTCGCTTGAGCCCGAGACATTCCTACTGACACCCCCGCGACCCTTCCAGGTACCTCAAACCAGGCGGCTACCTCGAGTTCCAGGAGATGACCTACTGGCCGCAGGCGGACGACAGCACCCTGACGCCGACGACCCCCTACGCCTTCCGCGACTTCTGCTACTACATGCAGCTGGGCCTGGCGAACCTGGGGCTGGACCTGCACACGATCCGGCGGCTGCCGGACCTGCTGCGCGCCGAGGGCGGCTTCGACGACGTCACCGAGGTCCGCCACAAGCTGCCCATCGGCCGCTGGGCGCGCGACCGCCGCCAGCGCGAGAAGGGCATCTGGTTCCTGCGCATGATCCTCCTCGAGGGGCTCGGCGCCATCTGCCGCCGCCCCTTGTGCCGCGGCCTCGGCTGGAAGGACGTCCAGGTCGAGATGTTCCTCGTCGACGTCCGCCGCAGCCTCAACGACGCCGGCGTCCACGCCTACTTCCCCTTCACCGTCGTCTACGGCCGGAAACCCCTCGGCGAGGGCCAGGAGGCGGCGGCGGCGTCGTCGTCGGCAGAGGCGGGCCCGTCGGCACCGGAGAGGACTTAAGAGGCGACGACGACGACATCGTCGTCTTCCTTTTCTCCTTTTTGTTGTTTTCTTATATTTTTGTTTCCCTCTCCTCTTACCCGGTCGGTGTTCTGGCCCCTGGCTTTTGATTCTGATGTTCAGACGACGTGTCGAGAGATACCCAGGGGGGTCGTTCTATGGGGGAACAGGTTCACGGAGTAGTCGTTATGATGTTCTGGCATGCGGGGCTATCCTCTTGCCATGTGGGCGGATCTCATTTCCGACAGTACAGTCGTGACGATTAACGATGGGGACGAGCTACGAGGCAATAAATACACATAAACAGAGACAGACATATACAGACGCTATTCCTCGCTTCCATGAGTTCTTGCAATTTCCCTCCGCGCTCCCGAAGATCGTACCTGGCACCCCACGTACAATCACGTCCTGCAGACCTCTCATACCTACTTCAGCAGGTGCCCGTCCGCCTTGGCCCCTTCGGGCCGCTTCCAGTGGGCCTTGACGCCGCCCCAGCTGTGCTGGCTGTACTCGCCCTGGACCTTGGCGCACTTCTTCAGCCCCCACTCGGTGACGCCGACCATCAGGCAGCTCTCGAACATGAACGCGCAGCTGCCGGTGCCGACTTTGACGGGCCGCAGCTCCGCCTCGCGGGCGCCCTCGTAGCTGTCCGCGTCCGGGCCGTGCCCGCTCATGACGTTGTGCAGGCTCGCGCCGCCCGGCACGAACCCGCCGGCGCCGCCCTTCTTGGCGTCGTAGCCGCCGCAGATCAGGCCCATGAACTCGGACATGGTGTTGCGGTGGTACCACGGCGGGCGGAACGTGTCCTCGCCGACGAGCCAGCGCGGCGGGAAGATGACGAAGTCCGCGACGGCCGTCCCCGGGTGGTCCGACAGGCCCGACAGCACCGTGAAGATGGACGGGTCCGGGTGGTCGAAGCTGATGGACCCGATGGTGTTGAACCTGCCCAGGTCGTACTTGTACGGGTAGTAGTTGCCGTGCCACGCCACGACGTCGAAGGGGGTGTGCCGCTGGCGCGTCGCGTACAGGCTGTTGGCGAACTTGACGGTGATGACGTACTCATTCGGCCCGTCTGAGGCCACAGGCCCGAAGTCCTCATCGAAACTCGCCACAGGGGCCTGGAAGTCGCGGGCGTTGGCGAGGCCGTTGGAGCCGATGGGGCCGAGCTCGGGGAGGACAAAGTGGCCCTGGTACAGCTCGAGGGCGTAGCCGCGGGCGGGCGCGCCCCCGGGGAGGGAGACGGCGAACTTGACGCCGCGCGGGATGACGGCGATCTCCATGGGGCGGACGAGGAGCCAGCCCAGCTCGGTGCGGATGTCCAGGGCGCCCTCCTGCGGGACGAGCAGGAGGTCGCCGTCGGCCGAGTAGAAGGCGTGGCGGGGGTCCATGGACCGGCCCGCGGCGAAGATGTAGATGCCCAGCCCGCTCTTGACGGTCGGGTCGCCGGCGCCGGCGACGAGGTGCAGGCCCGAGACGAAGTCGGTGTCGCCGGCACCGTGGTCAAAGGGGTTCCAGCGCAGCTGGTTCGGGATGTAGTGCAGCCTGGTGGCCGCGGACTCCTTGAAATCGACAGCCCGGCCCGGCTCGGTGTGGCCGTTGAGGGGCTGCTCGGTGGCGGGGGCGAAGGGCGGGTGCGCGCAGGAGGGGAGGATGCGGTAGAGCCATGTCTGCCTGTTCTCGTGGCGCGGCGCGGTGAAGGCGGTCCCGGAGAGCTTCTCGGCGTAGAGCCCGTGGGGCGGCTTCTGAGGCGAATTATGGCCTACGGGGAGGGCGTCTGGTACCGCCTCGGTCCTGTGAGGTTGGATGAGGGTCAGCTCAGCTGGTCCTGTCTATCCATCCCATGGACTCCCGTGAGAGGGGAGGAGGATGGAAGGGGGTAAGGGTTGAATATGTACTCAAAGTAGGAGCCGAAGCCATTCTGGTAACGATACTTCTCCTTCAGGTCGAATTGTGTCACGGGCATCTTGTCTGCTCGCTCCAAGGACTGCGGTGATATCTTGCTCCTCTCGTACTGAAGCAGAAGAAGACGACGACGATGACGACGACGGTGATGGTAATGATGACGATGGGGTGGATGGTTTCAAAGCCGACAGCACAAGAACCGGTCAGTCATTGCCGGAGGGAGAGTTGAGATATGGCGCCTTCATGGAAGGAGAGGCCATGGTATACTCCAGGCTCGATGCAGCTCGCCCTCGCCCTTCGGCTTCTCGCGCGTGGTCCTGGTCAGTGACGTTGAAAAGCAGCGGTCCAGATCACCATCTCCCGAAGTGCCGAAGCCCTCGTCCAGTTCCGCGGCGGCTAACATCGGGGAATGCGGGGTTGACGGAGGCGGGCAGGGATCCACCGTCGAGATCGCGGGGTCGACCCAAGCCGCCCCACAGTTGGTGGTTCTCCTGCTACATACTATGTACAATAGTACCGCTGTACCGTAGTAGAGGGGGGAGGGGGCCAAGATGTGGTGGTGACTGGCTTCATGAGTTACTTACCTGTATTGTATATTTGCACACCGGAGTACTCGTCGGCCTGGTCCTGGCTGGCGTACCGGTTGCACATCTCTCGTGTCTCGTGATCTGTGTGGTCTGCTCGATTGGGGCCGACCAGCTGTGAGCTAGCCCAGGTGCTTGGCGGGGAGGAGAGCAGATCTGGATCTGTCTGCTTGAGAGGTGCGGTATGAGCCAGAACCACAATTATATATATATATATATATATATATTCTCATGAGCTCAACCAATGCCTCTCTGAACTCTCCCTCGCGTGCCGCTGTGTTTTGTAGGTCTGGCTGGTCTTTGTGCTGTATTTATGCTCCGAACGCCGTGAAACGGGCGACAACAGAGCCATTTTGGGAGAAATGGCACGCTGTCTCGAGGTTATGATCTCTGCACTCTCGCGATGGGCACCTGAAGACGCGGATGAAGTGGTCTCTTTTCTTTATAGCGCCGGCTAGGGGTCGTGGGAGACACACGACGCTGCTAGATGGGCAACACCAATGACAGATTGATGCTCTAATGGGAGAGCGGAGGGCATGCAAACCGGGTCAAGACTCAGGTCCAGCCCGGGATGAGAAGCGGATCATAGGTCCGGGAACAGCGGAGAGGAGACAGGATCCGTGGCGGACAGCTCGAGTCACCTCGGTCGAGACCAATATCGTCTGGGGAAGCACTGATCCATTTTCTAAACACTACCGCAGCCACTTTGCGAGGGCCAACGGCTGGATAGTCATAAGGACGAGCCACAGGGATGATGTTTCGGGATCTGCACCCATGTTCATGTGCATGCCCAACAGCGATGCGCATCGACGTGTCACGATAATGAAACTAGAGGACTGCTCCGCAGGCCCTCCGGACTTGACAGTACGGGGCCCGCCACCTGCGGTCCGCCTGCACACGGGGATGCTTTACTCCTCGCCCTTGTTCTTCTTCTTCTTCTTGCCGCCGGAGGACTCGACCGCGGGAGTTGACGTCAGGTGTACTACCAGCCTGGTCTTGGACTCCTCTGGGTCATACTCGAATCCCTTGAGGTAGGCCTCAGGGAGCTCGTCATCTTGCTGTGGAGGGGAAAGCGGTCAGCAAGGCCGGGTAGAATAGACAAATGGGCTGAGGGGGACGGGAGCTCCTGAAGGGAGGAGGGGAGCGTGTCAAAACGACGTGGTGACTACACGTGCCTTCTTCTTGTAGGGCTTGTGGATGGCATCCATGGCATCCTTGATGGTGACACCCTTGAGGTTCCGTGCCGTAACCTCGAGGCCCAGCGGGAAGTGCAGGTCGATCTTCTTGATTGGCGGCTCGGTGAGGTGGAGCTTGAGGATGTCCTTGTCCTCGATGCTGCTGGGTGACGTGTTGATCTTCCTGCGGAGGCGCGAGAGGGCCAGGTCAGCCAGCCGCCGCCGGCAATTGGCACGAGGTGCCCGACTTACCATCCGGTCTTCTGGGTCTCCTTGGCGATCTGGATGGTCTTTCCCTCCTCCACTGCCGGTGCTGTCAGCCGGGCCCGCCCGAGGTGATGAGGTGGTCCCCATGAGGGGAGGGGGAGGACATACCGAGGTCCTCGAGCTTGAACACGCCAGCTGCGGCCACGGTGCTCTGCCTAGGCTTCTTGGCCGCCTTAGTGTCCTTGACGTCGACGCCCTCGACGGCGGAGTCAACCTTGGCGAGTGGTTCTGTCATGGTGACCGAAGGGATGTGCTGCGGTGCTGGGGATGGTGGGTGGCGCGTGGTTATGGTGCTGCAGTAAAGCTGGGGGGGGATCAGTCGATGCTCGAGACCAGCTGGTCGTCTCGCGGTGGTGAGGGAGGTGTCTTGATTGAAGGTCGAGATGCTGACGCGTGATCTGAGCCGGGGAGGAACAGAGTGGCAGCAACGGAACAGAACAGAACAGAAGAGGGGAAGACGAGCCGTTCAAGTACAAAAGGAGGGGAAGGCGGGAAGGTCATAGGTCATGCCTTTGACCTCTGCATCCCGCACTGGCATTGGCCCGTCCGTCCCTTGGTGGGCAGGGCAGGGCCAGCAGAGGAGCCCTGCCCTGCCCTGGTCTCATGTCATCAGGCGAGGGGGTGAGGGAGCTGGGGAGCTCCCCTGGCAGCCTAGCAGCAGCAGCAGCAGCAGCAGCAGCACTCAGTAGTCCGTACTGAGTAGCAGCCGCAGTAGCCCCGCAGAGCCCCCCCTCCAACAAGGATGGCGTGAGCCTGTCTCTCCCTGGCCTTCCGCGCTCTCCCTTTGTCGTGCTTCCCTCCAGTGGGCGGGTTCCTGCTGCATCCGCCGTAGACTGGTGCTGATCAAGCGGGGTAACCTGACACGCATACCTACCACCATCCAATGGCCGTCGACGCTTCCCACCGGCGCTGGGACGGCGGGCTGGCGGGCTGGCTGGCAGCTGCACAAGGTGACAAGCAGTGACAAGCAAGACCGCTGCAGATGGGAGCGCTGCCCGGTGCTGCCAGGAGGCTCCCCTCGATATGAGCACATCAGCCCATCGCGTGACCACAAGCCCACAGCCCACAGCCCATGGAGCAACGGACGATCAGGTCAGCCAGCCCGGCCCCACCTGGGTGAGCCCCCCCCTCCCCTTTGGAGCAGGTATGCTTCCCGAAGAGAACTAGCGCACAGCGTGTCTGCCCTTTTATCGTGAGGAAACCTGGGGAAAATCCGGGGAAGCGCCACCAGGGGAGAGACGCCCCACCCACCACCCTCTGGCCTCACGCGAGCCACGGCTTGATTGGCCGCGGGCCTGCTGGACGGGCAGGGCGCTCACAGCCAGCTGGGACGCCAGCTCTGGCCTGCATAAACCTTCGCTCGCCATCCCGTCCTCACGCTCGTGTCTCTCGTCGTCTGTCTCGACGGCGGCGCTGCTGGAACGCGCTGCTTCGGGGGCGGGCGCGGGAATGAATGCCAGACGTCGCGGCTCAGTAGTCTCATCCGCTGCTCCACTTTCGCTGCGCCCTCTCTGGCCTGATGCGTCACACCACCTCGACGCCCTGAGGTAGGAACCCTCCGCGTGCTGGGCCTCCGCGGGCGCTGTAGGCCGCTGCCGCCGTGGCGGCACCGGGAGAGCACTTGGGCCACTAGACGTCACGACACGACACGACGGGGGCGTCACGAGGCTATTATTGCATGGCGCGATATTCACCGGCCTTTCCGGCGGGTCCACTTCCGCTTAGGAGGGCGCGCTTGGCCGTAGATTTATTAGCACTGTTGCCTGACCCTGGCGATGCGGCCCTGGACCTGACTGATTGCAGGACAGCATCACCTGGTCGGCTAGCTACGCAGCACTCTACTCCGTACAAAGTCTGGCGCAACCTCGCCCTCTCCCTCGCCAGATCACATCCGTCCATCTGTCCCTCAGAGGGCCTGCCACTCCGCCTTGTGCGCCTCGACATAATCCTCGAATTTGAGCGGCTCCTTGCCGGAATACTTCTTGATGTTGGCAACGCCGTTTGTGTACGTGGCCTCCGGGTAGAGATGGTTGCGGTCGGCCGCCCGCTTCTCGGAGTTGATCAGGTACGCGGCGACCTGAGGCGGGAGGTGGTTCGCGACGGCCCTCTCGAGGTACTTGTCCTCGCTGATGGGGGTCGAGTCGATGTCGCTGCGGCCCGTGACCCTCTTGATGATCTCCCAGCTCTCCGCCTTGGTTCTCAGCTCCGGCCCGCACAGGTGGATGACCTCCTTGCCGTCCGAGGGCCTCTCCACGAGCACGGCGCCCCCCACCGCGCCGATGTCCTCCGGGGTGATGTTGTCGCCCCACGTCTCGTCGCGGAGATGCGTCGCCTTGGGCGGCTTCGCGGACCGGTCGAGGAAGTTCTTGAGGTGGTTGCTGGCGAACTGGGCCGGCCGCAGCGCCGTGAAGTAGGGGATCCCCACCTCCTCCGCCGCGACCTCGACCTGCGCGTGCAGGTACGGGATGAACTCCGTTCTAGGGATCGCGTGGATGTCGTCGCCCGGCTTGAGCGAGTAGCTCGATAGGAAGACGACGCTCTCGACGCCGGCGTCGCGCATCGCCTGCAGCGATCCGCGCAGGAAGTCCGAGGACCCATGCACCGCGTAGATGTAGACGGCCTTGGCTCCGGACGCCCTGACCGCCTTGGCCACGGACTCCGGGTCCGTGAGGTCGGCCTGGACGCGGGCGAAGCTGCCGGACTTCTCGACGTCCGCGGGGATCTCGTGGATGGGCTTGGACGGGTCGCGCATCGCCAGCCACACCTTGGCCCCGCGCCTGCTGGCCTCGAGGGCGACCTGAGCGCCGACGCCGCCGGTCGGGCCGAAGACGATCACGTCGTTGTACTTGCGGGAAGACATTGTTCTTTTGTCGCTTGTCTGCTGGGACCGGACTCGTTCTTGCTGATGATGCTGTCGGGATGGGAGATGCTGACCCAGGCTACACAGATGTGACCGTCCAGCCTCCAGGGCATTACCGGCCTATTTAACTGTGCGACGGTCTTCGGTGCCCTCATAACACCTATCTCCCTCGCGCTAGGTGTGTGCAGCTGTACCACGCGCAGATATTTCGGTTGCAGGTCCCCCCACTTGGACTAATAAGCCCTTAACTCCAGCGGTCATCTCCTAAACGCCGGCGCAGGGGACGACCTCTCCAACCAATCCTTTGCTCAGACAACTCACCACGCAAGCAGTTGTCCGACAGGTGCCGGGTGCGTCCGCATCCGGAGCCGAGCCTTCACGCCTCGCCGCCGAGAAGCTAGCACGGCACGGGAGGGATTGTCATGTTCGGCGAGGGTGATCGTCCTAGGCCGGCCCCGACATAGATGCGAAAGGCTCGGCTTGCGCATCTTGCTTCCTCGGCCACGACGCCTTCCCACCATGGACAACACAACAAGCGCACTTTGGCGCTGTGGACAGCTGGCACACCGAAGCGATGCTATCGGTCCCGGGCTGGTTATGAGGATGCGTCTCATTAGCTTCTAGCCCTCCTGGATCGCTTGCATTAGCTCTTAATGCCCCTTCGCTTGCATCGTTCTTATGCAGGAGTAACGTAATTGGCTTCACGACCGAAGAACTGAGGTACGGGAGCTTGGCGGCAAGGCTGCTGAGGCCCTGTTCTGGCAGAGTGTGAAAATGGCGCCGACGAATACTGCTGAGTGGGGCAAATGTCAAGAAGGTTCCTTGCAGGTTCTTGGGAGTCATCATTTCAATTCATTATTCATTTGGAGGGTTCAACTAGCTGCAATGCACGGTGGTCCCCTCTGACCGGCAGACAGTCAACCAGCGCTGCCCGGCGCAGGCTCAGGATCAGGATCAGGATCTTGTTTCACCCCGACACGCGCACCGCCTAGAGATCCCTTCTGGGACAGAGTTCTTGTCACCTGTGACCCATCGTCTCTCGACATCCTCAGCCCCCTCTGGCTCGTCCAGTCCTCCGCCCACCCGTGATCCTTCCACTCCCCTTCGTCCCCGTCCTCCGCCGCGTCCGCCGTCGGCCGCCTCTGCCTCTCCATCCTGATCCCGTGCCCGCCGTCCCCCGACCGGTCCGCGGTGGAGAGACGGAACACGCGGCCCGAGACCGTCTCCAGCATGATCCGGAGCGCGGGCAGGCACGAGCAGAGGACGCCGGCGGCCAGCTCGACGGTGGTCCAATAGACGACGGGGACGTAGTCCCACGTGGGTTCGCTCAGGTTGCCGACGACGCGCAGCGTCTTGAGCCGCACGATGGTAGCGACCAGCCCGAGCCCGCCGACGGCGAACATGAGGGCGATGAGGACCTTCTTGCGGCGCGACATGTTGAGGCGCCACAGCATGCACACGGGCAGCACGATGAGGGCGAGGTCCTGCGCGACGGCGAGCCCCGAGTTGGCGTACGCCAGCGCCGAGACGTCGAGGCACCGCCCGCGGGGCCGCAGGTCGCGGTCCCAGAAGTACGCCGCGGGCCGGCACGAGAAGACGGTCGCGAGGGCGATAGCCGTGCTGGGCAGGAGGATGAAGAGCAGCGCGGCGTGGCAGGCCAGCTGGAACGGCCGGTGCGGGTCGAAGATGCGCAAGTACATGGTGACGATGGACGTCTTGGTCAGGGCGAGCGCGACGACGTAGATGACCTCGGAGACGTAGACTAGCGCAGCAGGCATGTCAGCGGCGGCATTTATGAATAGATCATCGCGAGCCTTACATAATCTAAGAATCTGCATGAGGGCGCCGTCCTCGAGATCCCACAGATGGCTGCCGAAGCCCAGCTGGGCCACTGAGGAATTACATATCAGTAAACGGATCCCCCGGCTATAGTCGCACAACACCACGCGGGCGACAGAAGAGAGCAGCCACTCACTGTGCAGCGCACAGGCGAACGGCACGATGGCCAACAGGATCGACAAGATTATGATATAGTCCTCAATCCAAAACGTCCTCGAGATCGACTTGGAGACGACCCTCAGGAGGACGAAGGCAGCCGAAATAGACCAGAGCACCGACATGATGATCACGACCGCCCCCGACCGGGACGCGTGCGACAAGTGGCATTCCGCCGCCGAGAACCGCGACACATCTGTTGCACCCTGGTCAGCTCTCGATCTCGTGTATCCGCGATGCGACGGCAGCCCGGGAGCCGGGGACGGTGACTCGGGGGTGTGTGTGGGGGGGGCGTGGGGGTTCCGGATTCGTGGGCTCGACATGCAGGGGCAGAGGGTGGATTGAAGAATTGAAAAACGAAAAAAGCAGGGCTTTTGGAATGGACGAACCGAGAGCGTCCTGCATGGTGCAGTTCGCCAGCAGGCAATCCGTCACGACATCCGCCAGCGACGTGCTCTCACACTGACACGCGGTATCCGTCGCGCTGCAGTCCGACCGGTCGACGCCCCTGAGGAGGCAGGTGAGCTGGAAGCGGGAGCGGGTCAGTTCTCCGTATGACGGCTTCTGTGGGGTACGGGACCGGAGTGCAGGGGGCAAAAGGGAACGGGAAAAGGAAAAAAGAAAAAAAGATTAGAGACGGACTCCACATGTTGAGAGGTTCCCCAGCGAGGCCTGGGCCGCCGCGGGTAGGGACCCGAGAGCGAGGAGGGCTAGCAAGATTGAAGTGATAGCGGTGGGTCTGGCTCGGAGATTTGGAGGCGGGCTGAAGCGTATCGCCATGGTCCCTGGCAATGCTGGGACGTCGGAGAGGAAGCCGTCGAAGGCGTGGACCCCATAGGACCTCCAGCTGTTCGTATGAAGTCCTATGCGATGGTGGCCGGAGACCGAATGATTCCAGCAAAAGAGAGTTGAGCGCAAGAAGAACGCTGCAGCCGCCAACACCCCTGCGTCGATGGAAGGGTGTAGCGATCGTCGGTTTGGGGACAGTACCGGCTAATGGGATCGACGGGAGCGGAGGTATATAGATCGCACATATGCTTGTGACTCGTCGTAGGATCTCGCCCTATTGTCGTGGCTGTCACCCTCCGGATGTCGACCAGCAGACTCGAGCGTGCTGCACAAGCTTCGTGAGACTCAGGGCCTAGCCCGCGTTGCTTTGCCGTCCGGGATTCTGGTTCCGGCGCGATGGGATACGCAACCTCCTGGCCAGCAGCCGCCCAGAAAGGTCGACACAACGATTCCGACTGTTTGGTGGAGGGGGAGCGGATATCCCAGAGGAGGCCGATAGGAAATCGGAGACAGGAGTCGGAAGACAAGACTACTAGGACCTACTCGGTATATGAGTTTGGACGGCACAGTTGAGCAGATACTGGTGTGGCCTCCCCTTGTCGGGTGTGGAGAAAGATCTCGAGGACGACAGGGCTTCATTTTGATGCATTTATCACGACTATGCCGCTTGCAGCACAACCATGCGGCGGTTGCCGAGAATCCTTGCTAGGCACCGTGGAGGAGGGAGGGCGGCCCACGCGTTTGCTCCTCAGAACATGATCGAGCACGGATCGTGTGATCTGCAGACCCGAGAATTATAGTCTCGGCATCGAGATGTTGGGCCGCAGGGCTAAGCTCGATATTGGTAGGACACCCGGGCCTACGGTTTGGCCATAGGTACAGACTAGTATAGCAGCTCGGCGACGCTGGGCTCCTGGGTCCGGCATTTTTTTCTCGGCTTGCTGCCGTCATCCTGGAGACTGTTCTTACACGACAGATCTCAACAGGTTTACATCTAGTTCCGAGATTGTTCGGACTGTACAGCCCTGACAGAAGGGGTGAAAGGGAGGTTATCATCTCAAGTCGCTATGGACAGCTAGGCCCACGATAGCTAGTTCGGCGAGTCATCTGCGAAGAGCCTGACTGCCGGCGCGGAAGAGCCCCACAATGTTCCAGCATCAGTGACACTACCGGTGCTGCCTTGAACAAAACCGCCTGCCGTCATGCTTGGGTAAATAGGTAACAACGGGAACGGTGACACGCTCGCAAGCACATATCACCACTGAAGATGGCGAAGCTGCGGGACGGCGGACAGATGATCTAGCACTGCTGCTAGGCAGCATTGAAGGCCTGTGTATGACTGGTTTTGCCTTGTCGTGTTGGAAACTCCCGAAATCTGCATTTGCCCAGATCGTCGAGCAGTACCATAGTAGTTCCTGAAACTGACAGATCACAGGGGCTGAGTATAGCAAGGGATGGACCAGTGGAGTCTGAAAAAGCTCGATTCCACCGCCAGAGTGGGACGAGTGGAACATCGCCGGTCTACCAAACGGATGCTGCATCTCCGATGCAGATCTCTATCGCGAAGTCATGTCTAGTTGTCAAATTTCGCTCAGGTTGCCCCAGCGGCCATCTGTATCCACGTTCCATTCGCGAGCCACGTGCCACCCATGGTATAGTCGCCCGTCTCCAGCCCATACGCTGCAGACAGCGCAAAGAAGCCAAACCTGAAGTACTCGGGCTCGCCGGCGATCATCCTTTGCCAGGTGAACGAGCGCTCGTCCTGGCTTGACGAGTAGTCGCGGTACCGCTCGACGTCATTCACGAGGACGCTCGTTCCGTTCCAACCCACCGGTACGCCAGGCCACGTAAAGGTGATGCTCGAGATCGTAGCGTTGATGGCGGTGATCACAGGTAGCGCTGAGCCGTCTAGCGCGTCGCCTTGCAGCTCTGCGGCAGTCTGCAGAATCGCATCGAAGCCCCATTTTGCGACACCATTGACGAAAAGCCCCACCAGGATACCTTGGTAGACCAGGCTGGGGCGAGTCTGCATCGAAGTCCCCGGGATGAGGAGGAGCCCTAGGATGTAGTGGTGCAGGCGGAGATCTTCCTGTGGTATGGCTGCCAACAGGCCGATGATGATGCCGAGGCTCACGTACAGCGCTATGTATCGCAACAGGCGGCCCTCTCGCCTGAATGCCCATGCTTGCCCAATAAACGCGAAGAGAAGGACGAACACGATGACAATGAGGGAGGCCAGGCCGCCTGGCTCTTGCCGGATATCATGCGCTGTGAGTCGCTCGAGCGGGATCAGTTCGAAGGTGTAGTCAGCTAGGACTGCCACCCAGCAGGGTCCGAGCCACAAGATCGTCTTCTCAAACTGGGCGGTAAGATCGTGAAGAGTCCGTCGGATGTATAGCCTATACATGACCATGGAGATGAACAGTGCCGGTAGGAGATTGCCCATCGCTGTTGACACCAGCGTCGCAACGCTGGCGTACTCGGGCGTGTCCGTAGCTAGTGCCGCCTGGAGGTAACATCCGATGACTGTGGAGTAAAAAAACACGGAGGCTGACCGGGTGAACAAAGACAACAGCGTCGTATAGATGACAGAAACAGCAAGCAAGTCCCATGACAGGTCTCTGCACGAGGCAGTCGTCGTTTCAAAGGTGAAGGAAGACGGAAAGCTCGAGTCAAAACCGATGCTCGAGATGCCATTCTGGGTCACAGAGGGATAATTGCTCTGCTGACCGATGAGAGACACGACGCCACAGCCGCCTCCGCTGTTGGTAATGACGCCGGCATGGATTGCGGCAGAGCAGATGAAGGAATCGCCGCGGTACGTGAAGTCATAGGTCCCATCTGAGGTCGG
Organism: Chrysoporthe austroafricana; assembly: GCA_001051155.2. Lineage (NCBI taxonomy): Eukaryota > Fungi > Ascomycota > Sordariomycetes > Diaporthales > Cryphonectriaceae > Chrysoporthe > Chrysoporthe austroafricana. The sequence goes on from JYIP02000013.1 coordinate 485,038, forward strand.
GCCTCCTACAACCAGCGGCTCGTAGATGACCTCTTGTGCCCCGACGGCCCGAGGATTCTGGACCTCCTCGCTGAGACAGTTCGCAGGACAACGAAAAGCAAACGAGCTATCCGAGAAGGGCAGGCAGTATGTACCGTTGAGCCCACAATCGTTGTTCTCCTCCCTGTCCTCAGATGTCAGCACATACCCGGTCCAAGAACGAGCGGGGTGTCAGACCAGAACACGCCGCCGCACTGTATCTGGATTGGCTGGCCATAGCCGTTCACATCATCGGCAATGGCCGATTTGTGGAGCACTGCGCCGAATGTAGCGATCCAGCAGACGTAGAAGATGAAGAGGGCGAGTATGCGCTGCCATTGCCTTGGACAGGCCTTGTCTACTAGCTGCAGTGGCAGGTGTTGAAGACGAGGCAAAATTGGTCGTATCTTCCATATCATTGGGACATCAGGGCCCTTCAGGTAGGTGCAGATGATATCTGACCTCCTCTGGACAGACGGGGGCAGGTGTCTCTTCAGCTTCTCAAGCACAGGATTGCCGTGCCCATCGCAACTCGTCACATTGGCGCCTCCCGTCGACGATGGCTCCGATGCGGCTGCCCGTATCTCGGGACTACCCCTGGCCTTATCGAGTGCTGTGTGTGTGCTGTCGTCGGCGGCTGTGTGCCCCACGCAGCTTTCGGGGTCTCGCAGTAAGGCATCTGGACCGGCCATCTCTACCGCTTACACAAGGCGTTGGCTTGGCGCGCAGCGAGAAGATTCACACTAGAGCGTTCATGTCGGCTGAGATAACAGTGTTGTTGCCATCACCCTCCTCGCGTGCGTAATCCCCCAAACCTGAAACGAGGCACGGCAGAACCAGACAGAACCGGGGTCTCATCGGTGCCGTGTCGGCCCGCGGGCAACCCCGGCCAGCAACCTCGCGGGGCTTGCCTATTTTCAAAGTGTGCATCTAAAGTCACCAACTAATTCCCAATATCGCCAGCGCATCGCTCCGCCTGCGAGGGGCGGGGGCTGTGCTGCTGACTGCAGCTTGCATGAGCATGCCTCGTCCGCCCCCAGCCTGCTGTATCCGATTTACCTGTTCAGCGTATGCGCAGATAATCACTTGCACAAGAAGTATGAGAACACATACAAGATACGAAGATTACACTTATCGAGACGAGCCCAGAACTACCAAAAAGTTGAGCAGAACGGCGTATTGTGTTATATCCTTTGAACAAGCGCAACGGGAAGGTACGAGTAGGACACATGACAGTCTACTGCTAGGTGACTAGACAGGCTGTACAACCTGGGTTTGACAAGGTGGTGTGGGTGGGGCAATAACTTGACAGTTGTGTGGTTAAAGGTTATGGGCGGTGAACATCCAGCGCTACCCAATACGCCAGCCTCACTACCACGCTGGAGGCCGCTACCGCTGCAATATGCATCGATGTATAATAACGTGGCTGCGGCTGTGTCAACAAGACACAACGGCAACCGCTTCTACTTTAGCTTTTCAGACACGCCTCGCCCCGTGCGAACTGTCGCTTGTCGTTCGTCCTACACCCTCATGAAAATTTTTTTTGATCCGAGCACTTCTGTTCATAAGCACCTTGCCCCGGAATTCCGAGCTTCCTCTGCTGGAGATATCCATTCCGGCCTTTGATTTCCTCAACTGGCAGAGCTGAGAAACGCTAGCTCGCGCATAGATGCGGCCTTGCTGCAGTACTGGATCCCACGAGCTGCCCTCAGCTTGAATGTACCCAAACCGCAACGATGAATGACCCCTGCAATACCAAGAGGTCTCGGGACAGCACACATGATGAGGATAACCAGTGGCTCCCTGTCTCGAAGCGCTCGAGACTGGGCGGTAATGGCGATTACAACACCAAGCGTGCAGCTCCGGACGACCAGACCCCGAGAAAACTTTCACAAGATCACTACCACATCGGTTGGGTCTGCGCACTTCCCCTCGAGATGGCTGCGGCGGAGGCTATGTTGGATAATATTCATGAGAGCCCATGCAGCCATCCCGATGACAGCAATACATATACCTTTGGAAATGTTGGCATGCATAACATTATTGTTGCATGTCTTCCATCAGGCCAATATGGCACAAATAACGCGGCAACTGTGGCGAACAACATGCGGCGAAGTTTTCCTTCCATACAAAGAGGATTCATGGTCGGCATCGGCGGTGGAGTGCCTGGGAAAGTTGATGTGCGTCTTGGGGATGTTGTGGTGGGCGATCGAGTGATCCAGTACGATTTCGGCAAGACTGTCCAGGATGGTCATTTCGAACGGACAAGCACTCCATACAAGCCCCCTCATGAACTCATGACGGCTGTTGCCAAATTACGAGCGGAGCATGAACGAAAGCCTAGCAGGATTCCTGATATTCTTTCCGCTATGCTTGAACGAAATCCGAATATGACCGCATTTTCTCGTCATAGTGGGCTTGAAGATCTACTGTTTGATGACGCATATGACCACCGCCAATCCATGGAGACCTGTGAGAATTGCGACCGATCAAAGCTGCTGACGCGAGCTCCTCGAAGAAACAACAACCCAGAGATCCACTATGGACTCATTGCTTCTGGGAATCAAGTTATGAAACATGGAAAGACACGGAACCAGGTGGCTCAGGGTCCTGGTATTCTCTGTTTCGAGATGGAGGCAGCAGGGTTGACGGACCACTTTCCGTGCCTGGTCGTTCGTGGAGTTTGCGACTATTCAGATTCGCATAAAAGCAAACAATGGCAACGATACGCAGCTGCAACAGCAGCAGCATATGCCAAGGAACTCCTTCGCGTTATACCTGCCGTCGAGACCCCGGAGGTTGTGATAGAACCTGCTAGAGGTAGGTACTACAACTCGCATAGAAGACGACGCCTTGCTTACATCTTTATAGAACCAGCAATATTGCAAGAACGCCGAAAGTCTCTATTAGATTCCTTGAGATTTGACCAGATTGATTCTCGACACTCAAACATTAGAGCGGCCTATTCCAAAACATGCGAGTGGCTGCTCAGACATCCTGACTACACAGATTGGTTGGATCCTGACAAGTTTGACCACCATCACGGATTTCTGTGGATCAATGGAAAGCCTGGCTCGGGGAAGTCGACTTTGATGAAGTTTGCTTTCGCACACGCCAAACAGAGCACAGCTAATAATGCTGCCACCATCTCATTCTTTTTCAACGCAAGAGGAGATACTCTCGAAAAGACGGCTATTGGAATGTATCGAGCCCTTCTGGTCCAGCTGCTAGAGAAGCTACCGGACCTCCAGGAAGTGCTGGATGATCCACATCTTGTTGCCCAGAATCACAACGGCTCCCTTAAGTGGGATGTCGAGATGCTTCGAGCGATTTTCTCCTCTGCGATAGCACGACTTGGCCGCCGACCCGTGACCTGCTTTGTTGATGCTCTGGATGAGTGTGACGAGCATCAAGTGCGAGCTATGGTAGAGTTCTTCGAGGGCTTGGGAGAAGAGGCTAGCCAAGGTGGAATCAGGCTCTATATCTGCTTCTCCAGTCGTCACTACCCCTACATCGCAATCGAACATGGCCAACAGTTGGTTCTGGAAAACCAACCGGGTCATGGACAAGACTTGGAGAGATATGTGCGAGGCCGCCTGAAAACAGGAAAACGCTCCTTCCTCGAAGAAGTCAGAAATCAGATACTACAGAAGGCAGCAGGTGTTTTCATGTGGGCTGTCCTGGTTGTCGATATTCTCAACAAGGAATTTGATCGAGGTCGCATGTTTGCGGTGAGGAAAAGGCTGCAAGAGATACCCAACCAATTAAGCGAGCTGTTCAAGGATATCTTAAGGCGGGATAGCGACAACATGGCCGAAATGCTGCTTTGCATTCAGTGGATACTTCACGCAAAGCGGCCGTTGAAGCGTGAAGAGTTCTACTTCGCAGTCGTTTCTGGCGTATCCCCTGAAAGCTTGACCGAATGGAATCCGGAAGATATCAGCACAGACGATATGGGCCGACTTGTGCTGAGTTCTTCAAAAGGGCTTGCAGAGGTCACTAAGTCCAGAGACCAAACGGTTCAGTTCATCCACGAGTCGGTGCGAGATTTTCTAATCAAGGATGGTGGTCTCCGCGATCTATGGGATGAGCTCGGAGAAGACATTCAAAGTTCTAGTCACGATAAACTGAAGCAGTGCTGCCAAACCTACATCGAAATGGACCTCTCCGGGTACTTGGACAGGAGTGCAAGTGTAGCACTTCCAAAAGCATCCTCAGAGGAAGCGAAAACGATGCGACAGCTGGTCTCGGAAAGATTCCCCTTCCTCGAATATGCTGTCCATCACGTGTTCCATCATGCCAACGAAGCAGCGGTTGGCATACCGCAAGATACCTTTCTGGAAAGATTTCCCCTCGGAACTTGGATAAAACTCGATAATTTGTTCGAAAAGCATCAGATCCGTCGTCATACGCCAAACGCAAGTCTTCTGTATCTTCTCGCAGAGAAGAACTGGGCGAGACTGATAAGACCACAACTTCACCACAATCCAAGAGTCACTATTCATGGAGAGCGACATCATTATCCGCTTTTCGCCGCCTTGCTGAATGGACATCAAGATGCGGTTGAAGCAATACTGCAACAGGAGATAAACCTTCCGCAACGGGATAATGTCTCTCTGCAGCTAGAGTATGAGCAGAATTTTGTCGCTCCTAATGGTCTGACAGTGCTCTCGTGGGCTGTGAAGAACAGGCATAAAAGTATCGTAAAGATGCTTCTCGAAAGCAGCGAAATTGATGCCAGCGCAAAGGATCGGGTTGGTCGGACACCACTCTGGTGGGCTGTTAAGAACGGGCAGAAAAGTATCGTAAAGCTGCTTCTCGAGACAGGCAAAGTCGATCCCGATACGAAAGATATTTACATCACGGCGAAACACCGCTCTGCTTGGCTGTACGGAATGGACACGAAGCTATTATAAAGCTGCTTCTCGAGACAGGCAAAGTCGATCCCGATACGAAAGATAATACTGGCCAGACACCGCTCTGCTTGGCTGTACGGAATGGACACGAAGCTATTATAAAGCTGCTTCTCGAGACAGGCAAAGTCGATCCCGATACGAAAAATATTTACGGCGAAACACCGCTCTACTGGGCTGTATGGAATAGACACGAAGCTATTGTAAAGCTGCTTCGTGATACGAGCAAGGCCCAACTTGGCGAGGGATCAGGCTCGAGCTCTAGCGACACACTGCTTTCATGAACTTTACAATGGAAAATGTCGACAATATAAAAGACGAGATCAATTGGAGAAATTTTTTATTTGACCGGATCTATTTTGATAGCCTATAATTAGTTTTGCTTTTTGACTTGTTTTTCGGTAAATGGGTCCAAAGGGGCAGGCCGAGTTGATTTTCTTTCAGTAAGCTTAAACAATGTTTTACGGCTTAAGTATATTGAAGCTGCGTACTATGAAATTATATTATGCCTCACCACTTATAATATCTACTATCGTGATCATATTCACTGCAATTGCTGCTAAAGTCACTGCACGAAGGGGACTGCCGCTGTTACTGTTAACTTCGAAACACCAATTGGGTGATTAATAGAGCGTCGTGTTAGACAATATGAGTTGTAGGAACAGTATGTAAAAGGAGTCGAACTGGATATTAGCACACTACCTACATATCTCATAGAGACGTAAGTCTATAGGTGTTGGTGTAGATTATTTACGCGAAGCGGAACGACAAGTAGCGTGCTGAAAAGACTGTTTCTATTGCTGGCTTCTGCAGTGCTCCCGCAGCATTACGTTGACGCCTCCATACGCTCCCGTTACAAATCCTTGAAACTTCCAACTTCATCGGCTCGAGATGTTCAGGAAGGGGCTATGTCTGACTCTCGCGCTTGACTCACAAGTCACAGGCCGGGATGGTGGCCAGTTAGCAGCCTCCCTGGAGGTGTACCTGTATATCTTGCTCTCCCTTCGAATGACCAAATAGGCATCCGCCTGATAATTACAATGCGATTAGTTCACTTTCATAAATACGCTCCTGTGTCTTCTCGAGAACTGTGTGAGGCCTCACTGCCTTAGTGACGCTTTCTGCGGAAGACGGGATTTCGGTAGGGGGTGGAATAATTTGCACCCTATATTTCTTCCACAATAATAAAACCAAAGGCGCTATGCCTAACAGGGCGGAGGCTGAGTCATCGAGCAGCCCGTGGGAAAATTAACACCGTCAGTTTGATCTTTCATCCTTCAGCGGTATATCAGGGACCCCTGGAGCCACAGCCTCGGCCGGAATTTTTTGCTCATGAACTATGCTTCATTCTTGTCCCCAGGCTGCTCCCGCGCGTGCTTCGGCCGGAAGCATGCCCTGTGGCCGACACGCCTTAGGTTGTACGTCGGGAGCCATGTCCCTCTCCCTCGGCCTGCCTCGTCAGCATCAGATCTACAGGTCGTGCGACCCCTCGTCATTGAGACTCCTGAGGAGCATCAGGTGGACCCAATGAGCCTCCACAGTTGGGTATGAGCTCTGGACTTGTATCGATACGCTTAAGCTGGTGATGGCTGACAGTGAACCGATAGGCAGGGAGCGGGGGTGAGAAAGACACCTATAAGCGAGCGCTCATTGACTCCTGGTGCAGCGTGCCTCTTGGCACGCTCCCCACGCCCGGCAGTGCCCAAAGGTTCCATGCACCTGTCTCTAGCGTCGATGGCTTCGATGTTCTCGGCAGCTTCAACACCATCCGTGACAAAGGGACGGTGCCCGAGACACAGCGTCGTGCTGCGGTCTACGTTCCAGGCTCACCACCAGAATGGCGAAGACCGCCTTCTCCATCCCGGATTCCAGAAAGTGCCAAAAGCCTTAGAGAAGGCGGGCCCCTGCGGTTTAACCACAGTCACAAGGTGGAGAAGTATCTGTGGAAGATCCCCATCAAGGCCATCGAAACCTGCCGGCCCGAGACTCACTTTCCAGGTATTGATGTCATCGTCACGGCCAAGCGTCTCGACGCCTTCTGGAAGCATGCGGTCGGAGCGACCGCCATGGAGATCGCGGCAAACGTCACGCTTGTTAACAATACTCTGTTCATCGATGGGTTCGAGCCCGTGGGGCTGGAGAGTGGCCCCGAGCGTGATAGGGCCAATCGATATGCCTTCTGCGGCAACGCGTGGCCGCGGAAAGTTCCCGACAGCCTGCAACACTATCGGATCATTCGTTACAAGTTGGGTCACCTCTGGATCGCTATCGTGACCGGTGTCGATACCAATCTGCAACAGCGTGAAGGCGAGAAGTCGACGGGCATGAGCGACAGGACCGCTAGAGTCACCCTCTTCGACCCTGATTTCCCTCCAGGCAGCATCGTGAGCTGGCGAGGCATGTATCAGTTATGGCTTCGCCGCTGCCCGTATCTCATCAGCGGCCGTCAGCAGGAGGGGCAGATCATCGAGCAGCGCATAGAAAACATAGAGAAATATTGGGCGCGCTGGGAGGGTTACGCCCAAAATCAGGTGCCGTTGCAGAGGATGGCCCTACTTTTCGAACAGCTTAGGGATCTTCTTCGGCGGAAAGCACCGGGAACCCCCTGCATTGTGAAGAGGGCACGAATCAGACAGAGCAAAGACGTAGTGGGACACGTCAATTGGCTGCTCAATGACCAGACGAAGGAGGGCAGTCCCCCCAAGCGCTACTTCCCGCTGGAGGTCTGGCAAGCCGAGCATGGCAGATACCCCTTGCCTAGGGAGGATGCTGAGAAGTTCGCAACCTCTCACACAGTGCGCCAGAGGCCAGTGACCACTTCGAATCCCCAGCGTCCCGGTCCTTTTTCGCTACAGTCCCCTTCATCCAAAGATTAAAAGGCAGGAGATGCTATAACTGCTGAGTTGAGACTGATGACTCCACGTTGAGACCCCCAGCAAACACAGATATTTCCTCACTTCCTGATGCAGCAGGAACACCTCTGTCTAATCTAAAGATCTGGTTCTTTGGTGACTCTGAAGAGCCCGCGTGTATAGTGCAGACGGTGACATAAGAAACACCCCCCGGGCGTAGTGATGGGGACTTGAGCCGCATCCACGTCAACTTTATATATGCATTGATCAAGGTCTTGATGAACAGTGGTCAGAACTTGTCGATGCGAACGTCTCGCTTTAGGTCGCGAATTGCAGAGAGACGTCCTTCACCATTTGCTGCTCCCTACTTCACATCATCTCCTTGAAACATGGAATAGATTGATAGGGCCGTTGTGGATCCCCTGCAGGATCTACAGTCACCGCCGGGAACCTCAGGGGCGAAATCCGGGGAAGATGTTCGACGCCACTTGAAATTCAAGGATACGACGGCTTCATGAGATGTTGAAGTCTGCCGAGTGCCAAGGGCTGCCCGACCCTCAGAACTCTAAAAGATTGAAGCCCTCGTCTGCTGTTAATACTTCGTACTGCAGATTTGTCGGTCATGTGACGGACGCGGTTCGGTACACTCCGAGGGCCCCTTTTCAGGAGGCCGGCCGGTCCGCCACCCGTGGCGCTACCCGTCCGCCGGCGGCGGCCCATTGGTGGACATTTTTCTGCTTGCTGGCGCTCTTCTTCCCTCAACTGCCCATCCCCAACAATGCGAGCCATGCTGGTCGGAAAAGGGAACGGAAGCTCTAGGCTCACTGCAAGCGAGCTTCCTGTCAGAGACGAGCGCTGACACAACGGCACTGACAAGAAAAGGGAGGCCCACAGCAGCGTCTGGAATATAGGGAACCTTGCCGATAGCAGGGGTGGCACAGAAACGAAATAGCCTCATGGGGAAAGGGAATGTGACCATCGTCGAGGCTATATTTGGGCCTTGTCCCCTCCATCGGCTGGTTGCCGGTCTGTGAACCAGAATTTCTCCCAACGCACCCGCTCTCGGCGTTGTCCCTCTCTTGACCTGCTCTTCCTCTTCCTCTTCTTGGACTGTCTGGTCTCCTCTCCAGCCATGAAGAAGGGTCTGGTATCCGCCCTGTCGCTGCTGGCCGCCGGCGCCGCAGCCCAACAGTCGCCCTATGGCCAATGCGGCGGTTCCGGCTACACTGGGTCGACAAGCTGCACGTCCGGCTACGAATGCACGTCACAAAACCCCTACTACTACCAGTGTGTCCCGGGGACCGCAACGAGTAGCTCGCCGGCGACGTCCACCTCGGTGGCGGTGACGACGACGAGCACATCGTCAGTAGTTTCTTTGCATCCTTTAGAGTTGCGGGCTGGTTCCGGTTCTTTGAAAGGTCTTGAAAGAGGAGGGGCAGGACGGGGTGGGAATGATTTCCTTGCATCCTCAGGGGCATCGGTCGTAACATTGGCCACGTCTAGTTCCGTTGCGGTGACGACGTCCAGCAAGACCTCGTCCTCGACCGTATCCAAGACGTCGACGTCAGCCGTGTCGACGGCGACTTCGTCCGGCACGTTCGCGACAACAGATGGGCTCCTCTTCAACATCGACGGCGTGACAAAGTACTACGCGGGCACGAACTGCTACTGGTGCTCCTTCCTGACCTCCGACGACGACGTCGACACGGTCTTCTCGCACATGGCCACCGCAGGCTTCAAGATCATCCGTGTCTGGGGCTTCAACGACGTCACCTCTATCCCATCTAACGGGACAGTCTATTTCCAGTACCTCTCGGCGAGCGGCTCCACCATCAACACGGGCGAGTATGGCCTGGAGAGGCTGGACGCTGTGGTCGCCGCCGCGGAGACGTACGGCCTGAAGGTCATCATCAACTTCGTCAACAACTGGAGTGACTACGGTGGCATCGCGGCCTATACCACGGCGTTTGGGTGCTCTGCCACCACGTGGTTCACTGACTCTACTTGCCAGGGGCAGTACCAGACGTACATCGAGGCCGTTGTGAGCCGGTATAAGACCTCCACAGCCGTGTTTGCGTGGGAGCTGGCGAACGAGCCCAGGTGCACCGGGTGTGATACGTACGTCGTCTTCTCCGGATCTGCTTAGGAACTCGGTGGCTAACGGATAGGCAGCTCTATAATCTACAACTGGGCCACGACCACATCAGCGTACATCAAGTCTCTTGACTCGAACCACATGGTGACGATGGGCGACGAGGGTTTCGGGCCTCTGACCGGGGGTGATGGGTCGTATCCTTACACCACAGATGCGGGTGGCTACACCTGGGTTGACGACCTGAACATCACCGATCTGGACTTTGGCACCTTCCATCTGTACCCTGATAGCTGTAAGACTTACCCCCTCCCAAAGAATTCTGCGATCGCCCGGCTGACATGTGGACGCAGGGGGCGAGCCCTACAGCTGGGGTGACCTCTGGGTGACCACTCACGGAGCCGGCTGTGTGGCGGCGGGCAAGCCATGCTATCTCGAGGAGTACGGCGGAGGTAACAACTGCACCGTCGAGAACCCCTGGCAGCAGTATGCCCTCAATACCTCAGGCATTGCTGGGGACAGCTTCTGGCAGTATGGAGACACGCTCCCGAGCTGCAACTGCGAGACCTCAGACGACGGCAACACGGTCTACTATGAGGAGGGGAACTGGGACTGCATGGTTGTGGACCACATTGATGCCATCAACGCGCTGTACCCATCAAAGGCCTGACGAGGCGTTGCAGAAAAGCGGTTACGGGAACGTGCCCCTCGTTCACTTCGCTGTATATATATCTCCACATCACCGTCTCTACAGACCAAATTCCAATATGCGCAACGAAAACGCCAGTAGAACTTGTGCCGGGTTCCCTCTACGTCCCATCTGCGTATACGGCGACTCCTGAAGAGGAAAACCTTAGAGCCCCCCTCGCATGGCTGAACAAACCGGGGACGGGAATAGGGGGGGGGTAACCCGTAGTAGGCTAATTAGTCTTTATTCTATATTCCAACTCATTGCAAATACATATGAAGATATTTACGTTGTTAGGTCAGGTAAAGAGACAAGGGGGATTAGTACTCTGAGGTTTGACTCGCCCATGTTCTCGTCAGCCTGCCATATTGTGCCTTCTAGTGCCGCCGTAGTCAGAGTCGTTATCCTTTTTTCATAACAGTGATGGAAAAGAAATGTAGACGGCATACCAGTTCATAAGAAACATTTACGACCTATGTATGTCGAAATACTTTAAGCAGATCTGCTCGGCTATCGACCAATTGCCGTCAAACCTGGATTTCGACGTTCTAACCCTTTCTGAGTCAACCGGTTTCTCTCAAGCATTGGATTGCTACAATTTACAATCTGTCTTCGCTAAGGATAGCCAGTCGGGTGATTCTGGGCAGAAAAGGATGCTAGATACTTTATTCACAGGGCTGGGGGCAGTTGAGAAGACTGCGTTGAAGAGATATAGCTTCTTGTTAGTCGAGGGATGGAATTGCGATATGATATACTACAGGTTAGACAGAATGCCGGGTGCCCCGTGTTAGCATGAATGGGTGGCACCGCACGAGCATAGCTATTTGTAACCTATTGTGTAGCTTTCAGATAAGGGCTTGAGGATCGTAAGGGACGAAATCAGTTTTAGAGAGTCCCAGACTTATTATTTTTGTCCTTCTTAGTCTTTAAATTCGCTGCGTGGAATACTATTATTGCTAAGCTTCCATTGGCTTGCGACTATCTTTACCTTAATTTACTGGAAGATAGAGAAAGGCGGTTACGGGAATATACTCCTCGTTCACTTCACTATATATATATTCTTTACACTACTATATCTACAGAGCAGATTCCAATACGCATAACGAAAACGCTCATAAACTTATGCTGAATATCCTTTACGTCCAACCTGCATATGCAGAGGCTCCCGAAGAGGAAAATCTAGTCTAATCTGTAGTAAATCATATCGCGATTCTATCCCTAGAATAATAAGAATCCGTTACTCTTTGGCGTGGCGTCTCTTCTTCTGAGCTGCTCCTGGCTTTATAGATGGGATATCTGGCATCTCTTTTTGCTCAGAGCCGCCTAGCTGGCTATCCTGCTCAGCGGATATAGGCTGGAAACTATAGCTGTCCAATACTTGAGGGAAGTCGGCCGACTTAGGAAGGGCTGGAATATCGAAATTGAGGTTTGTCGGCAATTGGTCGATAGCCGAGCAAATCTGCTCAAAATGTTTCGGCACCCATAGGTCGTAAACATTTCTTGTGAACCGGTATGCCGTCCACTTTTCCCTTCCTTCGAGTACCGAAAAGGAAAAGTTATGAATCGTATGGCGGTAGTATTCGGTATCCTTCCCAATGATTACCGGGTAGTGGCCGAAAATTCGCACCGACTGGTAGTCGTGCGAAATGGAGAAAGCCAGAATTTGTCGGTCGACCTCCTTCTCTCGCCCCACGAGACGAAAAAGCTCGACGACGCTCCGTGCCGCAATAGTCCCGCTGTGAGCGTTTTGGCGATCTGCAACGTCGAGCGAAGCAGCGCCGCATTTGACTTCGCATGTCAGGAACGGAAAATACATATAGTACGTAGCCATAAAAAAGGACAGATCGCCCTCATAGAGTTCGCCAATGAACGGTGAAAGCTTGGCGAGCTGGTCTTTGGTAAAGGCTTCTCGCCGGAATCCTGCAGAATAGTCGGGCTGTGGACGAGGTTTTGTTACTGGAATAGAGCTATTCCAGCCCTGGTTGACGCTCTCGACGATATTCTCAAGGCTTTCGAGGTGGAGTGCAAGTGTTTCCGCCGAGGGAACGATCAGCTGACCAATGTCCCGGATCACTCTGGCTTCGTTCTGGCCTTGCAAGTTTCGGCAGACCTTGTCGAACACATCATCTTCGAAGATCGAACCGACAGGTAGAGGCTGTTTGCCATCAAGGAGCTCCTGGCAGAGACGCTTGCTCTCGTCCACCATGCCCAGACGAGAATCGTACAGAAAGACACCTTTCGTGTGGAGCACAACGTCGTACTGCGGGTTCCGGTAAGGAGCGCTCTTCTCCTCCCTCGAATTCTGATCGCTCGGCGTAGTGGATGTAGCAGAATTCGACCGTTTACGGAAGAGAGTAGACGCAGATTTCTTGCGAGCAAGCCGGCTGCGTATAGTAGAAGGCGTGGGAGACATCTCTTCTGGCCAGTCCTGTTCTTCCGGCCAGCGCCCTTCCTTGGCCCAGAAAGCAACCGGATCAACCGTCTGTCTGAGGGCCCTAGCGCCAACCGCAGGTTCGACAGATGTTCTTTCGGCGGAGCGTGTGGGAGAGTTCCGCTGTCTCTTAGGGGCAGGTTCTGGCTTGGGCTCGGGCGCGTCTTCGGCTGTCTGCTTGTGCCTGCGCTTGCGACCTGCGCCCTGGACAGGCACCGACAGGTCCTGAAACGGGTCGGTGAGCTGATGACTGGTAACGGTAGGTGAGGGGGGGGGGCAGGATGCTGTTACCTCTCGAAGCGGCGCGTCACCGCGTTCGGCCGGGAGACGGCGCTTTCGAGACGCGCCTTTGTGCGAGCCGATGCCCTGGGGCCGCGTCCCTGTGGATCGTCAGCGTCAGTGGGGATGTCTTCGGGCGCCGCGCGAGATGAATACCTTGAAGTTTTGGAACCTGCGGTGGGTGCTGGTTCTGAGAAGCTGCTTGTAATCGAGTGCAGGCCATAGCGAGGACAGTTTGAGGTTGTGGGCTTGTTGCCGGGCGGAGCTCCAAAGCACAGGGATGGTTTGAAGGGGCGGCGCTTGCTTGCCGCGCTTGGAAAGCAGGCCCCCAAAGCATGAGAAATGACATCATGACAAGCACAGTCTTTTCAAGAGCAGCAAGCAAATCTTTTCGAGAGTAGCAAGCAAATCTTTTCAAAAGCAGCAAGCAAATCTTTTCAAGAGCAGCAAGCATAATCTTTTTCGAGTGCAGCAAGCAAATCTTGTCGAGAGCAACAAGATAGAATGGCATAACAGTTTTATTGGTCAAGACCGAAAAAGGGAAGAAAGCACGGGTTACGGAATACTTGTCCCATATCAAGCAGCCTTTTTTTTTCCTTTTTTCCCCCCTCCCATTCAGACCTTTTCTAGTTTATTGGCGTAAGTAAAAGCCATAGCTGGGCACTTCTTCGTAAACCCGATAAGAGTCGAAATTGCAAGATTCTTATGCTAGGAAGGCTTGCTGTCCTCGAAAAGATTATGCTTGCTACTCTTGAAAAGATTTGCTTGCTACCCTTAAAAAGATTGTTGAGTCTGGAGGATTCGATGGACGCATAACAATCTAGGATGCAATGCCGGTAGCAGCTAGTTTCGATATCGATGTTTAATTATGGAGAGACAGTTCGTCAAGCATGAGGATTAAGAACTTTCGGTTCCGCTCTGCCTGTGAAAAAGCTTGAATTTCTCTGAACTTTGTAATAAAGCGTAAAGAATATTGATTGTCGCCGGATGCTTGAATGATATCTAAAGCTGGGAGATTGGAAGCACATCCGCTTTGCTAACATATTCCATTCTCGAGATAATCTTCAAAGCAGAACATATCTACCGTCAGCCTTTAGAACAAAGTATGCCGAATGTCTTGTAGTAAAGCAAATTTATCGGATTCCAGAAGGCCAAAGCGACAGGGCTTTTGATAGAAAAGCTATCGTACAGCTGAAAAATTTAATGCTAAATAACTACGTAAGTATATATTAGCATAAATAAATAGTATAATACTATATAAAAATATATATTTGCAACCTATTATTTAACTCTCAGATAATAATCTGAGAATCGTAAGAAACTAAATCAGTTTTAGAGAATTCCAGCGAACCAGAAATAGTGTCAGCATCTCATACCGAACACCGGATCCGATGCAGTAAGCCCGAACAACTTAAGCGTACGTTCAGACAGACGAGGGAACCAGACCTGGCGAAAAGAACAGTGCCTACGGCCTGGCCAGACGTCGTCAAGAAAGGCAGGGCAATTAAATATAGATCAGAAGAGGGATGCCGTCGGAGCCGTCGTCAAGACAAGGCATAAGGCGGACTGGCTAGCTAGCTTGTCGATGAAACGGCTATGGCGAATTTACGGCCAGTAGACAGAAATTCGATATTTTGACGATGGCTCGCATCTGTTCAGGCATATAGAGAAGAACACGCTATGTCTATTGCCTTCCCTCGAATGTGAGAGAGGCTGAGGATAAAGGTTCATATACTTACAGGCCCGGGGGTGTTCCCGGCATGAGGCCCTTGCACTGCCCACCACATCAGATTTAGTATTTTTATCTGTCTCAATTTTAAGATTCGCTATATAGAGTGTTATTACTGCTGAGCTTCCGTTGGCTCGCGACTATATCTACGCTAATCCACTGGCGGATGGAGTCTATCAGATCTATAAACTCTTCTCTGATGCCTCAAGATCGGCAAGGTACTGCTTCCTCAGGTTTTCCCACTCGCCATCAGCCAACTTGCCCTTCAGCGGTAGCCTGCCGCCCTCCAAGGTTCCCATACCGGTCACGCGGTAGATGGCCTCCTTGATACCCACGATGCCCGTCTTGACGATGTACTCCTCGGCCTTGCTGACCACGTACTGCAGCCGCTGCACTTCCGCCAGCGTGTCCGGCTCGACCGGCCGCTTTTCGGCGAGGTCCATGAGCTTGACGACGGTCTTTGGGTATATGGCAGACAGACCATCGATTACCCCCGCCGCTCCGAAGAGGACGATGGGCCCAAGCTGCTGGCCGAACCCGCTGTAGACCTTGAACTTGCTGTGATCGATCGCCGGGTCGAGAGAGACCTGCACGTGATAAGACACGTTGCCGTGCGACCTGCTCGCGGGTCAGCACACTGCTTCGACTGTCAACGCTGAGGAGCTGAGCGCCTACATCTTGCACCCAACGATCTTCGGGTGCTGGGCCAAGGCCGTGTACGTCTCGGGTGTAACCACGACATTGTTCGTGACACCGGGGTAGTTGTAGCTGGGAGGTCTTGTTAGTCCTGCTGCATCTCATACGGGGATGGATAGGCACCGGGTGCCTGGCTTACATGAGGATAGGAATGGGACTGTTGTCAGCGATTACGGTGTACCACTCCCGGATGTTGGCCTGGGTGCCGGCGGCCCCAAAGTACCCGGGGACAAGCACGAGGCCCCATTGCGCGCCGGCTTTGGCGTAGTCGTTCAGCCACTCCAGGGTCTCATCGATGCCGTTGGTAAGCACGCCCGCCATGATGGGGTAATCTGGGAAGCCGGCATCGTCGAGGCCCTTTCTGCAGCCGGCGACGAGGTCGAAGCGCTCCTGCTTGTTCAGGTGTATGGCCTCTCCCGTTGAGCCGAGAAGGACGAGGCCACGGATGCCGTTTCTGGCCAGGAAGACAGAGTGCTTGATCTGCGTCTCGACGTCGACCTGCGGCTGCAGCCCCGAGGACGCGGAGGCTGGGTGAAGGAATGTCGGTACGGGGACGTAAACCCCTGTTGGCGGGCTGCGCACTGGTGCAGACATGTTGCTTTGGTGCTATCTTATTTGGAATGAGGAGAATGACGGGTTACCAAAAACACTACTTATTCTCCCTGGCGTCGAAGGACTCAGTACTATGGTGGTAGCTTGGGCTGAGCCGTCGTGGGTCCGTCCTCGGGCCATTCTCAACCGAGAGTCCCCAAAAGCAACCCCCGCAGACACTACCCCCCGACTTCGGTCGTCGCAGCGCTGCTCCCTACTTTAAAAGACCTTGGGTGTACTACACCGGATGTAGGACCGTAAAGAAGGCATATCCGGCGGACGGAAAGGAGCGGTTTGATGCGTAATGACACCTGCCGTGCTGGACGGATCCACTCTTTGCATCCAGTCACGATGATGTGATACTCCTCACGGCGCACGTGTCTGGGTCCAACTGGCGTCGAGGTCTTGAGAGCAGAGCCGTCGGATTCTTGGGACAACAAGACACTCGACGTACTGCCCGCTGCAACCCAATCTGCCGGATCAGACCACCTCTCAAGATGCCGCTCGCCCAGTCATTCAAGTTCAACAACGGGCTGGAGATCCCGGCTGTGGGACTCGGCACCTGGGTGAGTTCCTAGCCCGCGCACCGTGAGGGGCCTGGTCAACAGCACTCACAGTGCGCTAGCAATCCAAGCCGAACGAGGTCAAGGATGCCGTCGAGGTAGCCCTCAGGTCTGGCTACACCCACATCGACGCTGCTGCGGTGTACAATAACGAGAAGGAGGTCGGCGACGGCATCAAGGCATCCGGTGTCGACCGCAAGAAGATATTTGTGAGTGCCTTATCACAGCTCTCGGTTGATTCAGGGACGCCTGCTGACAGAAGCCGGCGGCATAGCTCACCGGCAAGCTCTGGAATACGCACCACAAGGCCGAAGATGTCGAGAAGGCGGTCGACGCGAGTCTCGCGGATCTGCAGACCGACTACCTGGACCTCTACCTCGTAAGCTGTGAGACTATTCTTCCTTACTGCCATCGCTCATGTAGGATAGATTCACTGGCCGGTCGCGTTCCGGAGGATCAATGAGACGGAGCGCTTTCCTATCAACGAGGAGACCTTCGGCATGGACATCATCGACGTCCCCCTGACCGAGACCTGGAAGGCTATGGAGGCCCTTGTCAAGAAGGGCAAGCTCAAGAGCATTGGTGTCTCCAACTTCTCAGCCGCGAAGATTGAGGAGATATGGGATGCCGCGGAGATCAAGCCTGCTGCGAATCAGGTTGAGTTGCACCCCTACTTCGCCCAGCCGGACCTTGTCAAGTACTGCCACAACAAGGTAAGTAGGATCACCGAGAATCCCATCGTGAGTAGTCGAAAGGACCGCTAGAACATCCAGCAGGGCATTGTCGTGCAAGCATACAGCCCCCTGGGCAATAACATCTATGGCCTGCCGATGTAAGCAGTCGCACCCTCGGGGGATTCTCCGCGCATATGGACTGACGGGAAAACAGGGCAATCGAAGACCCAGTGGTGATCGAAGCTGCTGAGAAGCTCGGTAAGACACCGGCGCAGGTCGTCTTGAGCTGGGTCGTGCAGCGCGACATTGTCGTCCTCACGAAATCGGTCACGCCTGCACGCATCAAGTCCAACTTGGAGGGTGAGTGAGATCGGCTCCATGTCTCTGCATGCCCTGGTTCCTTGAGCTGATCCTGGAGCAGTTTTTGAACTCCCGCCGAATGTGTTCCAGAAGATTGAGGCCCTTGACCGCAACCACCGATACAACCTCCCTGCCAGGCTGGGTATCGATATCTTCGGGGACGCAAAGCCCGGGGTCCTGGAGAAGGCCGTGGCGGCTTTCAAGGAGCAGAACAAGAAGGCCCGGGGGCTTGACGTGTAGATAGATAGATAGTCTTCTCATGATACTACACCAATCTTAAGACGCGTATCTATCGCAAGCTTGAGCAACCTCCTCCTGGCTCAGCTTGCACGACACGGAACGAGATGCGGCTTAGTCCTGAAGCAGTGAGATGAGTAATCCCGGTGGTCTTGAATCCTAACAGAGACCCAATCGTTGCAGTGTAAGAACTCCAGAAAAAAAAGAAAAATAACCAACCCCCCCCCCCCCCCACCAC